>VZTB01002128.1:0-60898 GCA_013397245.1 Thryothorus ludovicianus
TCAGAGAAGAAGGCTAACTTTGTCTCCCAAATCTCAGGTTTTTCTCTAGGAAGAGACGTTTGGCTCCTCCCCCTGGATGGAGCATTTCCCAATAGGATGATAGAAGTTTAGCTGTGGACTCAATGGCCTATTAGCAGAAGACATCTCCCTGAAGGGAGGATGGGTAGTGGAAGAGATAAGGAAACTGTTCTTGCTGCTTTCTTGTCACCAAGAAGATGATTACATCATTTCCCCATCCCACTTCCAACAGATGGTGATAGAATAACACACCTTTGGTTACATTTTGCACTGCAACCCATGACAGGCACAATCAAAAGAGTGTTTTTAAATACATTAATGGAAAAAAATATCGTAGAAATAATACTGTCCCCTTCCAGGATGTGGATTGTCACATCACAAACAGGGACAGAGACACAGCACAGGTGCTGAATGCATTCTTTGCCTCTGTCTTCAACACTCATCCCTGCCTTTCCTGTGGAAAACATGGATTATCACATACCTCCAGAGCCCAAAGGAGAGAAAGCCCTACACAGCAACATCCAATCTGTCTGCCTGCTGTCCACCATATTCCCATTCTGAATCAAAACCCAGCTCTGTGCCACTAACTGGCATTAAATTAGATCCTATCCCACTGAAAACCAGTACATCAACCAGTTCTTCCCTCAGCACACCCTGTCCCTTCTCATATCACATCTGCATACCTGCTCCAGAAGGATTCTGTGAGGAACAGGATCAAAATTCTTCTGAAAATTCTGAAATAGAACTTGCATTGCCTTCCCATCATCCATGAGACAAGTGACCTTATAGCAGTGGGATAACCAACCGGTTTAGGCAGAAATTTCCCTCTGTTATCTTACTCTGCCCATGGCTGACACTGGCACTGTCCTTCCATCACTTCCCAGTAGTGCCAAGTATGACCTTCTCCACCATTTTTCCTGCTATCAAGATTAGATTTACAGGGCCGGAGTTTCCTGGAAAGTCCAAGCTCCTCCTGTCCAGTTGGATACAGCATGGAGCTCCCTGTCTTTCAGAAGCTTGGGTAGGAGATTTAGGGGCTACCTGCTAGGACATATTGGAATGAATCCCACCCAATGCCACAGCCTCATGGATATTTTTCTGCTCCAAGTTGTCCCCAGAAATCCCAAATGGAAAATCACTGTCCCTCACACCACTGTGCCTCCACTGTTGGACACTCTTCGGCACCCAGAGAAGCTGGTGGTGCTCGGCAGAGCCAGGGTCCATGGGGCAAGGATGGCTGGAACAGCTAAAAGCTGACAGGATGCCCAGAGAACCAAATTTCCTCAGGATTCTGCTACTCTGAGTGGGTCAGCCTGTCCTGAGAGATGCTTGGCGTGGCTTTGGGCATCGGGGTCGTGCTGGCCCTGGTGAGCTGCACAGCCACAGAGGGCTGAGCTGTGTGTCAGACACCCACCGAGAGCTGGGAGAGACTGTGGACAGGACACAGGATCCCAGTGCCAGCTTGCTGGCTACATTTACTTCATTTGCTTAAAGTATTCTTGTACTGTAATTTTTTCAGGGGGAAAAAAAGAATCTTATATTAAAAAAGAAAGAATGCAGGAAAACTGACTTTTTTGCCAGAATTAAACAAACAATAAACTGTACAACATCAGCATGTTTTTCTCACGTGGTTTTCTCCAGTCCCTTCACTTGTCAGAGTATTCCTCAGAAACCAATTGGTTTCTTATGCTGGTTTTGATGAATGAGGCATGTTCTTCCTCACTAGTCCTTGGTTAACCTCAATGAGATCAGTCATGGAGTATGTTAGCATTCACTATTTTGAACTTCAGCAGAAACATGGCATCACACAGTAGAACTCTCAGAGTTGTACACATTTTCTTAAGAGACTGAATGCTCTACTCAGTTTAAACAGAATCTTACTCCTAGATTAGCTAGTTAGATTAAGGAGTTAAAAATGGCATATTAATCATTGGCAGCTTCATTCCACAAAAATAAACCCTCTAGATGCTCTTTTATTTCACAAGAGCTATTTATTATTCATTTCACCTAATTCATTTGCACCAGATCCTAAGGCTTCCATCAGGTGAAATTCCCATTGAAGCCAAGAGGATTCCTGTGTTAAAAATTTTAAGCACCTCTCTATGCCTGCTTGAGTTTTATTGAGTCTGGTGTTTTATTTCTAGGTTATCAGCAAATTTAAATATTCATGGTTGATTCTCCAGTCCAGAGCTGGCTATTAATAAGAAAAAGTAAGGTGGCAAAGAGTTATTAAACTCAGTATGTTCCCTAAATACTGCCTGTAGCTGGAGAGCTTGAAGTAGTTTTTATTCAGTATTTAGTTGGTCTACTACCTAATTCTGGTACTTCTTTAAAGAATTGCTTTTCTCCACTGATGTAGCCATCTGCCTGGAAAAAAAGTTTAAAAAAAAATAAAAGGGGTTGCAATGTCCTGGCAAAATAAGCTATAAATTAGCATTACTGCACTGCACTCAAAAGCAGACTTGCTGGGGATTTTTTTAATCACAGTAAAATGAGATGTCATTTGTAGTTAATTCACCATGAAGTTGGTATTTTAAAGAAATTGTCTTTTCTGTACAGCTCACATCACAAGGAAAGCTTCATATATGGGAACTTATTAGTTGCAAAATGAACATTTCATTAACATATGAATATTTCTATTTGCTCAAATACAAATATTTGCCAAAAATTTTGAACAGTTCTCTGTTTTCTTTAAATAGATTCAGTGGTGATTCTGCCTCTTGAAATAAATTTAAGTCTCACTGCTTGAGTCCTCAGAATCCAAGAGGAACCTGAAGCAGATATGCCTGCACACAGAATGTGTGAGAGATGTTCCTGGTGATAAACTGGAGAGATGCTAAACTGGGGACTGAGAATTCTATGAAAGGCCTAAAGCAACATAGCCTCCAACAGAGCAGCAATTCCAATGCCTCAGTCTGAGCAAGGTTTTTGTACAAAATTTGGCCATACAAGCTCTCAGCTGCAGCAAGTTCAGCAGGAACACAGGGCTTTTATATTTAGAGTTCCGAGTTTGCTGCTCCTAATCTGAACATGATGATCCTCCTGTAGTACTTAACTAGAACTTATGGATGAATAAACATCCAACACTGTGTAGCATCAGCCAAAATGAACAAATAAAATGAGAACAAACAAACCTCCCCTTCCCCAGTGATTCCCAGGTGCTGAGTACATGGTCAAGAGAGGTCCTAGCATTTTTTGGCCTGTTTAGCTAGGACAGCCTATATTGCTCATAGCATGCTCTTGCCTCTCCTACGAAAGACAGGCACCTCCTCCCATCCTTCTTCACCAACCTGGGTGTCTGCAAAGCTGTGTTCTCACTCTCTCCAGCTGTTGTTCAGTAATGTTTTGCCTTTCTTAAATATGTTATCCTAGATGCAAAACCAATGTCACTGACGGCCTTGACCAGTTTTGGGTCCATCTTGGACAGGCAAAAGCTGCTGGCAGCTTCTCCAGAGAAGCTTCCCTGCCCTCCCTTCTGTACCAAAACTTTGCCCCAAACCCAATACATATGACCACTAGTCATACAAATGATAAAACACTAGAACGTTAGAACAATTTGTTACTTGTCAAGGTATCATCTCAGGTAGCATAAAAATTTAATATAGCAGATATTCCTTTAATTAGAAACAAAGAAAAAAATATACAGACGCAAATACCTGCACATAACAAACTAGACAGGAAGGTAAAAATATTACATAAAAACCCAACAAACCACCACCAGTACCACAAAATCACCACCCCAAACCCAGTGTCTACTTAGTGTTTTTTCCTGGCTTTAAAAATCAAACTATTACACATATTTATGAGGCAGAGTAAACACTGATGGGTTGTCTCCTCATGTGAGGGTCAGCTGGGTAGTGAATAGTGTTCTTGGTCTGGGAGATTGACACTGAGATAAAACAACTTTTTCTTCCACTGACAGTTACTTGCTGATTTGCAGACAGATGTTCCCTTGATCCTCAGAGATGGCCTTACTCAGATTTTTCTAGTAAATATTCTTTGATCTATTCCCTGGTATCCTTACAAATGACAGCTTTGTTTTTTCCATCACATTAAGATATCACCCTTGCCATTTTGCAATAAGCACCGCTGGGGCAAATGCTGCAAACAGCTTGGCAGCAAATGGAGCAGGACAACCTCAGCCACCTGGAACATCTGCCATCTCCAGGTCTGTCACACCCTCAGGAGTGACATATCAACCACAGCCACTGTTCTCTGTAATAAGCTAAGCATCACTTGCTTCACCTCTCTTGTCTCACTCTACCCTGGCTTTGCCTCACCTTCAAATTAGAGGCTTTAGAAAGAGTCTCATGTGGAGCCTCGTGCCCACAGCTGCACAGCTGGTTTGTTTCCCAAAATAAACCACACTTCTTATTTTATGAAAGATCATAAATAGAGAAAGGCAGGGAGTTTTGACATTTAGCTTAGGGTATTCATGGAAAAATCTCTGTCTCTGCTTTGCTTTTCGTATGCTCATTTTTTAAACCAGGCTCCTTGACTGAAATGTCTTTGATAGATACACACCTTAAGATTAATCCAGCTTAAGAATCAAAGAAATAGCACATATAAATACAATTCTCACATTTTCTCTAAGCGTAGGGTCCACAGGAATAGAGACTATAGGGGGTTTCACCCAAAGGACTGCAGAAGAAAATATAGTCCAGAAGAAGCAATTTAAGAGATGAGAACACAAAGATGTTATGCAGCTTCTGAGACGACAACTGCAGACACTGCCAACTATGATGGAACCAATCAGCTAAAGATCTCCTCATTCCCATGATGGAACATGACAAACTGAAGATGTAAGCACAGAAACATTTCATCACACACCTGTGAAATCAGTGAGGTGCTGAAGAATCCATATATAACTACTGCAACACAGCAAGTCTTGATTTACTTACTCATTTGCAATATAATTAATAGAATTCAAAGCACATTTCTCAGCCATGGTACATACTGAAAAACTACCTCTCACCCCAATATTAGACAATTCTTTGCAGGCTCAGCCCAAAACAACATGAAAAAAAAAAACCCTAGTAATTACCCCATCCTGACACTCTACTGCCATATCTTACCCTTGCTTCTGTTTATAATCAGCAGGTAATTCTTTGACATCTCACCATCACTCCATGTGATGTGACAGCATATTTTCCTGTGCTTTGCAAAGACTAAACACACATGTACTGCTATCACAGAAATATCCATCTCCATGAGCTCCTGCCCACACAAAGCCCTTCTAGTCTACCAGAAATATATTCCCCATTTATTGTGTATCACTTCAGACAGCTGTCATAAGACAGGGGAGAAAATCTATGGTGCATTTATTTTGAATCCATTTTGGAGGCAATGCTCTCCCATTGCCAAAAGCCCTCTTGCAGCCCCTGGAAAAATACTGCACTTTCTTTTCCATGCCCCTAGTTGGGAACCCACTGCTTCAAACCCTTCTGCTGTTTCCTGCTCATCACCTAAAATTATTCATACAGACGGACACTGTAAATAACTCCCACCACTGGTCAGATCCCAGAGTGCTCAGATGTATTCCTCAGACCCACGCACAGGACTCCAGCACATGCAGGCAGGTGTTCAAGGAATGCCTACAATTTCCAGGCATTCAATCATCTATTTACTCCTACTTTTGATATCATAGGTTGCTCTGTCTATCTCATCCTCACCACTTCACCAGTAGCAGTAGTGGCTGACACTCCACAAATACTGGTTAACTGTGAACCTGTCCTCAAAATCAGCATTAAAACTCCACTGACCTGTGGCTCACCCTTAGACAGAAAAAAGCAGCTCAATGAATGATCTAGAGTTTTTCTGTTTTAAAGGTTGCAGTAAGATGAGATGGATGGAAAATTGGGGCACTCGAGTTCATGCTGTCAGCAATTCTCACAGAGTACTGTATTTGTGCTCCTCTCTGCACACCAAAGTGTCTCTCAGAAGCCTTTAACAGGGATCTCTGCCAAGGATGCACCTGGGTTCAGGCCCACAGTGTTACATACAGTTCTGGATGTCTATCTCCAGCTGAGCCATCACGCTGGAATCATACAGCAATGTCACTAAAAATTCCAAGAGCAGAGGTTTCCAACACGAGTATCGCAACTGTGTTAAATATGATCAAATGGTAATGATCACAGAGATCACAGATTTCAGCCCTGGCTGAAAAATACAAAATGAACAAAAAAGAAGTGATTTGAAGAAAAAATCAGATCCTGAGTATTACAAAAAACCAGTTAAAAGCATCAAGCACATACTTAAAGAAACAGCATTATAAAGAATAGATGGAGAAAGGAATTACTTGACAGTATCTGTGAATATCAATTTGCAGTTCACCTTCAAAAAGGAAAGATAGCCCCACAACTGTTATGGTGATTTGTCATGTCAACCAAAGCAAATGGCAAGAGGTAATTCTTCTTAGCAGCATGCTGAATTACGTATCTGTACGTAAGCCTTAAATGTGTATTTTAATTTCACCTGAGTAAATTACCGGTATAAATCCTACTCTTCTCAAATATCTCTGAATTTTTAATTAACTTAACATCATAATTTCAACCAGGCAGTCGGAAACTATGAGTAACATATGATTCATATTCAGAAGTAAACACACCTGCTTTTCAATAACATTTCTAATTACTGGCTCATTTTACCCTTTCCATGGCATTGAAGCCAATTTGGGTCATACTGTTTTTAGCTGGTGACAAGTCCTTTCAGCTCACAAATAATGTATAAGAAGTTGCTGTGTTGTCAGTTTGAAGGACATTTTCAAATGCACTGTGGCAAACTGAACACATTACCAAAACACATCACTTTACTTCTGATATGCCTCACTTCACTATGAGCTTCCACCAGACAAGGTTTTGCCAAGAACATTTAGGCTTTGATTTGAAGCCACCATTTCATTGCCTTAGGTCTGGATCAGAATGATTGAAGGAGTGGTGCCATATACTAAATAAAACAAAGTGCTTATTTCTAATGTTAAAGATAACAGGAGAAGAGACAAAATGGGGTTAGAATACTTAGGTGTCCTTCAAAAACTGCAGCAAACTGCAGTGAGACAATGAGGAAAGCCTTTTCTGAACTGCCTCCTGTTCCTGAAAGCACTGTGTCTTTCAGGGATAATCAGTGAAGCAAAAAGAACTCTGTTTCAAAGGTGGTTCATCACCTCTCTACTCTGAGCATTTATTCTGGCCAGGACATGATGCACCTCCAGAAGGCTGAAGCTGTTCTCACAGATCTGATGTGCATTTAGCCACTGAAACATGCATTTCACATAAGATGTATCTGCTGAAGTTTTCAAAGCCTCCAACACAACTAAAATGTGACAAATTCTCACACACAAAGCCTATATGTCGGGCTTCTCAAAGTTAGCATCATTATCTTGATTTGTAGCATACTAGTAAACTCTATACATCTTCAAAGAAAAAAATAAACTGCCTTCTGGTTCAAGTTGTATAGATTTTATTCACAGAAGCTATCGCTTTCTGACATCTACCTCTAAATTGCTTGATATAATGAGAGTACCATACCTGCCATGCTTCCTTTAGTTGGTGTGCTAACTCATATTGTAGATCAAAACAATACAAAAGCCATGAAAAACACAGGAGTCAAAATGGTTATGTCCTCCATTTATCAATTTTAAGCCATCACTCCAACAGTTCAGAGAATCCGTGCTCTAGATATGAAAGTCCCTTTACAGCTATAAGAAAAGAATGTTCTGAGATCCTTGGGTGAAAGAATCAGAGGCAGAGGAGCTGAAATCTGGCCTCAAGTCCTGGCTAGGCAGGGCACCTTTGGCAGAACCAGATTGCCACATACACAGAACACATCTCTAGTATCCTGCATCCCCCTGCACGTACTGATGTCTCTGAGTAACAGATGTTTCAGGAAGGAATGAGAAGATCAATCGTGGGTAGCCAGCAGGAGGGATTAGCAGCCAGGGAGCCACGGCAGGCAGGGCTCTGAGGCAGGAATGCCTTGCATTGGTTCCCCAGGATATTGCCAGTGCTTATTGTCGAATGGCAGAAGAATTTAGAGGTCTTTTTTCTATTTAAAACAAGGCTACAGGCAAAAAAAAAAAGTACTCAGATTTATTCTAGATGAGATGAAAATATTAATGTCCTAGTTCATTCTCAAATAATCATAAACCATGCTGAAAAGTAGAAACTATGGGCTTCTAGTATACACAGATTTGACTACACCCATAGAAGTAAACAGTTTTCAGAAGCTACTTAAAGCAGGTTTATTGACAACTGGGCTTAAGTGACTTTAATAAACACACACATTACTGCACAATCTCTGGCTTATAAGCGGCTCCACTAATTCACCTGTAACAGTTATTTCTCTGTTTTCACTTTTTTCCTCCAAAAAAATTCACCAATTATAATTTCATCCATACTACAGCATACAACCTGCATTAACAATCTGCTTCATTTAAATAAATAAATACATGTGTAAACAGTTATTAACAAACATGCAGTGCAAAAAAACTCCCATCATTGAGTTAGTTAAGTAATAGATAACTTTAATAAAAACAAACCAAAACAAGATCCAGAATCTGCTAAATAAAGAAAATAAAAAGAGTCTTATATGAAGTTTGATGCCATCCCTTTCTCCTCATTTAAGATAGACAAAGAACCAACTCCTTGTGAAACAAACTGAAAGGTGAAACTATGAGACTGTCAGAAACAGATTTTGAAAAAGAAAAATCTGGGAACAGGCAGAATCTAATCATGACAACTGAGATATCTTTGAATAAGCTGTGATTCTATAAAAACTGTGACTTAGAAACAAATCAAATATTAATAATTCAATAACTTGAAGTGAAAAGCAATCATCTAAATTCTGGTCTAATTCACACAACAAGCTTAGCAAAAGCAGAAGGAAACCTTGAGCTTGCACCACAGGAAACTGGTGGAGCAGATATTTTTCATTTGATGTCCCTTCTAATTAATTAAAAGTGCATGCTGGAAGCAAAAGCAGATACATTCCTGATCAAATTCAACATTGAAAGTTTCAGACGAGACAGATTTTCAGTGCAGAAAAGGCAGAAATGGAACAGTCATATCTTCACTGGAGAGAAAACATCAAGCAGAATGAAAGAATAGAAAGGAATTACTTCTTCCATATATCATACTTCTCCTTCCCAAAGAAAGTGTTTTTCAGTAAAGCTTTACCTTTCTCACAATGACTTCCAGTGAATCCAGAAGGGCAGAGACATTTGTTAGGAGCTACACAAGTTCCACCATATCTGCACCCTTCTTCACAGAATGCTGCAAGACAAAAGGAATATGTGGGTAATACTTCATTTCTTAAAATATATGTTTATAGAGTAATAAGAAAAACATTTTAATTATAAGCAATTAACAGAATTTAGCATATTAAAATTCCGTCCACCTGCAAACACAAAGAGAAGTAACTCACTAAAATGACAAGAGGAAAAATCTCAGATTACACCATAGGCAAACCACCTCATCAATAAAAGATTAGTGACCATCTGGAAGAAGAGGAGAGTAAAAAATACATCATACGGTTTTAATGGGGTGATCATCTTTCCATTATATTGAATATGCATATGATGATTATAAGGCTCTGCTAATCCACAGAAAACAGGCAGGTTGGATGGTGTTAAATACTGTTCCTCACCTCTACCAAATACTTCACTGCAATGTCTGTAAACATATAATATTTTGCTTTTCAATTTTTATATTGTAAAGGGTAAAGTATGTTTTGTGGAATTAAGAAATTAAATAGGGTGAGGATCATGACTGAAAATATGAGAAGGGGTCAACCCCAATATAAATGTCTCTACTGAGATACGATCTTTGATGGAGCAATACTGAAGTACTTCAGAAGGGTCTGTGCCCAATAACTCGGATTTCAAACAGCTGATGGGGTTCATCTTTTCCTGCAAGCACTGAGTGATGCTCCTCTTGCTCCCAGCCAGTTTGGCAGAAAGTCCACTGAGTGTGCAAGAAGTCTGGTCAATGTTTAAAGCTAATCTTTTTTATGGGGAGGGGAATCAGGACACTTCTCTACTTTGCACTGGTTACCTGAGCAGGACCCTTCCTACAGCTAAGAGCAAGCCCTACCCCTGACATACTCTCTCCCCCTCAGCATTCATTGAACTTCACAAGTGACTGAGTGGGTTTGACTGCACTTATGAGAGAAGTTACAATTAATATTTAAACATCAGCTCTCTGCATCTAAGCTAATAACAGATTTGCAAAGTGTTTCCTGCAAGCTAAAATCACAGATGGAGTGTTGGCAAAGAGATGTCACAAATGCTATGAAAAGGCTTAAAGTGCTAGATAACAGAAGAAATGTTTAAGATTTATTTTCCACTGCGCTAAAAAGAAAAATAAAGTGAACAGAGTTGCAGGCATTAAAAAGAACCTTTTGCAATTGTTAACCACTTAGAGGCAAAAAAAGCACATCATTGTATCTCATGACTGAACTGATAGACACGTCTGCCTTACTGTAAATATAGAATTCATAGCAGGCCATACTGTTTTATGGAGGAGAAGAATGTTAAAGTGTTTTAGACAAGACCAATATATAAATTTAGAATATTTTAAGCACCCCTGGAGCAAGGCAGTGGTGTGGAGAAAGCACAGTCACACTTCTCCCCATCAATGCACACACTCCATATGGGAATCTTCTAAAAGATATCTTTTTTGAAAGCAGCCAATTTTTGAATGAGAAGAAGAGAAATATGGTTTAAGAGTAGTTTTGGGTTTTTTTTGCATATAAATATTTGTAAGAAAGCATAACTGTGCAGTAAGCTGAAAGTACTGGTGAGAAATGCAACTCCACATATACAAAAACCATGATGAGACTCAAAAAATTCCTTCCAGAGCTCTTGAAAGAACTCACCTATAGTCTCAGCATTCTCAGAGAAGATGTAAGTTAAATTCTACATCTACACCCTTTCTGGTTTGAAATTGTGACTAAACAGAGACTTTTGTGAAGTAGCAATACATTTCTGCACATCAAAAAAAGCAGAATTTGTGGCAGAGCAGTTATAAAGGAAAAGATAAAAAAGATGTTGGCAAAAAAGTGAACAATTCATCCTTAACATATCCCATATTTCACTGGGAAAGAACCACATGGTGCTCTTGAAAGAATTCATAATGGAGGGGAAAAAGATGATGTTTATTGTCTATAACAATCATGCAATTCAGTCCACTGGAAGTTATTAGTGCTGATAGGGATGGGCAGGTAAGAAGGCTCCAGTAAGAGCTCTCATGCACTCTCTGCCACCAGGGATACTACCAACCTAGAACTGTGAAATATCTGCTTTTTACAATAAATCAATCCTGTTGGGAGGTCAGCAGAGTGAGGTGGCACTTTCTCCTGCTCTCTTTAAAAGATTTCTGGCAGGGAAAGATTATGTGGCAGGGCTGGTCATGTAAATGATGTTCCCCTCAGAACTTCTGTGTTATGTCCCTGCAGCAGCCAGGCACAGGCACAGCCAAGTGTGCCATTCACATGTGGGAGAAAGGCTGGAATTCCTGTCATGGGCCAAAACTGCCTCTTCCCATTCCTTCCAACAACTGCACCTCCTGTATGCATATTCAAATGTGCTAGCACTTACTTGTCAAGTAATTCCAAATGTTACTATCCTTTATATCTCCCTTCTTAGCAACTTACAGGGAAAAAAAAAAAAACCAAAAAAAAAACCCAAAACCAAAATATTTGCTCAGGGACACCCTAAGGAACTTCTGCATTACAGGCTGCTGTGAGACAGGACTTTGTACTGCCAGGAGTTACCTAGGCACCAGCTGGTTATACAGATGTTGGAGGATGAAGCTGAGGAAGAAGCTGAGCAATGGCTGCAGAAGGAAAGAGTACAACTCTCCTTTTCAATTTTTGTAGATGCTGAAAGATTCTCCACAACACAGACAAAACTGTGCTAGTCTTTGTCACTCAGGCTTTGGTGGATTTATGGGATGTGGTTCATTCTTACATTTTTATGCAAGAGGAGAAAACTCCAAGGAAGAGTGCCAACATCATCCTGCTGTTTCCCAGATGGTTCTTGTACAAACCATCTCATTCCTGCATTGTGGAGGCTTGCAGGAAAGAGAACATCACACCCACGAATCTCAGAACACAGTTTAAAAATCAGGCTAAAGGCTACTGTCCTTAACTGCTAAAAAGAGAGCTCACAGTACCATGTGCAGTACTGATAGCACTGCTTTGAATAATAAAAATGCTCAATACCTCTAATAATAGGTTTCAATTACATTTCAATATACAGTTTCAGTTGCAAGCAATTTTACCAAACTTCATTTATTTCAACTCTTTTCTCTAATAGTCCTGCCTCTGGCAGCAGCCTTTTAACACATTTTCTCAAAATTAATTCATTTCCAATAACGAGATTTTTCCTTTACAGTATTAGCAGAAGAAATTGAATAAAATCCTTACATCCCTTCTGTACCTCTGCCTTGTGGACAAGAGGACCCAACAGGGAGCAGCTCAGAACTTGGGCCTTATGCTTTGTTACATGTCATATGGGCTCTGGGATATAGATTTCCACTGTGGTTTGGAGCCCTCAAAATCAGAAGTCGATTTGGGGATGATGGAATTACCAGTACCATGGAACCCGCTGTTATAAATACTGATTGTAGACTCCCTCCTACTCAAAGGTAACACAAAAAAGACAAATTATGGCTGGATCAAATATTGCTAATGTATTCCCATAAGCAGATCCTGTCTCTGAAATTATTTGCAGGCTGGCAACCTTCATAAAAAGGAGAGGGGTTACTGAATTTACCATAAAGGTTTTATCAGGAAAATTAAGTGAAGATGCCATTAGGGTAAAGTCTACATGAGTAAACTTCTATTCTTTAGAGGCTTATTCAGTATTCTGTATGTAAAAAAAACAATCTTTTGATTTCAGGAGGCTTCTGCCAAAGTCAACAGAGCCAATGTAATGCCAACAGATTTCTTCCTCCAAAATAAAAGCCTTTATTATATAAAGACCTCTCCTAAATAGACATAATTTCACTGCAGAGGAGGAATTTTATTTCGGATGCACATCCTCTTTGATGATGCATCTGTAGAGAACAGAAACAGCCAAAAATAAAAGTCTGCTGATGTCGTTTAATGGTGATGTTGGAGGGGTTGGTGAGTGTCCCTGCAGAGCTCCACAAGGAGCAGCATGAAAACACCAGGCTCCTGCACATGCACAAGCTGCATCATTTTGGTTTCTGTGTGGCAGCACAGCACACTGCCTCACTGGGCTACCACAGGAAAGCAGATACTGCAGCACAGAACCCTCAAGTCAAGCAAACACCTCTCAATTTCGAGTGTAAAAAGGTGGATATGACAAAACATTTATACTTGAATATATAAAATTGTTTTAGTAAAAGAAAATAAATAAATAAAACCAAAATATTACCCTACAAATTTAAAGGAATGTTCCTTGACTCTGAAGAGATACAAAGGTCACCTTCCCAAATAAATCATATATATATTATTTTTTTTAGATACTAAATGCCTGTGAAATAAAAAAATGAACATCCAGGAAAGGCAAGGAAGGGGTCAGGCACAGACTGCCTGGGTAAATAAATATATGCAGCGCTAGAAGAGAGATGGAGTGGTGTAACTATACAAGGAATTTCATAATTAATCGATGGAAGGACCACAATTTCATTAGCTGATTGGATTTACTCAGACAAGTACACACAGGGGTGCAGTTGGTAACAATCCAACTCTGTAAGCCAAGTACCAGAATAATCAGATGATACCAGTTGCTTCGGTGGGTTTAGAGGACAGCTGAGAAAGTGAAGAGAAAGCACACAACTAAAATAAGGGAGCAGCAGAGGCTCTGCTCTTTCTCTCTGAACTCAAGTGTGACACTATCATCTATAAAAGTACAAAACTCTTTTTGGTTCAGTGAACTACATCCATTGGACACAGGGTGCGACTTATTTCACACACAGTCTGTCAAATGCCACTGGAGTCCTTTTACAGCTGGCTGGAGTCAGAGAAGGACAAATCTGGCAGGAATGAACTTGGGGCAAAAGAACGGTCCTGGAAAATTTTCTTCCAACGGGTTGAAGCAAGAAGGGGAGCGTGGGTCAGTGTGGCAGTCAGGAGGCAAACACATCTGAGAGTGGAAAACCAACGCTCACCTGGGCAGCTCTCACTTCTCTGAGGGGCTTGCAACCCAATTTATGCTTTGGATTTTATGTGTGCTATGCAAAAGGGTTATTCAGTTTGGGAAGAGCCTATAAATTCCAGGTTTTCTATCAGCTGATTGTAAAGCTATTACTCCTCAATTACTTTTCTAGAAATTTCATATACAAAAGATACTTTGCAATATAATGAGCATAATTGCTGCCTAGTGCAGTCAAAATTCCAAATCCTGACAGTACAAAACTTGTGTGTGAGAGCTGAATTTGAACAAAGATCAATGAACTCAGAATTTAAGTTAGGAGATGAGAGTTTTTCAAAGTGTTCAAAAAAGCATGAAGTAATTCCTTCAAATTTAGCAGGCAACACACAGTGGAAGATAGAAAAAAGGGCAAAACAGAATTCCCTAGCAGAATTATGAAGAATAACAAATACATCAGGAGGAAATTATGTCAAATACAATAGGCATACACATATACTGTGTGTTAGTTTGTGTGTCTATGTATACACTTGCATGCTGCATAATATTTATCCAAGAGGCAAACTAATATTTTAGAGTTTGTCACTAGGCTATTTCAGCTGATGTAGCAGTGAATCTTTTCAAGTTCCCAGTGCTCTGCCACAAAGCACTTGCAAAATTAAGATTTAGGTGAATTTGGAAGGCTGAGCATATCTCTCAGAAGGCTCTGAACTCTGAGCCCTTTCTTTACTGTTGTGTGATGCTAAATTCTCTTGTTGCTTGGTGTTTTGCTTGAATGATATGTAATCAAGATGTGGCCATTTGTAGGCAAGCACCAGGCCATTCATCTGGATGCTTTCAGTGTGGGCTCAACTGCTCTTTGGCTGGAAAAGCTGAATTATTTTGAAAAATGAAACCTAAACTCCTGAAAATTAGTACAATGAATCACAGTGATAAATACTAATAATTTCCTTTGTACTTCCCCATTAGTGGAGCTCACTTTTGAACGTGTAAGTTACCCACCCTGATTAATAGGTTTTCACCTAAAATCTTTTCTAGTGGAAAAAAAAGCTATTTTTTATTAAATTCATTCAGAAAGCATATTGAATAGACAGAATCTGTCCCTTCTGCTCTCTTGGTAAAATGACATATACAAAACCCTTATTAATGTCAACATTATTTTATGGCTCTGAAGACAGATACGTGACAATTTTGAAATATATATTTGAAAAAGATCAATAGAAGCAGTAAGGGACAAAAGCAATAAAATAAAAACGTTTTTTGTGATAGATTATGCTTTTGAAAGCATCTCTCACATCCCCAGATAACTCTGTGCTAAATGAATATTCTTGTTGCCATTTTACTGCTCTGCTTCCTCAAGGCTAGACTCCAATATTTTTAGTGCACCATTTTAAGCCAACTGCAGCTGTCTCTCTACTCACCTAATAATAAGCATGACAAAATAGGGCAGAACACTTCTTCCACAAACCAACCCAACACCATCTTTCAAAATTCAAGTCAACAGTTTAAATTGCAAAAAAACCCTTTTTTGGGTTTTACTTTGAAATATGACATGACACATGGTGCTACAACAGGTTCTCTTTGCATCACATAAATGTGCTTATTATATTTCCTATTTATTTTAACAAATGGGTACAGAATAATTTATATTTATAAACATAACACTTTAGAAATCAGTAATGCCTAATCAATCTTAAGGATAAAGAAGCATGGTCCAGAGGCACAACAGACACATTTTCTCTCGCCTGATCTATTATCACAATTTTGTAAAAACCCCTACTTCAAATCTTACTGAATTCACTGAAAAAAACCCTGAATTCAATAGCAGCACATGCAACCCGAGGTCTGCTTGGCCGCAGTATGGTATATGGAATATTGGGAAAACATAAAAATAATTTTCCAGCAACATACATATTACAGATCTCTCATCCCAGTGTTCCAATCCATACAAGCACACTCTGTAGACACACTCAGCAGAAGAATAGCTGGACTACCCAAATATATACACTTTTAATTCACTATTCTTGCCTTGCCCTGTAGCACTGAAAGGCATCCTCACCAATAAAACACAGGCTTGGTTACCAATGAGAAACATTCTGTCTCAGTGTGAGAGATTTATTCTATATTGCTAAATAAAAATCTATCCAAGCACCCTCAAATAACTGTGTGTTATGGAAAACACCAGAATGTTCAATAAGCCGTAACAAAAATGCCCAAAATGTTAATAAAACATTGTATTGAGGTAATTCTCTATATGAGAAACACTATCTTTTGAAATTGTAGAGAAACTTTAGGAAAGCATTTTCACTCACGGCTGGAAGTGAGGATGTTGACAGTGCAATCATAGCCTCTAAAGTCTCAAATTCAGCAATATTTTTTTAAGGTTGCTCATATCTTATTGCAAGCATAACTGAATCTGAAAAAAATTCCTTGTTTTGATAGCTGCATGAGGTATGCAATAGCAAACCAAAGAATTATTGACAGCATCTAACTATCTGAAGGTGACATTACTGGGAGGAATTACATGAAAATGGGAAATAAAAGGGCAACAGGACTTTCAGGTCTGGATCAGGCATTTGTAAAAACAAGTAATTTACAAATAATTTACAAAGACATTCAGAGACCTTGAGCTGTTTCTTTTTAAACAAGCACAGTAAAATTCAGGTGTTCTCTCTCATTGTCTCAGTATTATACTGCAAGTAACAGCTACAGTGGTGTCTGAAAGCATTTTCTAATAGGCTTTTTCATCATCTTTCAAATGTCACTCATTCTGCCAAAGAAAAAATCTTCCTTTCTCAAAACGGGAACACATTCTCTTGACCAGCGCCAGAAGGACAGGAATTGTCAGTTCCAGAGATCAGAGTCCCCTGCTTACACAAAGGGAAGGACTTCAGTGGGTGAAACTTCCAGAGCTCCCCCACAACAGCCTCCAGCCCTCGCTCCTTATCAGCAGAGATGCCATGTTAGATACAGACATCTTCCCATTAAGGAACAGAATTAACAGTTAATCTCAATTTGCAGAATCCACCTTACCTTGCAGTCCCCAACAGACAGAGGTCTGAATTCACTAAAGATTGCTGCCAAGAAGGCAATCAAGAGATGAAAAGCCCTGGATCCCATAAGCAATGCCCCAGGGCATTTCGTCTCAGTTCAGATCAAGTTTATATAAGGGAAAGAAAGAATAACAAAGAAAACAATGAGGAGGGGTTGGAGAGGTGGAGGAAGAGAGATTCAAACACAGTGCTAAAATATATCATGCTAAATAATGAATTCTCTCATGTAGGTCTGGATAACTTTTGCACTCCTACACCTCTTCTGACTCTTGCACTTGATGGATCAAAAAGAGAATGCAAATAACTATTAACTGGAGACAATTAATCTCAGTTCTTATTTGCATTTAAAATGATAAATCTTTTCAGTAGCTAAAATATTATTCCAATAGCAGATTCTTCTCAGAAAATAAAAAAGTATATTTTTAGCAATTATTTTAATTTTCCCAGTGGCAAAAGACACGGTCATCTCAATACCAGGATTCACCTGAGATAATCTTACCAAATTAGTTTTATCCATTAGAAAAAGGATCAAACTTCAATATTTTTGCCTCCTAAAAGAGACAACAGATTTTTCAATAGGGAAAAAAGAAGCCCTGGAAAGTGATATTGTTCTCACCACTCCAGAGAAATTTCAGTCTAAAAGTAGAGAATGCTTTTTCTCAAGCTGGTGTGACAGCAGGTGTTATACACATCACCATCAGCTTTATAATCATCATAATATGTTGCTTTTAAATAAATCCTTTCATCTCAAGCCTTTATACATTATGAACAATTAAGCCTTACAACCCCCCAGTGAGGAAGATGCATTAAGAGCCTGAACCTGCCAGGCTCTTCTACAGAACAGAGTTAACTACAGAAATATAACTTAATAAAGAATGCATTTAACAAGTAAGAGAAGAAAAGCAAATAGAATCTTTGTGTGTATAATCTTTGAATGAGCCAAGAGCATTTCAGAAACCCAAGGGGCCACCCTCTCTGCTAGTGTCAATTAGTAATCTATACCAATTTACACAGTGCCTAAGAATTTACCCTCTAAATTGTTGGAGCTACAAGACTCTAAGGAGTACATTACTGTCACTGCTTATAAGACCACACTGCTGACTGTGTCTTTGCATGCACATGCAATCATGCAAATTTTTCAGCTGATATCTGGAAAACATGCACAGTGTTGACTGGATTTTGCCACCTATTCCCTGTTTCTTGTTGTGTTTTCTGTAGAGAACTGAGTAGTAACATGTTGGTGAATGGCGAACCAAAAGGAAAATAATGCACAGACCCTTCATTGCTTTCTACAGAAAAAACACCTTGGTCACCAATCTGACATCAGTGCACTCTCTATTGTGCCATATAGGCTCCACCACAACGTCTTGTACTTCAAAAAACTGAAGTTATGAGAAATCCTTACAACTAGCTCATATGTGCCTTTAGATTAGATATGAGATGTTAATTTTGAGGAATTAAGGATCTTAGAAAAGTTAAGATTACAGTTAGAATAGATGTTACTGTGTTAGCTAAAAAAGAAAAAGACAGATAAACTTTACCCAACAGAAGCCGGACCTTAGATAAGATATCCCAGATCTAATAACTCATTGCTTGTCAATTTTATGGACAATAGCCAACTTTTCCATGAAAGGAAACAGATTGAATGCAGGAAACTGCAAATTCTACCAAGGATTCATTTGTCATGAATACCATGAAAAGGCAAAAAGGTCAGTGAGGAAGACTTAGTTTACTTCATCATTTTAATTGATTCCTCATAAAAAAGACCCCCAACTCATTTCATTGGAAACAAACCACGCCTGCTTAACAGCCTCCTTGCCAATTAGCATATGAAACGGAGAAGGGGAAATGACAAGGGCATGAATATGCATTTGTATTTTGTATATTCAACATTTTTGTACATAAAAGCTTTGTAATCACCTGTGAAACTTCACAGTGTGCATTAGTGTGCCCGGGCTGTAATAAAAACTTACCCTTTCTAATTCCAAACTGTCAGAGAGTCTTTGTCCCTTAATAGATGGACATTGATATTAGATCAATGTTCATATTCCTTTAATTCAGATATACTGGGAAAAATTCCTTCACCAAAATGGTTGTCAAGCATTGCAGCAGGCTGCCCAGGGCACTGGTGCAGTCACCATCCCTGGAGGTATTTAAAGGACACGTGGATGTGGCACTTGGGGACATGGTTTAGTGATGGGATGGTCAGTGCTGGGTTAACAGTTAGACTCACGGATCTTGTGGGTTTTTTCCTACCTTAACAATTTTATGATTCTATCACAGGTGCTGGAACTTTCCAGAAGCACAAGACTCAAAGCTTGGACTGTCTGGCAAAAATTTTCTTTCCCAACACGTGCAAAACACACCAGACTGTTTGTTTGCCTCCCAAACTGCTAACAGTGCTTCAGGAGCACCATGGGACAGATGCTGCCTAGATTTTTTAGTACTTTGGATTCCTTTAGGATGATATAGTTCAACATAAATTTGAAATATCCTTCTTATGCATTAGCCTGCTAACGGTACACAGTTCAGTCTCATGTAGAAAAAATAAAGCACCATAAAAGACAGCTGTAATCCTTCCATAAAGTAGTGTGCGTTCCTAATGGAATATGATTTCAAAACAGATTTCCAGTTCCACCTTCTTAGGGTATCTCGTTAGAATATTTAGTTTGCAAAAAAACAGACTATAAGAATACTTCCTATATTTCTTGGCAATGCAACATTTAATTTTACGGTGCATAAAATGCACTTCTCTTAACAGATGTATCAGTTCCCTGGTATCATGACTAAACTGCTTCATATCCATAAATGCTGTGTGGGGAACTAGCGAAGCTATGGTATTTATCTTTGTTGTTGTGGCACACACTTCTACTTGCTCCTAACATGTGCTTCCCTGAATAACAACAAATTTAGTTTTGACTGCTCTTAAGAGATTTGATCACATGCATGCCATATATATTCTCACACACATTTTGTGATTATGCACACAAAGTTTCCCAGCTATGCTTTCTAAAGTGCATAAGAATTACAGATTAATTATAGATAAGAAATTACTAAAATAATTATTTTTTTTAAGTGCAATATCAAGAAATTTTCCACAAAATGAAGTACAGCCTTTAGCTTGTCAGAGGTTAGCACCCTTCCCAAACCAAGGTTAAACATCCCATTTAATCGTGCCCTGTCAAAAAAAATTAGATTTTTCCCTGTGTTGAAAAATTTTAGGATGGAGAAACATAACTGTAATATTCCCTAATTAATTCAGGGAAAACCAGGGGCATATGTTTCACAGTTGAGAATGACTGTGAGGCCACACTGCAGCCATACCACTGCACAGATCCTGCAGACATCCAACAAATAACAAGGCCCAAGAGGTGATCTGAAAGAAGACAAAGGGATATTTATATGACTTAATTTGTGGAAATTCTCTCCTATATAAGCTTTGATATGAAATAAGGTAAGATTAGTTTGGTTGTTGGCTTTTTCCAGTTGTCTGCTCCGACTGGCTTTGACAAAGGAGAGTGAGGTATTTCTCAATATCTGTACATGCACGTTTCTGTTCTCAATATCCTCATCCTGAGATTTTTTGCAGTCTGGTAACAGCAGCTCTGGCAGATGATGAGCGCCTGACTTCATAAAACACAATTTTAACCCCCTCAATCCTGCTCTGTAATGCAGCTTACTGGATCTGTGAGAGATTTCAGTAAATCTTCTAAAAATAGTTTCCAAAAACATATTGCTTGAATCTGCAAGTATCCTCTTAAAAGAACAAGTAAACAAGCTCCACAAAATGTGTGTTCTTTGAAATAAGTCGCAAATCACAGAAGTGACTTCTGTGAGAATTAACTTTCCTGAAATACTCGGGTTCAAGCATAAACAGACAGTCACAGAGGAAATATCTAAAGACAAAATTAAAATTATTAGATTGAAGTGCTGATGCAAAGGCATCTCAAATATTTCAGCACCATGAGCAACCAGGATCTGGACTAGAAAAGAAACTGCTTCGGGCCATGTTTATTTTACCTATCAAGTATAAACTAAGGTAAATGAGAATGTACTTTGCAATGCAATGGCACATTGTTTTGATACTCTTGTTCACATGAAAATGTCATTCATCAATTCAAGGAAATAAAGTGATGCCACATCATGATTTAATAAAATAATCAGAAATATAATACACTGTAGTATATTCTCTCATGCAGTACCTAGTCTCCATGTGCCTCACTGAAAACCAGTGTATGCTAAGCATAATTCTACATGACAGTTTGTTTAACACCAAGGCATACTATTCAAGTCAACAATGATATATATATGTGTAGTTCGGAGATACATACATCAGATACAATAATTTTGCTTCTTTTGAGGACATTAGTGTTTCTTTCAAAGATATTCATCTGGCCTTCTGGAAAGCAGCTTTGTGGAAAAGGAGCTGGGGGTCCTGTGCTCTGGGATGACCCCACTTGAGCAGATTACTGTGGTCCCTTTCAGTCTCATCCATTCTGAGATTCTACTTCCAATTACACAAGCGTGAAGTTGAAAATATGCCTAATAATAGCAGGCAGAAAATAAAAACAAAGCACAAGTACTTAGGTAATGTATGGTTTCACTAGTACACATTCCAGCAGCCTAAAGGAACTTTTCAAAAAGCTTCCTCTCCATTCCAGTGGAAAAAAAAAAATCACTCCTGGGATCTTAATGTGTAGCCACACAAGTGGCTACATACAGAATTAATTTCTGTTTAATGACACTTTTTGACTTAAGTAAGATTTGACTTTTAAAAAAAAGTATATGGTTTCACTGAGCAGCACTCAAGTGCTTATTTCTAATGTACACTGAGAAAACAAGGCAAATTGTGGGGAAAAGTTGTTCCCTGAACAGCTCTCTGAAACTTTATGCACACTACTGTTATGTCGTTGCTGTTTTCTTCCTTTTTTCCCAAAAAAATCTCTCAGCAAAATTATACTATGAATAATAGTGCATAGAAAAAAAGAAAATAAATCTCTTACAGTGTACTTAATCTGTCATTAATAGCAAACAAAACTACTGCTATTGGATAGCACAGGAATAAAGATGTCCTATTGCTGTATAAACAGAAAACTTGAAACAAAAACTTACAGTGAACAGAAAGTTACTCTCACTCTTGTGCACTGCAGCTGACATGTAAACATTTCAGGAACTGACATTTTATTATCAGACCAGAAATCTGATAATTGTACAGCCACCAAATGGGCTTGAAGAAAGCTCTGAGCAGCAACACCAGAACTGCTCAGAGAGAAATCTGCTGCACAGGAGTGCACAGCCTGACAGGCTTGTACTTCTGAAAGGTAATCCAGAGTCTGAAATCATCTATTTAACCACAAAAGAGTCAGTGTCAGCAACAGGGCAAGATTCCTCAGTCTGCCCTGCCTGCAGTATACTGCCACAGACTACTGCATCCATCTAAAAGAAACCTTTTGAATTGTGGTCTACATGGCACATTAGCCAGCACAGTAATTCTCAAGCTCCAGGGCGTTGGCAGAACATCAAAAGCCATAGGGCAAGATAAAGACAGTGCATTTCTTACAGCAGAGTGTCAGATACAGGTAATACTAGGATGCTGCTGTTGCCATGAAGAAGCTTTGTTTCTTCAGGGTCCACAACCCCATTTACTCAATTGACCAGTATCAGGGTATTTAAATACACATTTTAGACATTAAGAAGCTGAATGAAGGCACTTAAGAAAGAATTGATTTTTGTTGTTTTCAAAAGACACATAAAGGAATAAGATACTTTTATTTCAGTTAGATACTCAAGAGAATTCAGCTGAGGTCATTCTCCTATTGTATTTTGTTATTGTTGAATAAATCAACAAAACCAGCATCACAATACAACTTCCTCAGTGACTTAGATCTACCTCTATTGTGCCACTGAGGAGGTACTTCAGTGAAATGGGAATGCTTCTCAGAGCTGTGTGTGAAGTTTGGTGAACCAAATGAGATTACATGATTTGCCATATGCAAACTTGTAAGAAATCATAGTCAAACTAAAAATGTTGTGACAGACCAGGAGCAAGACAAATAAACAAGGTATCCCCTGGGAACAATAAACAGTCAAAACATTGAGGGAAAATGATACTGTTCACTCATGAAAAAGCAAAACCTCACAGGGAAATAACAAAACATAACATCTCCCCAAATAATTTTAACACAAAGATAAATAGAGGTAGTTTCTCCAAGTTGAAACATCCTAATCTATTCTATAGCATAAAAAATTCATATATTGAACATTGGTGCTTCAGTAACATGCATGTGCCAAATAAGCCTGTAGCAAGCATTGCTTTACATTAATAACTAAAATTTGATGCTGCCAATGTTTTTGAGCTGAGGGCAGGAACCGTTGATAATGTGACCTAAAACAACACTAAATATACCCAGCTGTATTAGAAAAGTGTCGCAACAAAGTTCACATTTGTTTATTTTACATACACCGGGGCACAGGGATCCAATGAAGCATAAATCTAACACATGTGCACCTTGATTATGTGCTGGGTAAGATCATGCAGGTCAGGTTCAGAGAGGCTGCCTTCTCTACTGTCCCAACCCCTGCGTGTTTTAGTCTCCAAGAAAAAAAAAATGTAAAGATGTTTAGTGATGTAAGGAAAGCTGAACGTGATCCCAGCTGGTTCCTAACAGCACTGACAGCACATCAGGAAGTCTCTCTAAATCCCTGCAGTATACTGAAGAGGGTTTTTTCTTTTCTTCTTTTTCTTTTTGTTTCTGAATATAGGCTCTACCTCTATTACTACTAACTTGTGGGTAACAATCTTCATGAGAATATCCATACTGAGGAGGAGGAAATCCTGAAGTCAAGATGTCAGTAGAAGAATCGGTTTGAGAAGTCTCAGGGTGAGGAAATAAGCCCACAGGACAGCTACCCAACACAGAATATTTGATTGCACTTGACCAGCCTCTGAGATTTGCCATTTGGGATAATCAGAGTCCTTGGAGGCAATCCAGTTTCTTCAATATGCTGGAGATCCATCCTGTTGTTTCACTTGTTTTAAATAGACAGAAGCAAATAGTGTATCATCAAGAGTACTAATTGATCCAAAGGCAGTGCAAACTAAATTAAGGGGGTTGGAAATGCTAGAAAAATTAAACACAGCATTAATAAAGCTGAAAATAGCTTAATAAAGCTGAAAGTAAGATCTGAACAACCTAAGGCTATTTCTGATATTTCTTTATTTCTATTTAAATAGATGTCTTCCTGTAGACTGTTATCAGCCCAGCAGGAGCCTTTCAAGAGAGGCATTTTTCTCATTCTGTGCATTTTAAGTTAGGTTTCTATGAAATTCAGCCTGTTTGCAAAAGCTGATGCCAAGTCATATTAAAACCATAACTACAACTAAGTAATGATAATACCACGAGAGCATGTGAGCTACAAATTCAATCCAAGCCTTTATCTCAAATACAAAATCTGCCAGCTTATCTTTCAGATATGGTGTTACTGTGCACAAAAGCAAGAACACATCAAACAAACAGAAAGAAATCAATCCTCATTAGGAGGATTCTCCTCTATATAAATGGATTGTGGAAGCCCTTGGCTGGCAGCAAGGCACTGATTCCACCTTCCTTCTCTGTTGCTGAAAAGGGCCCATCATCTCTGGAATGTGTGGAAACAGACGGGGTTGAAGAAAGCACTGCATGGTAAGCACACCATAAATGAGATGTGAGAGGATAAAGCACCCCAGATCCAAAGGACAAGTGGCCAAAGGGCCTCTGAATAACATCTCTTGATCTATTTCTGAAGAGTGCCAGAGGGAAGGAATTCGAGTTGCGCTTCAAGAGGAGGGACAATCCCCAGCAGGAAACTTGGAGCTTTCCTCAAACCCATACGAGAGAAGGGACAGATGCATTTTATCTTTCTCTTCCAAAAGTTCCAAGAAGAAAACACAAAGTAAGGAAAAAGGAGCAGAGGAAGAAGAAAGTAAATGAAACAAAAAGAGTTGGGATGTGTGAAAGTGTGGAAGAAGTGAGGAACTGAAGAAACACAGAAAAATGACAGCACCCCCAGAAGTCAATCTCGTTGACAACTTATCACCAGAAAATGGGAATACTCTTGCCTGCACAAGAATTCTGGCCAGATCTTTTAATATTTAAATCTTAAAAATCATAAGAGAAGTGTCTGCTGACTTGAAAAGGCAGAAGAATCCCATAAAGGGAAGAAATAGCTTTCAATACCTAAAGCTGGAGAGAAATGAAAAGAAAAAGCTGTTATCACTGCAAAAGGCACCAAAGTCACTGTGTTATTACACATATGATGCACATAAGAATCTGAAAGCAGATTCTGATGACCAAAAGGTAACCTTAATAAATACAAACCCATGGTTCTGATTCAGTTTAAGAACTATAATTCTTAACTGTACAGATTATGAAAGGATTCTTATGTAAAACTAAGAGTAAAGATACTGTCCCACTACTTCTAATACAAATCAATCATTTGCTCTAATGACTACAGCTCTTCAAGATATTTTGTAGCAAAATTGTCTCATGTATTTGAACTCCATGAACCATCAGAGCAAAGGCACTGCAAGTGACTGAAAAAGAATATTCTGTAGGTCTGGTGAAAATAAAGCCTATTAGCTCCAAGGTCTGAAACCCCAATGACTGCTCTCTCAAATAAGCTCTGAGCTGGCAGATCAGTCTAAGGCATAATGCTTTTAACTCCAGAAGGCTCTTACACGCTGTTGTCTTCCCCATTTATGCCACTGGCACATCCCCAACACAGCTACAGTACTGTTCAGTTACAGCTTGGCCTTTTGCACATTTAATGATGGCCACAGATGTAAGGGGTGGCAATTTGAGTGGTACAGCTCTGCAATAAAGCTAACATCATCTATTTCTAATATGCATCGCAGCTTTTCCCCAAAGTCTGCTGCAGCTTTGACAAGTACATGTATCCTCGACAGCCATTTAGTGTCTAATATTAGTCAGAATTGAGACACGAACACCAAAACATTTAAGTTGAAAAGAGAAAGGCTAAATATTATCTACAGAAATCTACAATCCAGCTCATTCTCTCCTAGAAGAATTGGGGGAGGGGGGATCTTGAGCCATTAGACAAGAATTATTACAAGCAAGAAAACAAGCCTTGTACAGAATCCTGCTTGTTAGGGACTTCTAAGGTCATACCTAGACCAGCCCTGCCTGCCCCAGCACATACCACACACCTGCCAGTAACCAGAGGCCACCTTGCTCATAAAGTCACGTGAGGAAGAGGGCACAGAGTGTGACACCTTCAGCTGCTCAGGGATTGTCTTAGCATGAACAGACACACGCCTCAGAAGAACTAAACTGAGGAATTAAAGAGCAGCAAATTCTTAGTCCGTAACGCACTGAAACAAACAAAAAACTCCAACTCTCACAGCAAGGTGAACTTAGTGAAACTGAACAAAATGCTCAGAGAGTAAAGCAAAGTGGCATGGATGTAGGCTGGTACGCTGCTATAAACTTTTAGAAGTAGGAAAGTAGTCACAAACCTCAGCTCAACTAGTTCTAACCAGTCTGCCTATCTGTCCTCAGAACCTCTTCTGTTATTTCCACTCTGACCTTACTTCAACAGTTAAGGCTTTCTAATAGAGGCTCTCCTCATTTAAAGAAAAATTTCCTTTCTTCCAGGACACAGCTGCTGCCCAAACAAGTCAATCACACTGTCAGCAGAAGAATGAACTAAGAGCCTGGCAGCAGCAGTGATCCGACTCCTGGAAGAGACAGGAGCTGGAGAGAGGCTGAAAGGGCATCACTGAGCCATTCATTAACTAAAGAAGTTTCAACGAATTTAGCACACATCATCTTATCACTGTTACCATTGAGCTCACTCACTGCTCTAAAAATGAGAGGAGCCACTGGGAAGTAGACAGAGCACTGATGAAATGCCTCAGTTCTTCTCCATGACCAAAATACCCAGGACAAGTATCATCTCCCCAGCAGAAATATTGACCAAGACGATCAATAAGGTTATTTAAAAGGGGCTTCAAAAACTGATTTTGTCCAAGGGTCCTTCTAATTTCCTTCTCTGAAGTCTCTCAGGGAACTACATTTTCTTTACCAAAGCAGTAGAGAAATTACACAGGAGGACAGTCAGTCAAATGGATATAAATTTCCATCTTACTGTCATGGAATGTAAGTGGAATAAAGGAGGGTATAATCACTGAGCCGCTATTATTTTTTGAAAGGTGCCCTTACTGAACAGGGTGTCTGAAGAACCTCTACATTATGCTTTCATGCTTTGTCTCACCTTGGCTAGGCTACAATCTTTAGAGAAGATGACACCTGGAAATACAAGGAGCTATCAGTGTGTAGGTAACCCCCAGGATTTGCTGCTTCCCACACTTCTACCAAGCCCATTGCCTGGACACAAGAGGAAGACTCCAAGGGTAAATATTAGAAACCATGCAGCTTGTAAACACTGCAACAACAAAAACACAATTAACCTGTAGAAACTATTCCTACCATAAACTACTCCTAGCAATACTGCAAAAAAGGTGCTTGCTATCTCTCAAGTCCAGATTTGAAACTTAACTTAGGCTTTTCCTCCTGCTCCAAGAAGAAAATGCAGGGAGATTCCCAACTTGTGACCCTTTGCAAGGTCGGGGTGGGGTTGAGGTTGGGTCAGGGTGGGGTCGAGGTTGGGTCAGGGTTGGAGAGGAGAGGAAGAGTTTTGATGGCATTTGGCCAATTCCCTGTCACTCCTGCCTCAGCCCTGCTCTTTCTGCAGCTTGCCATCCTACCTGCTTGAGAGCATGGAGCACTCAAGCGCTCGTATCCCTTCTGCCAAGTCCATGCTGGAGCTGCCATGACATTGTGTGAAGCAGAGAGGAAAATCTCTCTAAGATAAGATCCTGTGTTAGCATGCTTTTAGCTCTGGAAGAGAAACTCTGTGTTTAGAAGGGTGACTGGAATTATACTAATGTATATGGCTTATCCAGTCTCAGCAAAAACACATTTTTCTGAACACTGACTACGTTTTTTCCCCAAAAGACGATGGATCCTCTTTGTTAACACGACTGCAGCTGCAGAAAACACTGTCAGCTTTTGGAATTTCTGCACAACAATTCAGAAGTCTCTTTTCTTGACACTCTGCCGCAGCAACGTTCCATTTAGCAGATATTCACTTTATAGTCACTTTTGCAACAGACATTCATTTACATCTATTTTACATGAACTAAATTTGGCATTGACTGTAGTAGACCAGATGCTTAAATGATACAAGAGCTGACTGTGGTGCTCATCTTTATTTACTGCTCTGGCTTGAGCTGTATAGATTTCTAAACATTTGCATATGTGCTGGTGAGATCGGAACATTTTTCACATGAATTTAATTTTTTCCTCATTTAGGTCAGGTCACTGACTTTGATTTTGGTTTTAGATTCTCTTTATATGGTTCAAAACGAACATTCCCATGGAGAAGCATCAATTTAATCCATACATTAAGCCGGTATTTCAGGTACAAACAGGAAGGGTGTAGGGGGTTTTTCAGGTTGAGTTTTTAAGCTCTTTTCAGACAGGCCTCTTGTCCTCATTTCTCTTTCAAGGCCGGTGCCTGTGATGCTATGCATAAAAGCTGGACTTTATCAGTAGATGAGGCTTTTCTCACTGAGAGCTTTCTTTCAATGAAAGAGTACAATAAGCATTTTCTTACTTTTTTTTTTTTTGCCTTGCTTATTCATTTATCCACTTGGATCCTGAGATCCATGCGCCGATCCTGTAGCACAGACACACAAACAGCAACAGCACAATAAACTAGCTTCTCAAATCACAAGTACCATCACATTGATCACATCTGAGTTTACATGTAGCCACACCCTGAGGGGAGAGCCAGAGATCTGTTACATATGTCCTCCTGCTCCCTGATCCACACAGTTATTTGTGCCATGAAAACAAACCTCTCTATTTCTGAACTTCTAGCTTCTGCCTGAAATAAGATATTAATATTCTTATCTCTTCATTTACTCCTTCCCCTAAATAGTTCCACTCTCATTTTTGACTCAGTGCATTAACTGCTATGTTGGATTTCTTATTCAATAATCCAAGTATTAAACGTACATAGAGATTTTCTGGTTTTGATCCTTTTCATTGAAATGCAAACCATGTCTTTATTATGTGTTTAAACATCTTGAAATAGAACAGCTTACTTAAAAAGCACTTCTTTTGCACCTCCTCCTTAGTAGAAGACCTTGACCTAGTACATACATCATAACTTATCAGTGTCAGAGAACTCTTCCCACTGTTTTGGAATTATGGTCATGGTCTGACAGATTCCTGGCACTGTCTTGGTCTGGCCAATCAATCACTTCAACTCCTGATTTGTCATCAAGCAGAAAATATGACATGCCATGCAGTCATGGAGAACTTGTGCCTATTGACAGATCATCCCCAGGCCCAAACCACCCCAGCTCCTGCCACCAGGCAAGGACACCTCCCAGAAGTGCATCACCACAGCTGGTTTTGTTCCTCCGTGGTGCCAGAGGATGTGGCAGGGCCTGTGAGCAGCTGCTTGGTGCCAGATGCCAGCAGACATCACCCCTCGTGCAGATGACTCCCACACCCTTTCCAGGGGCACACAGATGTAGCAAAGCACCATGACCTTACCTATAAACATCTTTCATCAACACCAAGGAGACTTTTATTGCTGACCCCCTCCTTCCATTCACACACAGGCAACTCACATCAAGTGTTGCTCAGAAGTGCTGCTGCAGCTACAGCTGTGGCAGCATAGGAAATCCCCAAATCCTTTCAGCCCATCTCAGCACTTTGCCTTCTCCAGGCTCTTCCTCTTTGAGATTTGTCTATAAAATAACTGTATATGGAATCAGTCATTAAAAAATCCCGGCATTATTACACCTTAAATGCTCAGGAATCTTCTTAAATTCAAGCTGCTATATTCTTTAAAATTTTGTATCATCTGCTCTTGCAACTACAGTGTCCTTTACCACTTTTCTTCTTCTTCCTTCATGTTTATCTCTCACTGGATTTGTACATGGTACAAATAACTCTTCACAAGCTTCATACTGCTATGCTAAAAAAAAGCAACTCTCTTCAATCCATTTTTATCAGATAGATTCTGCATTTCTGCACACACCCTCACAGTCATCACTGGACATGTTTCCCATTTAAAATCGTCTTTCTGGAACAAACATGACAGAAGTATATACAATATCTTCAATGAGATCTTTAATTTTTTGTACAATATCAAGGCTTCTTTGCCTCTGGTAAAAGTACATCACCTTTCACAGAGCTGGTCCACAGCAGCAGCTCACTCTCACCTAAAGCAATGGACCACACCACCTCACCTTCTATGCTACATCAAAATGAAAAGCCCCAGCTGTATAGAAAAATTCCTTGTAATCAGCTTCTAAGACTTCTTAGGCTAATTACAGTAAAATTGATGATTACATTAATACATAAGACCATATAATTCTTCCTGAAGGAGAAGTCAGGGTGGAAGTCCTCCCAAACCTTCCATAAGTCATCATCAATACACAAGCTCTTAAGATTATTGAGGCCTTTTTGGTATTTTGAATGATGACCTACCATGCTATCCACTGAGCTCTCAGTACTACCCTCTAACAACCCCTTGCAACACACCCACATCTATTCTGACTAATTCACCTCAAAGGCTTCTGCTGAATTCCAAGGCTTGAACAAGGCTCACAGAACCTTTGGCCCACTGCTGAAGTAAGCAATTTTCATTTTGGTGCACAGCAGCACCAACATTCCCAGGAAGCATTTTGCATTTAGAGAGTGCTTCAATAATTTCATAGACCTCAATAGACTTTGCTTCCCTGTCATTCCTAAAACTGCAGTAAAGAACTTGACCCAATGAGAGCTGTTCACAGGGTAAGGAATGCCAGAAATCAGGATGCCTGTGAAACCAACTGAGAACCAAGCAGGCCACTACAATATAAGCAGCAGATACTGAGCAAGTATGTTTTTCCAATGCCAAGTTTTCCCACGTCATTATTCAGGGCAGCCACAAACATTCCCACACCAAGGAAACACATTTTTATGTTGCAAGTTCCTGCCTCAGTACAGGAGCAATGCAAGCTTTCCTTACAAAGCTTTCTGAACTTGTGTATTTTAGCAGAAGTTGCAATAATGAGGGAGCCTATTGAGTACTCAAACTGTCCTTCCTACAGCATCATTTGTCAACAGAGATTGCTTTTTAATATTATTGTCATGCTGCTGATAGACAAGAGAAGTCTACAATTCCTTTTCAATCCCATATAGAGTTTATCACCAACAAAAAGTGCTGTTGTCTGTCAAAAATCTATCTTTCCAATTCATGTGTATCAGCATGCAGTAATACCTAAGTAAATTTCAAGGCAAAAATATCTTCATAGGGAAAGCGAATAAATCTATTATTTGGAATTTATAATCTACAATAAACATAGCTACTAACACACAAAATCATAATAATGAGTGACTAAGCAAAACAAGTATTGCAAAAACAAGAAAAAGGTTTAACTTCAAAGTTCCAGAAAGGAAGGGTGATGTACTCAACAATGTTTTTGCCTCATTCTTCAGTGGCACCCTCTGTTCCCACACCTTGCAAGTGGCTGGACAGCAGGATGGGGACTGCAGGAGCAAAGTGCTCCCCACTCTTAGTAAAACTCGTGTTTTTGAGCAACTGAGGAACCAGAATGTACCTACATCTGTGGGACCCAGTGAGAGTCCTGAGAGAACTGGCTGATGCAGCTGCCAAGATACTCTCCATAACAGTTGAAAGTTCATAGAGTCAGGTGAAGTCCCAAGTGACCGGCAGAGGGGAACATCATACCTGTCTTCTAAAAGGGTAGAAAGGACGACCCTAGGAAGTACCAATCTGTCAGCCTCACCTCTATGCTGGAAAGATTGTGAAAGAGGGCTTCCTAAAAGCTGTTCTAAGGCACATGGGGGACAGGGAGGTGATTTGGGACAGCCAGCACAGTTTCACCAAGCACCATTCCTGTCTGACCAACCCAGTGGCCTTCTGTGGTGGGGTGACTACATCAGAGCAAAAGAGAAGGGCTATAGATGCCATTTATCTGGATTTTTGTAAAGCCTTTGACAGAGTCCCCCATAACATCCTAAATTGGAGAGAGATGGATTTGATGGCTGGACTGTTAGATGGATAAGAAAGTGGTTGTACAGTAATATCCAGAAGATTGTGGTCAATGGCTCAGAGTCCCTACAGATATCAGTGACAAGTGGTGTCCCTCAGGGGCCATACTGGGACCAGTGTCATTTAAAATCCTCATTATTATACAGACAAAGGTATCAAATGCAACCTCAGCACATTTGCAGATGTCACCCAGCTGAGGGTGCAGTGACACACCTGAGGGATGGGGTGCTATCTAGAGGGACCTGGATATGCTCGAGAAATGGGCCCATGGGAATCTCATGGGGTTTATCAAGGCCAAATGCAGGTGCTGCACCTACCTGGGTCAGGTTAGCCCTTGGTATCAATCCAGGCTGGGGATGAACATATCCAGAACAGCCCTGTGAGAGGGATTTGGGGGTGCTGGTGGGTGAGAGGCTGGACACGAGCTGGGAATGTGCAACTGCAGCCCAGAAAGCCACCCATGTGCAGGGCAGCACCAAGGCATCGTGGGCAGCAAGGGATGGAGGGGATTCTGCCCCTCTGCTCTGGTGAGATCCCATCTCAGTGCAGCACCCAGCTCTGGGGTCCCAGCACAGGAAGGACATGGAGCTGATGGAGTGAGCCCAGAGGAGGCCACCGAGGTAATGCAGCATCTCTCCTCTCAGGAAAGGCTGAGAGAATTGGGACTGGTCAGCCTGGAAAAGAGAAAGCTTTGGGGTGACCTAACTGTGGCCTTCTAGCACCTGAATGGAGCCTGCAGGAAAGATGGAGTGAGACTTTTCACAAGAGCATGGAGTGACAGGAAAAGAGGGAATGGCTTGGATTTAGATTAGATATTAGGAAGAAATTTGTTACTGTGAGGACAGTGAGGCCCTGGCACAGGTTGCCCAGAGAAGCTGTGGATGTCCCATCCCTGGAGGTGTCCAAGGCCAGGCTGGATGGAGCTCTGAACAAGCTGGGATAGTGAAAGGTGTTCCTACAGGCAGAGGGTTGGAGATAGATGATCTTTTAAGGTCCCTGCCAACCCAAACCATTCTATGATTCTGTGAACAGACTGAGCAGTATCTCTTAACAAGAGGGAAAAAACCCAACACAAAACTCCACAATAATATAAAATTGATACCTTCCTGCACTAAAAGTCTGGCTAGATCTCTCTTTATGTTGATTGCACTAATTAACTCACTAACAAGATCTTCAGATAAGGTACTTTTTTATCTTCACCCGACTTTCTGAAATGAAAGAGATAGAGCACAGTCTGTAAACATGTCCATGACTCAGATGCTACAAATGGGAAGCACTTCTCCAGCAATATGATACTATTACAAGAAAGCTTTGAGTTATGGACATTATCAAGGACAAAGTTTTAACCTTGCTGTAACCCATTGAAATCACTGTAGGATTGAATGATCGAGTTTTAAAAGAAGAAAAATCTTTTGTACTACAGTGGGTGAGGCTGTCACAACCATGTGTAAGCTTTTCTACCAATTTTTGTGTGTGAAACATAATTATCTTACAAAACACAAACACAAGTTATTCCCCATTTACAACTGCTAGATACATACAACACAAAGACATTCTGCACTGGTAAAGATGACATAAATGGATCTGAAACAAAGGCCAGGTCCATGAAGTAACTTTCAACAATTGCAAGCCTCTCATTAAAAAACTCATCCTAGGTCCAGTTTTGCTGATCTGCAAGACCTAACTCTTTAGATGATTGCTGCAACAGGAGGATGTAGAAACCACAGCACTTTATGAACAGGTAACTGCCATAAATTCAGCTGAGTTTCTGACCTTTTTTCCCCACAAACTCCTGGACTGCTATTTGCTGTACTGTGATATTCAACTGCAATTTAAACCAAGAAAACACAGGAAGCAATAAGGTCCTAAAGTTACAGTTTATGTTACTATCACTAAAATTTGGAGTATATAAATATTGGCTCTACTTACTGTTCAGCAGGCGTCTACAAAACAACACCTGCACTTCCAAACAACAACCTTTTGTTTCCACGTGCCTGTCCTGCTCTCCAGAGATGCACAGACTGCTGCTATCCAAGCCAAACTCAAAGAAAGACCCTGAACAGAATAAAATTACTCATTTACTTGCACGCTCCAAGGAGGATCTTATTGTTGTTCTCTGGCCTTTATTCTCTTCCCACATGTCCCTGTAACAAACAGACTTTTAATCCAACACAAGTTTCATCAGCATATCGCCCCTGTGGAGTATATGAAACTGTTCTTACATACTTGCAATTAAGAATGGCATTTCATGATCCCAGGGAGAGGGACAGTATGAAAATAACAGCGCAGAGATCCAGAAGGAGCAAAGAGATCTCTACAAAACACCATGATGTTAGGGCTTATCAGTTTCCCCCAGTTGTGCATGGCTGTCTTCCACGTGTCTCCCACAGCTGAAACCCCTTGCAAACCCACAGGCACATCAGCCATTCCTCACCACCTCCTGAGAGCTCCCATTTTCTCTCCTCCTCCACACTTCAGTTTCCCACCCAACTCCATATTTAGCTATATTAATGTAGCTGAAATGCTTACATCCCACCTCATGCTCTGCTTCTGGATTTCTTTCTGAATGAAAGATGTTTTAGCACCTTCATGCAACCAAAAATCCTGACCTGTCCTAAATGTAGACCTTCTACCACCTGAAGGTCAGAAACAGGAAAAAGAAGCAGCTGAACTTGGTTTATGTGTGGAGTTAGTGGATTTGTGCTGTTTTCCTCCAGGCTCCAAGGAAGGATAAACATGATCTCTCACAACATAAAACAAAAGCATTACTTGAGAGGGAAAATCTGCCGAGATACAAAACCCCAGGGAGATCTATCCCAGTGGTCTGAGCGCCACAGATGAGTGAATAGAGCTGTCAAAACAGAGAGAATTGCTGAAATGGTCTGCATCTATCACCACCATCAGCCATGCTGCAGTGGTAAACTCCTTTCAGGGGAGATTAAAATGTAAGAATGAACGCTGAGACTGATCACTTCAGCTCATACTGTAGTTTGTGTTATCTTTATTACTGTATTTTCTTATCAAGAGTAATTAGAGTAACCTTAATAGCACTTTCATCAATCTAAGTGTGCATTCCCTTATATTATTTCTTCATTTTCCCTTTTAATTTGTGTGCTTTATATCTGCTTTATCTCACACAGCATCTTACTCCATAACACTGCTAAACCTGTTACCATGCTGTAAAACTCTAGCAGAGGAATAATTTCATCCATATATATGTAGATCCCTGGAGCTCATCAGCGCTGAATAGCAGCTGGAATTTCCCCAGGACACTCAAGGTTAACATTTGTACAATTCCAAACCTTCTCCATATTGGACCTTCAATGTTCATGTTTGACATCAAAGATGGGACAATCACCAGCATGGTGGGACCCCATGACAGCTCAGAATTAGGATAAATTGCTACATATTGGGTCACACAGATATTGGCTGGAGTACTGCCAAGAAACCTGGCTTTGTACACTATTAAAATTCATTTCAATTCTTACAGGTCAGATATTTAAGCTCACCTTTCTTCCAGCTTCCTCAGCTTCTACCACTGGTTTGTTTCGTTTTGCCTTTTTTTAATAGAGCATTATGTAGACAATGTAGTTATTTCTTGCTCTTGGTCTTCCCAGACTGTAAAACTCAAAAGCTTTCTACTTATATTCATGTATTTTAATTAAAAGAAAAAGTGTAAGATATTAGACTTCCAGACATAATTAAACCTAATACGCTGTTCCAGATCAGAAACTCTAATTAAGTTTCAGTATTTCCTATTGCTAATAATCACCCAGTCAGCAAATACCACCAACAAATTTTTCTCTCCTCTTGCCTTTCTGCCCCCAAGGCATTGCTGCCCCAATACTTAATTGGAAATTAAACATTTTCTCACTGTACAAGCTGGTCACACTTGTACTCCTATTTAAAGTTCACAATTAGAGATGCTTCTAATGTAGAAAAAGAAATAATCAGCATAAGAGAAAAATATATTTCTTGAATGTGCAAAATTGACATTCCATGAACTCAGGAATGTAAGTTTCCAAGCAGAATATTCACAAGTTTCTTGTTTGGAAAGAGGGTGAAGAACCAAAAATGAAAATGCATGAGATAGACAAAGGTTCACGTATATTGGAAGACAAATGCACTAATGATAGAACAGATTGCAAAAATATACTCCATATACTCCAGTATTCCTTGGTCCAGTGAAAAACTTAGAAAAAATAACAGTAATAACAATAATGGACCGTATTTCATAAGTCTGTAGCTGGTCATTGAAGATTCACCTCCTGGAGTTTACAGGCTGCCCCTTGGCAAGGGAACGGTGCTCCCCCTTCCTACAGTCAGTGTTACACTATATATAAACCCAGTTAAGGACTTCTGCCTTTAGGACTGTCAATATAGATTTTGTTCACACTAGATCAACCAGAAAAGAAAAAAAAAAAAAAAAATTTAAAATAATTGTCTGTTTAGTCTGTGGTGGTACATTGAATTCAAAATTAGAAGCATTTTTCCTGATAAATTCTAATCTAAGAGACACTAAAGGGACATTTCTTCCTAACAGTTTGGTATTTCACCATTCATTTAATTTCATGGCATGTATTTTTCAAAAGTCAATAAACCAAATACATTGAGGTATCCTTCTACCCAAGCAGCTGGAAAGCATGCCTAACTCCCAGCATGGGAGGAAAGCAAAAGAAACGCTGTCCTGGTGGCAAAGCAACATTTCATGTTGCCAGCTGTGAGACTTGGGAGAAAAAGAGAACTTAAAATGCTTCTTTAAAAAAAAGGTACTAAAACAGTTAACATACTTCATATTCTGTGGCAGAACAAACCAAAAGCCATTGCTTTATGACTCAGTTAACTGGCTGTTCCATCAACCAATATAAAGGACACTCTCAGGACAGTCCACGGGTCCTGCCCTTTCAGCAGCGGATCCTGAGCAACGATGGCACCAATTTGGAAGTCAGAAAGAAATGAAAGGAAAAAAAAAAAAAAAAACTGTTACAGGCAATCCAAAATAACTCCAAGGGCTGGAGCCTGTCCGCTGGCTCCGTCATTAAAATCAGAAAGGAAAAGATGAGACAAGAAGGGAAACAGACAATTGCGTTGCGTTGTTTCCTTGAGTCACCCTCTCCCCTGCTTCCCACCAGCTCTCACGCCTGTGAGGGCTGCAGGCAGTGACAGGCATTAGCAACACGCTCATGCCCGTGCCCTTATTAACTGGTGTTCCAGGACACTGACAGCGATTTGTACAAAACACAGCCCCGAGGTGCCTGCTCTGTGCTCAGAGGTGCTGAGCTGCCCAGCTGAGGCCCTGCAGGGAGAGCCCAGAGCTCTGACCTGACCGATCCCATCGACTCCAGCAGCGCAGAGCAGGGAGATTCCTGGCTCTGCCTGAGCCTGCTCCATTGCCCCTCCCCTGTATATTTATCAGGTCAATATTGATCACATTATACAAAAGCATACAGGGACCAAGCAGCTCAGAAGCACGTTGTGCCAGGGCAAAACTCACACAACCCGGATGTGAACATGGAAAAGATGGATGAACACAAAGGCAGCCTGAAGCAAATATGCAGTATGGACAAAAGCTCTCTAACTAATTAAAGTTAGAAAGGGTGTGTTTTATTGACAGCGCTGGAGCACAGGAGACTCATGTCTCAAAGACATGTGCTCCCTTCACAAAGCCTTGGAATTTTTTTATCAATTTATTTCCAAAAACCATACATATTCATAAATTTATTCAACACGCCTATACATGTTCATTACCTGACTCCACCTATCCCCATTCTGTATTAAAATTAGTTTAAAGTTTGCCTACACTTGCTCAGTTCTCTTCTTGAAATGGGTCAGTGGTCTTCTTCGTCATGGCAACCTCTTATTTCCCTCTTGCTGGCAGGGCCAACTTGTCCTTTGGGCACAGTCCAAACCCCCTGGCCAGGTCATGGCCAGTTTTGAGCCCAGCTGCAGTCATTCACGGTTTCTTCATCTCCACAAAATGATATTTTTCTTGTCTTGCTTCTACAAGCAACTAAGGCAAGTAAATGATATATTGTCTTTGTTGCTTCTACTCTTTTGCTAGGTTCTACTCTTTCAATTCTCCTAGTTTCTTGTTTCAAGCCCATCCACGTGGCTGCATTCACAAGTCTGGTAGGTTCAGTATCACTGCAACCACATATGGTTGGACTCAATGGCCTTCCAACCTAAATGATCCTATGATTCTACAAACATCACCACAAAATCTGTCAGTTTTGGAAAATCTGCCAAATACGGAATTCCACAGAACACGTTATCAATGTATCATATCTGTACAAGCACAGCAAATGTCTCACGGAAAAAATAAAAATAAAACATTAATAAATGCTTCTTTTAGCATTGTTTAAATGCAAAACTGCATAATGAGATTAAGAAATATGATCCAGACCTGCTGAGGATCAGATTTGAACCTTCCAAATGCCTGCACTGACTTTGGGCTTGGAAAACAAAAATCCCATTAAGGTTTGTGTTGGTTCAAACTTACAAGATCTATTTGTCTTCACGTCATTTTATACCCAGTACTCACTTCCCTGCATCCTTGGAATAAGGCAATAAAAAGAAAAGAGATTTCATGTCAGCTACTCAACATCACAAGTGAAATGCAAATAACCCTACTAGCAAAAGACATTTTTATTTGATCTATCACCAATATAATTATCATACACTCATGACAAAGTCTCACCTGACTTACTGGAAGAGAGTTCACATTATTATGGTTTAATGAGAAATACCTAACATGACTGAATAAAGTTGATGATTTAACAGGGGACTTTCACGAAAAGGCAGGGAGGCTGGGTTCAACAATCATTCTAGCAATTACACTGGCATCTTAATTGCACAAAAATAATAGTAGAAACATGACACAATGTGTTATATTGACTGCAGGTTACCAAATGCAAAGAAATGGACCTTCAGATATCACCGTTTGGTTTAAGTAGCAAAGAGTAAACAGCAAGATATGACACTGAAGGCAGTGAAGCCTTTTTTTTCCTCCTTAGATGATAGTGAGGCCCTGGCACAGGCTGCCTAGAGCAGCTGTGGATGCCCCATCCCTGGAAGTGTTCAAGGCTGGGTTGGATGGAGTCTGGAGCAATCTGGGATAGAGGGAAGTGTCTCTGCCCATGGCAAGGGGTTGGAATGGGATGATCCTTAGGGACTATTCCAATCCAAACCATTCCACGGTTGTGTCTTTGGTGAGTGCAAGTGGAATTCAAGTACCATTGCACGAAAGTTTCTACTTTCCTCCTTCCCACTAAGACCACATACTTTTCTGACATTTCCACATCTACAGCCATTTATCACTGCACACACCAAAAAGGCCACGTTAAAGCCTCTGAATGTGTGTATAACAGTCCTCATGAACAAATGTCACCATCCACATAAAACGTGAATAATTTCCTGCGCAGGCACCAACCTCAGCGCCTCCATCCACTCCAAGTTTTATAAACTAGTGTGTGTAGAATTAAAATCGTTTTTGTTAAATTTTCATCCTCCTACAGCAGAGTCAGTCTGTGGATGAGAGAAGTGCTTAAGTGGGACAGCTAAGTACAGATAAATGTCGCTTTTTCTGCATGTTGAAGCTGCTAATATGAGGCCCAGGGATGCAACCTCTGACACTCCAGAACAATCAGTCCTGCAGAGCATCTCAGCACTGCAGTGTGCTCCAAATAAACAGTGGGAAGTGTCAAAAGAGTACAGACATTCTTTAGTGGCATGAACAAATTTTTGATGAAGATGCCTTTTCTCAGGATACCTGCAAAATTTCATGAGAAGTAGCAGGTTAAGTTCTTGTAGTAGTTTGACGTATTATTTGTCAAATGCAGTCCTCGAGGCAAGAGCAGACTGTCCTCATGTATTACCTGATTAACATGTTCCTAGCATGCCTGTCTAGAAGAGATGGAGCCTGACTGGACCTGTCTGGTGTGACCTAGGAGACAACTTACGAGGTTTATCAGGGTCATGATGTCAGAAAGACATTAAGGTTTAAATAACAATTAAATAACTATATCCAGATGAAAATACCATGCGTGCTAACGCTAAGTTTAGTCACATTCTACAGTGCAGTTTGTTTTCACTGGAGGCCAGCCTATTTCTCACCAACTGCTGGAACACAGCAATATAAAAGACTTTGAAGCACATACAAAAAATGCGGTTCAGACCTTAGAAACACATCACAGAAGTACCTGAAATTGTATTTCAAGATAGGTATCATATTTCTGTTTTATGTGCAATCTTCAGTTTCAAGTACAAGGCACAAAGAAAAACTGCTTACAAATTTCTAACATCTACCTTTATCAGTGACAGGTAATTACCCTCTTTTTCATGCAACAAATTTCATGCATTAGGTGTAACTTACTCTGCCATGAGTTGTAATTCTTCCCAAGAGACAACCAGACCAATAGGAGAACTGACAGAAGTAATACAGAAGGAAAATTTCAAAAAAACCACAAAAACACCTACATGCCTCAAATGCCATGTGGACAGGATTTAGGTAACTACATCTAAAAATGTTATTCCATCATTTTAGGAATGGTTTGGGAATGGTATTCCCAATGAGTGTTTCCACTGAAACCTCTGAAATCACTGCTCACTCCCTCTCCCCTTCCTTCCTCTGTTGCAGATGGAGAAGAGGACTGGAGGCACAAAAGGCAAAAGATCACGGGTTGAGATAAGAACAATTTACTGGAAACAGCAATAAGAAAATGAACAGTAGCAGCCACAGTATTAATAGAAGAGTGTGCATGAGACAAACAATTCATCCTCGAGCTCTCATTCCCACGGAAAACCAACTGCAATGTCCCACTGCGCAACCCAGAAAGGACCCTTTCCCCCATTCCTGGAAAACGATGTGAGCTAGTCTGAAATAACCTCCACGTCCTAGCCAAGCCCCCTCCTGGCCACTGTAAAAATTAACAAAAATCGTCCTGGCTAGAATGAGGATATTAACCACCTCTTACTGTATACAATCTATGTCATGCCCATATCCTACACCTTCAAATTAGGCAGAGATACATACACAAAAGAATGGGTATCATTTCCATAGTCAGTCATAGTGGCCATCCCTCCAAGACATCTGTTGAGTTCATTTACACCATGACTGTGGGTTCTATCCACCCTAGAAGTCTCCCAGGACAGGAGGGCTGCTGTGCTGCTGGCTGGTTGCTGCACCAGGAGCTCACGATTGGTGTGTCTGGAGCAGTCTGCACTCACTGGCCAGGGCAGTATGACATGCAGCAACCAATATTATAAATTCAATTCAACAGCACAGACTGTTCTCATCCAAAAATCAAATCCCCTTGAGGCACACATCATATTTCCTCGGGGCCAGTGGTACAGCAAGTGGCCATAAGATGCTAAGTATATTGCCTGTTCTCTGCTCTAGCTGTGTGCAGGTGCTTATTTGATTCTTTTACTTCCATCTGATGAACATTTAATGCAAGGGGCACAAACACTGAGTGGATGAAACCTTCACATCTAAGCTATTTCTGAATTTCAGGGCTTTTAGAACAGTAAAAGTATAAATAAAAAATGGAGCACTAAAAATCACTTAGCAATAACCATTAGCAATTACAGATTCCCACTCATTTTTATTTTGGCTTCAACTACTTCTCTGCGATGTCATTGAAAATTAGTTTCTAAATCTTCTTCTAAGCCCACTGTATTCATCAAGGATTCAAAGATGAGCAGTAGGTGGATGTGGCTACTCATTTCTCTCTTCAGAAATGATGAATTCAACCTGTCCTTGATACCCACAGCAGAAGATGAATGCTTGCTGTCTGTGTTTATTCTACGTAAGATATAAACACAGCAAAGCATATTCAGCATGCAACTGAAAAACTAAGTGCCTGATTACGTAAGTAGTCTCATTGGAGTCAATCACTTACTTTTAGTTAGACACACACCTTGCTCAGTCAGGTGTAAAATTACCACATTACCAACTGTCTCACTTGCCTCCCTCCGAAGGCTGAGGGAACGCTGCGCTGTGCACGCAGGACTGATTTGATTGCCTCCATCCTTTATTGGGAAATAACGTATGCCATGGCAATATCAGATAACTATTGTTTCCTTTGTTCTGTTCAGAGGGAGGAATAATGGCTGTCAGGAAAAAGTACAACCATGTGTCTCGGCAATAAAAGTGGCGTATTAATGAGCATGGGTAAACTGTTACAATTAATGCAGCAGAATGGATATTGCCTGCTTAAACTCTGCAAGTGTCCCAGCACCTCCACACCCAGCTGCCATTTTTTTCCATCCCAAGGCTTTCCACCAGTAGCAGCTCCTTCACAAATCCATCAGGCACTGTGAAATCATATGCTCAAGGGAAAGGGTGGAGACTTTTCAATAGTACAAGTGACTGTTGAGAGCAGTTATTCAGTCAGTTTGTCAGGGGCAGCAAATGCATCCCAAAATCCACACCCTCAAGGCTGCAACATAATTAAAAGACTACAGAGGAAGACAGGTAAGATGGACGTGCACAAAGGTGTGGATGTATGCTGCTTTCACATTTTTGAAAGACAAAAGGTAAGTTTCTGAATTTTGCATAATTTTATAATTTCAAGCCCTGCTTGATGTGCCTGTGCATAATAAAGTCATATAAATAAATAGTTTTAAAGTTCAGCTTCAAAACTCCAGACTGACAATTCCTCTCCTTATTGTCACACTAAAAAGAAAAAGGGGGGGCAAAAGGGGGCTGGGAAAACTGCAAGCACCATCAAGGTGACACACTAAGTTGTCTGAGTATTTATTGACAGAATAACCACAAAGGTCACACAGCTCTGGCCCTTCAGGAATACTTATATAAAAACTCTTAGGTTTTATGACATACAAATTGTTCATTTTTTCTCCTGGATGTCTGAATTTTAAATTATGTTGAAAAGCAGGACACCTTCAATTCCCACTTCTGCTTGGTTTACTTTAACTTCTAATTCCCTCTGCACATAATGTGTTCTGAGCTATTTTAATTCACATTATTCTTGTAGTTTGTGTACTGAATTCACCTAATAATTCATTTTGATGATGCAATCTTCAAAGCATCATTTGTTGTTTTTTTTTAGTATGTTCCAGAATAGATTGTTTTTCACTGCAACATTTCTTTCAGGTACTGTTCTGAGCATAGAGTTTAAACTTGCTGTTAGTCTTGTACTTAGCATATGCTCACTTAGCATAGCCACATTCATTATTTTTATTGTTGAACACTTTAGGTAAGAGCTCCATATACACACAGGGGTACCTCAACTTTTCAGCATGTTGCAGAGGCTAAAACACCAGCACCACTGTGAAACAGCTGAACTGGAGAATCTTTCCAGATAAAAAGATGCAAATTGTCCCATCAAACATCCTGCATGGCTTCCAGATTTCCATTTCCAGTGTTCAAAAAAAAATAAATGCAATCTCCAAAACTAGCAAGCCAATCAAAGTAACTCACACGAAGTGAGCCATATCTACATGCAGGGCAATCCAAGCTTTATTAGTATAAAATAGCATTTTCAGTAATGTGGTCAAGGAAATGGTTTGTAGTAAATTTTTCCTGTGATGGACATCTACCAGAGGCTGCACTGATAAAAAATAAAAATAAAAAAAAATAATCATGCATTTCTCAATATAAGTAAAAGCTATTTTTTGTGGGGGTTTTTTCTGGCACTTTGGCACAAGAGATTTAGATTTGAAGGACATGGCTTTTTGCTATGTCTGTGAAAAAACTCAGTTTGTAAATGTTTAATCACTCGCTATTAATGTTACAGCATTCATCATGCTTCACAATGGTGCATGAGCCAGGAGAGGACAAACAAAGAGAAGAAAGATCCAGCTGGGGAACAGAGGGAATGGGAAGACAACAAGGTAAGCAGGAGCAGCAGGAGCAGCAAAATGGGCAATCAATGTACAACACCCACCTGGGAACCTGGGACTTGAGCCCCTTTTCCCCACATCCTCCTCCAGTGTCAAAGCCACAGTAATATCATACTCCTCAAGTCATGGAAAAATGTGAGGGTGAGAAGCACAGGCCTGAATACCTGGGCAAATGCTCAAACAACCAAATCACTGCACTACAGCAGAGAGCTCATGCAAGGGCAGACAAAGCACACCTCTCACTGCATTGCAAGCATTTGATAAAAACAGCTTACACTGGTTTCCAAAGGACCTGGGAACATCTTAAATGCAGTACCCATACTGGGACAGTAACTAACAGAAATAGGGTCACACAATGAACAATAAAAAGAATAAACACAGAACACATATTTTCAGGACTTCATCTGCTTCACTGATTTACGTGTCTACACTGTGCACTGAAAGAGGCAGAGGGACCAAAAATCCCAGACCACCTGTGATTTTATTAGCATGGACTGTATGCATGTGACTGAACACTGAATGGGTAACCTAAATCTTACATATTCACAAGTACTTGATTTTGGAGTCTTTCTGTTTTATTCTTTAGGTGTTTTTTCAATGGTTTTGATAGTTTCTGCAGAGAAAGCACAGCCCAGTGGTTTAAGAACAGACTTATCAGACTGAGAACAGAGTCTGAATCCTGGATCAGGTACCAACCATGGATGTTGCATTTGACAAATCGCTTAATGGTGTTACTTTGATGTATTGTAGTTGGGGAAATTACTACGAAGAGGAGGCTGAAAAGAGTTTTCTGAACGGTGTCTGTTCAACTGCTACGACAAACAATAGCCCCTCAAAAAACTTTTGTACAAATAGACCACACGTAAATATTTTCCTCACCCAAAAGAGACTGCTCTAATAATAACTCCATTTAGAAGAACATAAAAATCAATCAACCAAGTTAGTCCAGAGGGCCTATTAGCCCAGTTAATCTCCAACTACAGCCCACAACAAACATCTAGGAGAACAGGGCAACGATCTGGTGAATAAAAATTACCCATCACCCTTCTCAAACCAAATATGTTACCCTCCCTGTTTGAGCTGGTCTTCCTCCATACAGCAATTTTTCTGTCTAGTATCCTTACTACCCTGTGACCAAAGACTCTCCAGATTAATTGAGTGTTGTGTGAAAAGCTACTTTCTTTGGCATTGGGGTGCCAGCACAGTGTTACCAAAAACTGTTGCCAAAACCAACAACTTCAAGGCTCTTATTTTACAATTATATTCAAATATAAGATTTAAGGTATTTATATTCAGTTTTCAAAACTGCTTGATTATGTTCTACAAGGAGTAGAAATAATTTCATGTTAACGGACGTGTCTTTGCCTTTTAATGTGCTTATTCCATAAACATGAATCCTGAAATGGTTGCACACTGGAACTGATTTCACAAGAAACTCTGCACTGCTATTGCCATTGTGCTCCCATTGCTGCTCTCTGCCAAGCCCACACTGCAATCAGCTTTGTGCAATGATATATTTCAAGATGCCCTTAATGAACAGATTTTTCTCAGCCACCATCAAAAATACGTACTTTGTTCCAAATAACTGCATGTCATGCTCGCAGGGCAGGCCAGGAGAGGCACAGATATAAACAGACAGGGTTCCACTCAAGGATTCCAAGCTTAGGGCAGTCACCACTGCTGACCAAACCACTGTCCATGGTGACTACTGCTCAGCTGCCAAAACAGCTGTAGAGAACAGAGAATGAGTTCTTTCAATAAAGGATGTGTTTGAGGGCTAATGATTGATAATCTTAGATTTCAATACTACAGGAAGAAAAAGAAAAGTGTCAGCTTGTGTAACACAAATGAACCATTCCAGCAGCATTAGAAAGCTGCATCTTGAGCTCAGGAGGCTCCAAATTGAGCTCCTCAATGTTTTGGTGACACTGACCTGGGAGGAGATGTATCTGCTGCAGATGATCCCAAACACAGTGTAGAAAATGAGTAAAATGTATGGAGCAGAACTTAATTATAAAGTAACACCTTCACATTTTTGATTTTATTAAGTACACTTAAAAGAGAAAGCAATGAATACTGAAACAGTCTCCTGCTTCTACACAGCCCAGTTTTACTGGCCAGGAGATTGTGGGAAACATTTCTGCTAACTTGTGATCACCTGGCAATTCTTTCGTGCGTGCTGCCCAGGACCATGACCCCAGAGTGAGCAGGTGACCTGAAAGCAATGAGTGCAAACCAAAGCAATGGGACACAACAAGAAACTGAGCCAACAACAGAGTCTCCACTTCAGGATCTGAACCCAGGAGCCCTCATAAGCACTCATGAGTAGTTCTGCTGAGCCCTTTGCACTTACTCACACAGGCAGAACAACCTGCCAGACTAAGTTTCAAAATATTTCACATAACTATGGCTTTTCCTTCCTTTTATACAGATACAAGAGTTCTCTGGACTGGATCACTTCTCCAGCAAGCACAAATCACTGCTACACTCCTTTTAAAATAGTTATAAATCAACAGCAGTGAGAAAACCTGTGACAGCAAAGAGATCAGGATCTAGATTCTGATAAGTTACATGAATCATGGGTTTTAAATGAGCTATTTCCATAACTGTGCATTCTAAATCACCTTGAACAATCTCATGCACGGGAAGCACTGTGCCCTTAGAGAGGCTGTAAAATTGGGCTGCACAGTGGTGGATGTGCAGAGCTTAGCTCTCAGTGCAGTGAGAGGCACCCACCCACCAGAGCTGCTCTGTCACTGCCTCTCTGCACAGGGGAGAGAAAATAAAACCAAGGGTTCATGAGTTGGGATAAGGACTGAGAGAGGGATCACTCCCTGATTACCTTCATGGGCAAAACAGACTCAACCTGCAGATATTAACTGAATTTATTACTAATAAAATCAAAGGATAAGGAGAAATAAAAGAAATCTTTATCAATCTTTCCCCCACCCCTCACTCCTTCCCAGGCTTTATCTCCTCCTCCCCAGCAGTACAAACAGATGGGGAGTAACCCCCCCACTTCCAAGGCCTGATCACACAAACCCAACGCATACAAAAATAATTGCATCTGAATTTTAACACCTCACACAACTAAATCTATGCAATGAAACTCAGAACAACACTAGAACTGAAGGGGTTTAAAAAGTACACAGCAAATTTACAATGTGAGTTTATATAACTCAAAATCCAAAAGCAAACATAGCAATTACAATGACCATCCCACATTTGATAAACACCTAATCGTGAACAAAAATACAAAGACTCTTATATGAAAATTTCAAATTTTCACTTTTTTTTGCACTGTGGATTTAGATTACAGAAAATTTAGTGGCTTCAATAATACTGTTTTGAGTCTATGGCCAGCCATGTTAGTTTTAGAACAAAAAAAACTTATAATAATTCTAATTGCACTGCTGTACAAATACATACGGTTTATAATTATGAAATCAATTAAATCTAGAATGCCTCACCCAAAAAGTGTAACTATCCCAGTGTCTTACACTTGCCATGGCATTGTCCTCGTGTGCCATGTGACACCAAAATGTATGCAAATGCACTTGCCTGCTTTTGCACTGATTTATTCACTATATATTAGCTATAAAAAAAATATACAAAGCTCAAGACTATGAAGAATGAAGATAAAAATCTCAGCATGAGTCAAAACTCACTTATTCTTTCATTAGGCTGGTGAATCTTATACCAGAACAGCAATTAAAGCCATAATAAGGCATAAGAACCATTCAAAGCCTTACAGCCACAAAAAAAATTCCAAGGCTACGAGACAGTCATGTTTGCTTCTTTCCATCTTGGCCTACATTTTATTCATAACTCACTCCAATGCTTCACAAAGGCTTTCAACTCCACTTCCAACAGACATGTATGCAAAAAACATAAACCTAAGTGGCACTTAGTTACCTTAGAGTGATCTGATATGCTTTAATATCAAGATATCAGCACGTCTGACTGTATCCCATTGCTGACATCTAAAGTTAATCTACCTTAGCTTTGCTGATGTCAGTGTAAAAGGGACACAAAAAAGTAGACGACTCAGTACAGAAATAACCAAAGAGAATGATTTTTTTTTTTTCTTCTTTATCTCTTACTAAAAATACTCTTGGTTATTTTTCATATCAGGAGAAATTCTGTGACACATAAAAATTATTTTATCTTTAATCATCAATTTACTACAACATCACTGTACTGCCTACACATTGGAAGATAGGCAACTTCTTTCAAGGACACATCTTTCAGATTATCAAGTATATTTCAGACTAAGAAATATAAAAATACCTGCTTTGAAACAAAGAAAACAGCAGTGCAAGACAGCTCTCAGAGTGCCATTGGCTAAAGCAAACATGTCCACTCAATTATAATTTGTGATTGAAACAGTGTAAAAGAGGCCAACTTGCTGACATCAAACAGAAACAATTGTTAAGCCTGAGATGTACTCCTGCTGTCAGGAAACATTCTAGGTGTATTATGAATAAAGATTATGAATAAAGACTCCCTATGATTACCCCCACTATCATATAAAAAATAAGAGTAATTGCTCAAAATCTGTCTGCTTTTTATAGAAGGGTCCAAATAATCTATTCCTGTAGTGACCACTAAGTCCACCAGTAACAAGCCCACACCTGAATACACATCCCAAAGCAAAAATACAAAAGGGCCCACAGTGCAAATAAGAAACCAAACTTCTGTATTTACACCAGAATCAAGTCACTTAGAAATAACAGATCTAGTCTTTGAGACTCCACCACATATTGAGTTGTAATCTCTTAAGTGTTTCCTGTGTAATGCTGCAGAAAAATCTAACAGTGAAAAATAATCATAGTCTATGCTCTGGCAGAAACAAGCCATTATACAGCCTAAATATTAATTAGAATAAACACTGTTTTGATTTTTATTTTACCATACCTGAGGTTTTCTGCCCAGGCATCAGTCATATCGCACACGTTTGCTTTACGGTGTATGATTGTAACTAAATCCACCTCATTTAATCATTCCAATAAATCTACACCTCAGTAGAAACCACTAAATGAGATGTTAATAGCACACTAAATATACCTGTTAGACAGATTGTACATGTAAAATATGAAAGTACAGTGAACAGTATTTGCACTTGATTAAGTGCTAGACTTCTGTTCATTCTCTGTGACAAAGCTACATGAGAAAGATTAGCAAACACAACTCGCCCGTGTTTCTGAAGAATTGCTCCTGCTTAGCATCTGAATATGTTCAAGTCCACTTCTATCTTTCTGAGAGTATATAAGGATGTCTGCAGACAGAATTTATGTTTTAACACAAACATTTTCAACAAAATACCAAGGCTTGCAAACTACATCTAAATCTCCTGTGCAAAAGAAAACAACTAATTGCAACAAAACCTGGATGGCAACTTGCACATTGTTCCTGGTAAAATATGATGGAAGGGGGCTGATTTAAGGCATTCAATCCCAAATGCTGTCATTTATTTTAAGAAACCTTACGATGCTTCCTTGGTTCTTTCATTGGTTTCAGACTGTGTTACAGACTGCACATCCCACAGCGAGTGCCCCCTGCCTCCCCTCTCACTGAGGCAGAGGAGGCTGTGGGGTACAAGACTTTTATGTTTTAAACAAATGGCACATATTACTTCACCGTGTCACTTGCACAGCATGGGGTGCAAGGCTGCCAAGCAGAACTGGAACTGGAACTTAGCAAGACAAAAAGCAGAGAAAGACATTTCCCCCCGATATATTTTCCAGCCTCACAGATTTAAGCCCTGTCAAGATTACACAGAGAAACACTTCAACAAACACAGACCGAGAGCCTCTAAGGTCTAAAAATGGTATTTACATCTGTATTTGCTACCCCTAGTTCTTCAGCTGAAGCCATGACAGTGAGTTTTACTCATTTTATAGATGACAGGTTTTATGTTCACACACAGAATCCTGTCTATGGGTGACGGGTTATTCATAAACCTGGTTGTCCCAGGAAAATGAAACTTCTCTCCTCTAACTACTGCCACTAAACATTGATTTCCCACGAGGTCCATCCTGACAGGCACACTTCAAAGCACCATGCCGTACCAAGGAGCCACCATTTGCCCACCACAATTTTTTTTAACTAGAGCACTCAGTTTCTAAACCAATTTTTATCACCTTTCCCTTTCACTTGAAGTGCAGCCTTAATGTTGCACTATTACATCCTACCCTGAAGTTCAGTGAAATTGCTCCAATTGTCCTTATTCTACCCTCACCAATGAATTCTATAATTCGTTTAGAGAATTCAAGTAAAAAGGCATGACATGTCTTCCACTATCCACCCATATTTTCTATGTCCCAAATCTCTTACTTCTTTCTATTTTTTTTTTCCGAAGTTTCCTTCATAGAAAAGAGCAATTTAACAAATCTGTAGACTCAGAAAAATCTCTCTATTCAAGAAGTTATACCTCTGTCCTCTGCTTCCAATGTTGTATTTTTTTCCAGAATGGATCTCTCTGGTTTATTTACCATTTTCTGAATAAATCCTAATATACAATCTACCTGATTCTGAGTCCGTTGTTCTGTGCAGTTTGCTGATGGTGATGGCACAGCATTGTCCTGCCTTATCATTTCAGCTCACCTCAGATTCATTCTGCTCTCCTCTATTACCAAAATTTCAGTGTCTGCCTGAGATACTAAAGTTTGCTTCTTACAGTGAAATTGTGAGTAACCACAGGAAATCTTATTTGTCTCTATTTTATTGACTCGCTGTCTATATATATACATAACTATATGTGTGTAAAGTTTTTATTGCATTCTTCTCCTCTTTCCATTCCTTGTGTCACCTAAACTATAGCAGAATCTCTTTTAATGCTGAAGAACCTTCAAGTCCTGGTCTGTGCCCTTTCTGCACCACCCTCCTCCGTGACCATTTCCAGATCTTTGACACAATTCAGTCTTTAATTACAGAGCCCAGTGTAGTACATTTACAGTAATGCAATTCCTTATGCACAAGAGCTTTTGCTAGTCAAGATGTGTGACAGCCTGATTATGCAGTGTTGTTTGAGGTTTTTTTTAATATTCTATTTCCTCTTCAATACTTGGGCTTTGTTTGTGGGATTTATTTTTCATAAATCCCCAGCAATCATTATATTCATGTCTATATTATTTCTGTTCCTTTTTATTTCTCCGTGCTTTTCACAAAAATTGCAAGCAACACAAATTCCTGCCAGAGTAATTGAATTGTATTTGCCAGTAGTCCACAATACAATTCAATTCAACTACATATGTTTTCTTCTCTAAAACAAAAATAACAGTATCCTGGTTCTTTTATAAAGACTATCAATGTGTTATTCACCAAAGCCAAAGAGGATCATTACTCTGATTTTACTTCTTGTAGCACTGCTAAAATAGATTGTTGAAATGGAATGCAGAATCATGCACAAAGCCAATCCTTTTCTCTCATCATAAAATCATCATTTTTCTGTTTATAGTTTTGCTGAACAATATTATTAATAAGATTTCCTACTGAACAACAGAGATGTATTATTTCAGTAGTAGTTGGAACCACTGTTTTGTGTGTGTATACATCTATAACACGTAAACATTTACAAAGCACTTGCAGATGTCTCAAGGAGAACAGAAACATTCATCTTATCTTCAGGTGGTATTACAGCAAACATATCACCTTGATTTTTATCTGTGTTTTTCCAATCTGTATTGCCTGAAGATAAAGCCCTAAAATACAAGTCAACAGCAGTTTATAGATGTCCTGATGTGCTCACACCTCTTCCCTGGTGCCAGCCCCAGTATCTGTGCAAGGAAAAGCTGTGGCAGGTAACTGATGACATGTCACTGCTGAACTTGGTAAAAAAAGAGGCAGAAGTGGCATTTCTGCTACCGTGGGCAAAATGGGAACATTTCTTCAATTAGCACCCAAACTTGTGAAGACCACATGAAACCACAGAAAATCAAACCAGGACTTTATATTTTTACAATTTACTAAAGTGTAGATGATTCTAACAGCAGCTCGTTAGCAATAATGACTCTTCCATGCAGTGCTGGATTATTCTTGTCCTTAGTGACTTCAATAATTATTAGACTGCAAACCCCTTTCTATACTCTCCAGTTGTCTTTTCAATTTATGCTTCCTAGTCAGAATATAAGAACATATTTCCCTGTATTTCCATGCATATCTATCTCAAAATGGCAACCATAACTACACTTGCATGTGCAATCCAAGGCAAACTAAAAATATACATATACAACATGCAATATTTCTATATATGAATGTATATATTGTAGTAACTTGGCTTTCAATAGAACTTTGAGAGTAAAAACATTATTGCATTTCTCTAGTGCCATTTCATTACTACAACGTTACTAGATTAATAAATATGCAGTAGGAGTTTCACTTTGAGTTTCTGGCACATTAAAGGTATGCAAATGAAGAAAACCAGTGTGAAAACATAGATTTTATTAACTAATCCAAACATCCCAGTTTCAAAGCAATATAATTAATATAATTAACGTAATAATAATAATAAAAAGAAAATATTACAGTCAGGCTGTTCAGTACTCAGGCTTCTCTGAAACTCAGGTTGCCTGTTCTGCAATTCATATTTACTGTAATCAAAGACCAAAAATATTGAAACCAGTGAGTTTCTCCCTGGCATCATCTGTTGATCTACAACACAAACAGGCCAAGGTTTAACTTGCCCAACACTTCCAGTGCATTTTTCTATTCTTCATTCCATCCTTAACGAACCATTTTAGTTTTAAGTGTAGGGATGCTCTGGCCCTGGTGGAAAGTACCCAGATAAAAGTCATATCAAAACCAATCTGATGGTTGTTAATTTACTAGCTGACAGGACAATCCTGGTGAAGGACTCCAGCTTGAAACAGGAATGACATCAAAGCTCATCGTCCTTTAAGGAATTTTTTGGCCAATTTACAAGAGTCTGAAAAATTAATATTCAGCCTGTGCCCTAAATTGTTCAGAGTGCTTTATCCAGTACATTCCTCAGTTTCAATTGTGGTCATTTCAGAAAAAAAAGCCCTAAAATTTAGTTTTCTATTACTGCAATTCTATTTAGGAAGTATGAACACCCAGAAAAGACAAAAAATAACTTTCCATGAGACTATTATAATTCATAAACACATGAGATACAACTCAGTAGTACTTCAAGACAGAGCCCTCACTAATCCAACTCTCTTTTGTCCTTATATATTGGCTTCTCTTTCTCTACCAAAAGAAAAACATAAAACCAATCCTAAATAAATGACATACCAAAAATGAATACTTCACAGAAAGCATGGCTGGCTATCATTCTTTCTTGTTTACAAAACTGAGAAATCTTCAAAATACATATTTAAAGATTTATATGTTAAAAAGTCATGATTCTGATGCAAATAGTCAAACAACAACTGCATAATGCTAGCATAAAATACAATTATCCTAATTCAAAATGCATCTCATTAAAACTTAAAATCCAAAGGTGACAGCACATACCATCCACATTTTACAAAACATGAACACCACTCAAAAACTGAATTATACTAGCTCAAATGATAACATTCAGTGCAGCAAATATAAAGTTCCTTTCTTCTTGCATTCCAAATATATTTCTTTCTTCCTAAGAAGTCATGCACAAATCAATTCCCATCATGTCTATTTGCCAGAAGATGTCTTAAAGCAAATTCATTGCAAAATCTTAGCCATCATAAGTTACGGCTGACTGTCAGCAAATGTTAATAAAGCCTGACAAGTTTATGGTGTCTCTACAATAACAGACTTACCTCGGCAGATGGTCCCATTGCCCACGTACCCGGGTTTGCAGGTGCAGCTGTGTCCCCTGATGGTGTTAGTGCAGATTGCATTCTCATCACAGTTGTGCTGCCCGCTGCCACACTCATCATGCTCTAAGTGGGGAGGGGGAAAAAGGAAAAGAGAAATGATTTACAAGATGCTTTTCAGTGAGCTGACACGACATTTGAAAACCAAGCGGGAGAACCAGGAGGCTGCAATGGCTGAGTGCTGGGGGCTTGGCATGGGAGTCAGCTATGGGCTTGCTTCAGTTCAGAAACCCAATATGTGCATGGAAACAGTGGATTATTTAGGTTTAAAAACAGAAAAAAAAAAAGAATTGGTAAAGAGGAATAGTATGGCTGTGACAAAAAACTATGAAGAATATTATCAGGGAAAAATATCTGCTGTGAAGATTAACCATTACCTCACTGTCCATCACCAACAGAAATGACCATAAATACAAGCTGAGTGACACAAGAAGGGCCCTACCAGCCCACCCTTTAACTGCACAGTTCAGTTGTCACAACTCCTGGCTCTAACTCATGTTGAACTGACCCTTCTCTAATAGCTTGTGGTAACATTTCACATTTTCAGAGCACCAGTCATACCATCACGCCTCAAAGAGGCTCCCAGACAAACAGGCCATATTTTGCTTTCATCCAGCAACTCCAACTGCTGCCCTGAGCCAAATTTGCCACAGCTCCTGCACTTCACTCTCCTGCCACCTTTTTGTTCTTGCAAAGTACCAGTTAGAGGTGATGAGCTACCTGACCCCAAAGCTTCCTGCTTCTTCCTGCAATTTCAAGGAGCTTTCCTCCTAAAGGGATTGCACAAGGAAAGCCTGAATATTTTGCACTGCTGCCTTTACAATTTTCTTCATTCAAAAGAATGCAATGAATTTTCTTAAAATCACACAACAGATAATAGACATACTAAAAAAATCAGAATCTGGAACCCTTCTCTGTAGCCTTCATTTATGCAACTGCAATCATCAGAATGATATCCATGGGCTGAGAGGTAAAGGCTGTGCTTTCCTGGAATTAGGATTTGCTTAAGCTTTTTACCAGTGCATCAGGGTGTTCAAAGGAGTACAGATTAAGCCTAGTTTTCTGTAGAGCACAGAGAGGCAGTGCCTCTAAAACATGAGCAAAATACTCTTTTTTGCAGACTAAACTAAACCCTTTGGGAGAGTCTCTCCAGTGAGAACAGCAGCATCACAAGCTTTCACAAGCTACAATTAACCTCTGCAATGCTCTCACTCTGCCATAGTACAGAACAGCCAATTTCAAGATAATTCAAGTACATGTAAGATTTGAATGGTGAATTCTAAGGAATCCACTAAACCAAATACTTCTGGAACACTGTTGATAACTATTTGTAGAACATATATCCAACATGTTTTCCATTTTTCAAATACATTTGACAGCAAAATGATATGGATTGCAACTATTGTCTCTTAAATAGCATCAAAGCAATGTATCAGCCTCTCACTCTTTGCTTTTAGCAAGAAACACACACACACTCTCATATGTGCCTGGCTTCAGCTGATAAACTCAGGCTTGAATTTATATTTGTTAGTTTATGCTGGTCCCTCGCTCTGCTTAGTAACTCACTCCAGCTTCTTGCCAATTTTCAGAGGCCTTACATATTCAGAATGCCAGGGTTCTTGAAGGGCTGCCTGTTCTCTCCTTCAGCTTTAAGGAAACTGTACCACAGGCTGATTCTTTGCTGCTTTGGTCTCATGGTGCTCAGGCTGCTGGGTCAGACACAAAAAGCATCAAGTTGTCCTCCAAGGAGGTGCTTTACAGCAGCTGAAGCTGAATTATGCTTTCTTTTAAAAGAGACACCCCCTCTCCCTAATCTCTCCCTCCTCTTCCTACTTTTAATTGTCACTGGCTTTCCTGTGTTAGTATTCAAACTATAATGAGAATTATAGTGACAGGCCCATGTGTGTACAGAAGAACATTCCTACTCAAACAATTGCCAAAATTAGTCTATTACCTTCTCAGCAATTCAAGTATAAATAAAGATTTCCCAGTGGTACCAAATGTGCTTTGCCAAAATACACAGGAGAGGATAAGTGTGCTGTGTTGTTCTAGGACTCTGACTACGTAAATCACTATTTAGCATTTCTGCAGATGTACAGATGCTGGAAATATCAAAAGATTTAGCACTTACAGAGCAGCTATCCCACAGTAATACTTTGTAAACAGAGGTCAGCCTTTTCAAAGCTGATATAATTTAAAGAGTCAGCAACAAATCTGAACATGGGAACCTGCTCTTCCTGAGACATCCTGATGCTGCTAGCACAAGGAGGACTAAGGGAACCTCACCTGCATGAGGAATCCCAGGAATTCTTAGCAGCAATATGGCTGCAATGATGGGAACTTTAAATGAAGTTTTCCCTGGTGTAGGGATGTCTATAGCTGATGTTGCTACAGGCCTAATAAGAATGAGAAAGCATTGATTTCCTGCCAAGGTACAAAACTCTTTTCATCTAGATGAAAAATCCTTAAGAATCTCTCAATAGTAAGTTTTTCTGGGTTTTATGTGCCCTCACAGGAGCTCATCCTTCGGAACACTTGTGTGTTCACAATGGGAAGGGAGCTTGGAAAGTGGGCTCATGCTCTGTTTAAACTCAAAGGAGATTGTGACTAATTTGCAAAGAACTGCTTTCATACACACAGTGCTTTCCAAAAATCCCCATTCAAGCACGTCAGACAGAGCCTGCTTTTGCTTTAATGTTATGGTAAATACTGACTAGACAGCAAACAAAATTGGCAGAGGACAACCCTGCACAGCAAGTGAAAAGAGCCACAAGCAGCATAATTCCAAAGAGTGCAGAGACAAGACAAAAAGGACAAAGTTGTCTTATTTTGATTATTTCCCTTGTATCCGGAAATAAGAAGGACAAGAAAAGGACTCTAGCAAATGAAAATGAAAGTAACTTTTAGTTTTCTATACACAAATATATGTGCATGTAAACAAATGAGCTGCCATGCTCAGGAACTAAACTGTCCCCATTGAGTCTGACTGAAGTCATCCACCTCTCTGACTTCTATTTGCTATATAATATACACAAAATGAGCTCAAGATCAAAGATGAAAAGAACAAGCTTACTGAGAAGGATGGAATTCCTTGACCCAACTCTCGTCCACCTGGATTGTTAATGTTTATTTCAATAGTTGATGAACAGTTATAACAGCAGCACCATTCTTTTCTCACAGGCAAGTAAATTTGTTAATGAAATCTCTGCAAACTGCCCTCAACATCAGCGTTTCTGTTACTCAGGATTGTTGTTGCATCTATTTCATGCTTTATGGTAAAGCCACAAGACCAGTTAGTTTACTGAGCCTTTTTCCCCCCCTCTATAGAAACAGGATATTACAAGATTCTGCTTTTTCCCTTGCATTTATCATTCTGCTGAAATCCTCAAATACAGATTTTAGAGAAAATCAAAGGATATCAATCTTCTTTTGCAAAAAAAAAAAAAAAAAGGAAGAATCAAATGAAATGTCCACTGCTTATTTCCTTGCTACTTTATTTATTCTTCCTGTAAGCAGAGATGAGGGGTGGAAGGATATATCATCTCTGATGCTTCAACTCTCCTGCCCCTACTTCCTACCCACCAAGCTACTGCTAAGGCCAGCAAAACACATATTTAAACTTGATGTTTCCTCTCTGGACAAAAACTGCCTAAAATTTTCAAAAGCTTTCATGAACTTCTCCACAATGTTGTTAAAGAGGTTCTTCTGTGAATTTTGAGTTCATACCTAGGTCAGGCCATCTTGTGAAGAAATGACAATGAGGATCATTCTTTCTTCAGCCTTCACCTGAGAATGGCCTTCTGCCTCCAAAAGCATTTGTAAGAAATTAATCATCCTTTTACAAAAACACACCTCCATCACCCATGTTGTGTGATGCTATACATCACCTTAGAAGTCCACACCAACAGTATCACTGGTGTAATGTTTTTGTGGGGGTAGTTTTACACCAACACATGCACAGTTGTAGAAGACAACTATTATAGTTACTTCTACTTTGTTCAGAAGTAGCCTAATTAAAGTTTACCTTGACAGTGACAGAATTCACTTCAATTCTACCTGGCCTTAAAGCGAAGCACTAAAGGTGTGTGATGAACAAAAAGATCTTCCAACTAATTTAAAAAAGATTGGTATGTTTATTGCAGTCCTGGAGCACAGTGGACTTGCGTCCTAAAGACACGTGCTGAGTTTACAAAGCTTTGATTCTCTATTTATGTCTAAAAATTATGTGTATTCATAAAGTTACCTAACACGCCTATACATATTCTTCACCTGTCCCTGCATTGTATTTAAATTAGTTGGATGTCTGTTGCAGTTGTGCAGTTCTCTTTTTAATTGAGGCTGTGGTCCTGTTGATTTGAGTCAGTGCTCGTGTGGGAGGAAGTAAAGACTCTTCCTCACTGCTTTGTCCTGTGGCCAGGTCTTTGTGACCCCTTGGTTATGGTCCAGGCTCTTTCCTCAGCTTTGAGCATCCAAAGTCCTGGTTTTCTGATTTCCTACAATGCTAAGTGTCAGATACATGATAGATTGTCCTGCTTTATACCTATATATTAATGATTAAATCCGCGGTTTCTCCTTTGATCATCTTATTATTATGCTAGGCATTGCTATATGACGTGTTGCTTCCACCTTGCTGGCTACATTTCTAATTCCTAAATTTTTTTAACCCTTTAACTCAAGAGAGATAACAATGGCATAAAAAGTGAAGTTAAAACTACTTGAAAACAGTTTCAAGTAGTTTGGTTAATAGCACATCCTGTCATAAGAAGCCTGAATGTATCCTACAGAGAGCAAAAACTCACCTGCACAAAAACCCAGCCTGGCCTGAGCAGCTCCCCAGTGACAGCACAGTGGGAAAAGAACCATTTCCCATGGAAGACATGACATGAGTAAGAAACTGCCGAAATAAACACAATGACCAGGCTGCCAAGACAGCTGTGACCACTGTGTCCCCCAGCATGTGCCTGAGGAGATGGACCCCGACCAAGCCAGAGCCCAGCACAGCAACATCCACCATGCACATGAGCAAAAACAACAGAGGAGTAATTGTTGGAGAATGGAACAGAACAGCAATTCATCAGAAATGCTTTGCAGGTAAAACTCTTGCTGATGTGTCAAGGACAAAGTTGATCGTTTGCAACATGTACGGATGTTCTGATGGAGCAAAAACAATGAGGCTTTGCTGTCTTGTTTATGCCTTGTAATTATAATGGTATAGAAAGAAACATTGTAATTCTAGTTTCCTACATCTTGCTAAATGAGCAAAGATTCTCAAGAGAACGAGGAAGGACCCTGGATAGAAAACTGTTAGGCCAGAAGCCATATGCAAATCATAGGCGTCAAGAAATAACCAATCTGCTTATAGCAACTATGAGTATCAAACCAATCATATTAAGACAACTGTTTATGCCAATAAATAAGATCAAAAATTAACCGATTAGCTCACAAGAAACATACTCACCAATCAAAACATAACTGTATTCAATCCTAAGAAAACCTATAAAAGAGCAATGGCAGCTCTAATAAAGTGGAGCTGCTTTATCAACCACATTGGCTGTCCGCACGCTTCCCTCCTCGTCGCCAGCACGTATCACCTGAGGCAGAAGGGGAGCAGGAGCACAAGTGCCAAGAGTAGCCTTGCTGTGAGAGGTCAAGGCTCTCTAGCAACTGTATCAGCTCCATCTTCCTCAGCAGCAGATCATTCAACCATGACACCTGAAACCACTCGCTTAAATTCTAACTGAACTTGCAGCTGCCTCCAACACAAGTATCTATTTAAAGCTAAGAAAGTTAACCCAGACCAGGCTGTACCAGCTCCTGCACACCTCAAATGAGACATCATTCCAGCTGCTGATGGCTACTCACTTCAGTGTGAAGTATAAACTGAAATATTCAAACAAGGGCAGAAAAAGTCAGTAACCTTCATGTATGCATATTTCTGTCAAATCCTTTTTACCACAACTTTTCCAGACTAATCTCTGTGAAGGCATTGCAAAAATATTTTTGTTTTGTGTTACTTACAAATTACCTTCTGTTCTGGGCTAAACTGAGCTGGAAGAATGCTGGAGGAAAAGCACTGGGGGCAGAAGGAAAGGTGCCAGACAAAGATTTTGCCTGCCTGAGGTAATACATTCTGCATAAAGCCACCCACATGACACTGCAAAACTGTTTGTAAGTAAAAACAATCACAAAAAAAAAAACCTCAGAACTCATGCAAGGTACAAAAAAGGATTTGTCATGTATTTATGAAAGCAAATGCATACATATCAAAACATATATATATATATAAACAATCACAGGAAAATGCAAATTTTCTCCCTTCATATCTACATGAAATGTGTTTGTGACAGGTTCTAGGCAGCTCTGACAATTAATAGCAGAAGCATCAGTAATATAGTTCTATAATCTTGAAGTTTGAGCTATTATGAATACCCACATCCTTACAAAAGATATCTTTTCAATAAAATCATTTTCTATTCACTAAGAGGAATATAGCCTTGGCTTATATTGTGTTTGTATATTTTTTTAATGCATTTTCCAGAAGTACCACAGAATTTATAGGATGCTTCTACTTTCCCATGTTGAAAGACACAACACTGTTAACACCTACTAGATTTGTATGGGCTATAAAGGCAGGATCTAGACAGCTTCAGCTTTCTCTCACACTTTTTTTTCTCCCTGTGCATGCTTGGAATAACTCTAGAATTTGTACTGTTTGTGCTCTGTTCAAAATATTTAATTGAAAAGTAGAACCCTATGTTGAGAATACACAGTAAAAATCACATAGTGAAGCTAAGAACATCTTGGTCAAGAGTCATTGTGAGGGTTTTATTTTCATTGTGAGATAGGATTAAAAAGGAAAGAAAAAAAGGCAAATTTAAACTTGAAAACAC
>VZTB01002128.1:61590-215828 GCA_013397245.1 Thryothorus ludovicianus
GCTTCTTTGTTTCAAAGTTGCTTTTAGTTTCAGAGTCTTTTCTGGCCTCGAGAAGCCTGGTGAGTTCCTGGGTAACTAGCAGTCTTCTCACCACCCCTCCGAGAAAGAAAGTTTTAGCCAGGCCAGAGAGATCAAATCAGCCCAGGCCTGGCCGGGCTCAGGCCGCCGCTTCCTTCAGAGGCCAAAAGTGAAGTGAGGTGCCCCCTCCTCCAGTTTCTTCTTTGTTTCAAGAATGTGTCTTTACAAAAAAACGCAGCAGCTTCACTGGTTGAATTGAACAGCGCCACCCCACGTCAGTCATAAAATAACGATAGCTTTCCATTGTGCAAAAGGACATAAAGGATTTCAAACCTATAATTTCTAAAAGGTACACTTGACACAGGATTTATTTTTAAGCAAGAATGCCAAAATTTTTATCTTCATTTTCTTTAAATAAATATGATCTTCAAAAAAAGACAGACAGTGGGATGGAATTATTGGAGATATTCCATTGTAGGGTTACTCACTATAGCTGCTTTCACTTCTTACGACAAGAAAAGGCTCCAATTTAAACCTGCTTACAAGATGGAAACAATTTTCTTATTGTAAGGATTCTCTTTCATTACTTCCTCAAAGCCTTCATACTTCAATAATAAAACATTAATCTTTAGAATACACTGTGCAAAGATTCTGACTATCCATTTATTCATATTTTTATAGCACTGAAAAAAAAAATCTAAGTTTCTCTCTAAATTGCTGAGATAACAGCCAGCTTGTGGGGTGCAGAACTACAAATGCAGCAGAGTTCCACAGACCAAGAGACTTAGAGAGACAACTCACAGAACAGCAAGGTCATTGGATGCCACCATTTTTTATTAATACAGATACCCTTTGTATAGGGTACATGGCCTAATGTAAAATTAATTATCTAGCAGCCATTAAGCAATGGTCTTTACAAACTCAGAAAGGAGACAGCCATCCCTCCAAATACTTCTGAAAAGCTGCAACCCTTTGTTGCATGTTATTAGAATTCAGATGTCTATGTAATAACTAAGGCTTTAAAAATGATAGATTAAAAAATTGAATTTAGGCAGAATTGTGGACTTAGTGGAATCAAGATTTCAGCTCATAAGAAGTTGTGATGAAACAAAAGGGATAGCTTTTAAACAGATTGAATAAAAGGAAGCTTTATTCTGAACACACAGGAAGAATCTCCCACAGAAAACCATGGCAATTGGAAACAAGACGCATACATCAAACAAGAAATTACATTGCAGAAAGATGTAAGCTGGTGAATGATAATAGCTAATTGTGAATGCAGAAAACTCTGGGAAAAAGGAAAACAAAACCAAATGTGTTTTTTCACTCATGAGAGTCAAAGAAACAAAGTTAATTGTATTTACACCCATTCCCAGCTTCAGCATCCAAGCTCACCCTGCCCATTTCCACAAGGGAACAGCAAGAAGGAACAGTGTGCAGAACAGAAAAACCCCACTGGCTCCTTCTGCAACTCTACCCCCATGAGCACTTAAACATACAAAAAAGTATCCCATTTGCCATTATTTTAATAAGAAACTAAAATGCCTTTGTAATTTATGACACAACAAACACCTTCTGGTGTTAAGCATGAAATTATTTAGACTACATTCTAAAAGAGTAGACACATGCTACTCTTGGGTAATTAGGAATAAATAGTGGGATTTAATTTGAATATAAAATTCCAAATGTGCCTGCAGCTGCCTCTTGGAACCAAACTCCTTCCACAATCTGAAGGGGTTCTGCTCTACCACGTCCCCTCTTGCACCCAAGTTCTCCATGTGATCCCCTCAGTTTGTGAGATGGGCAGACCAGAGGCACACATGGGATTCCAGACGCCAGAACATCATGAATTTAAACAACAGCATAATAATATTTATCAGCTTGTTCTCAATGCTTTTCCCAAAGGATCTCACTATTCTGCTCAGCTTTGACCACAGCTGAGCAGTGAGCTGACATTTTCAGTATCTCTTCTCTGAATGGTAATGGCTAATTTAGAGCATTTGTATATGTACATCTCTTCTTTTTCCCCCCAAGGGAAAGGTACTTTATACTCTGATCCTCTGTTCTGCCTCACTACTTTATAAAAACAACTGCCAATAGTACCCATTTGAATTTCCATGAGATGAGTTCACTAAGCAGTGAAAAAATTCTAAATTGTTGTAATAAAAAAGTTTATTTTTTACTAAATCAAGACGAATAGGTGGCCTTGCTGACAGTAACATTGCATTTGTTTTCTGCAAGAGGAGACAAAAAAAGAAATTGATCTCTTGCTAGCACACCATAAAATATTTGCACATATACCTTAAATGCCTATATAACGCTTTGTAAGGAAGTGGGAAGAGACACATTCAGTTTTACTGTTTTCTGAATACAATCATAAAAAAGAAAACAAGAAAGCAAAGTAAGAATTGGAAGAGCTGAAGAAGTGAAATCTTGAAAAACTGTGTTTTAGATTTAGACACATTTCACCCCAATCAGAAGCTCACTAAGATTAAAGAAAAATAGCATTGACAAACTAGATCAAATGTCTGAAAATTCAAGAATCACTGGAAGTGTACATGGTTATTTTATCTTTACACTTAAATACTATTTCCCTAGTTTTTTGAATTGCATTTAAATTGAGTAGACATGTCAAATTAGTAAATAATATTAACATTATCAAAACCAGCTAATAGATTATTAATGTGAAGAGTTACAGTAAAAAGGGTAATCTTTCACATTGAATTTCCATGCCCCATATAACAGTGAAATATTAGTAATAATGATATACATAGAAATTTCAAAACAGATCTTTATCAGAGGCTGATAACAAAATGGCAAACTACACAACATACTCAGCTGGATACTCTGCTGCATTTTTGTGGACTTCTTTTGAAAGCCAGATTACTCATGTCATTAGCAATGTGTATCTTTAATTCTCAAACTTGCCAGCAAACTTTGAGCACAATTGTGGAGACAGGCATCGAATTCAATTCAGAAAGGATCTACACAAAACATTCATTGTAAGAATCTGAAGACCTGCATATTGCATATTTAGAGGTGCAAACAAAAAATTCCATGAGGCAGAAACCTTCATTGTAAAAAAAAATAAAAAATCTTGTGTTAGCTTTTTGATGGCAAAGGAATGAGCTACCATTGAAGGAATATAAGCTCTTCTGCAAGTACAATTTTTCACTGAGCCAAGAGCTGGCACATGGCACTCAGAGTCTGCAGAGTGAGGCTGAACTCCACAAACACCAGATGACTTTTCAGAACTAAAATTTAGTAAGGATTGCACACTGACTACCTTACAGACCCTGAGTAAGCCCTGAATTAAATGGTAACAGAGTGCCCAGGAGCTTCATTTCTGGTCCTACAGCTCAGAATTAATCTCTCAAATTCTTGCACAGGGTGAAGGAAGTATACAACCTACTGCTCCAGTACAAAACCATTTTTAAGACTAAGGGATATGAATTATTAAGACAAAGACTCAGAGGAACAGGAAACGATTCACAAAATCAACAAAAATGTAATACTGTACACATGGGAAATGTGTTGGAAAGCAAATAGAGATATCCTTGTCTGCAAGAGCAAAAACATCTTAAAACTCTTTCTCCTTACCAGATTCTATATATCAGAATAACCAGTTTATGCACTGTTACTTCTAGAGATATGCTGTTACCTAGTCTGCATGTCAGTCTCTCATTCACTTATTTACTTAAGGAATCCCAAAGAAATTCCAGATTTCCTAAAAGACACAGCATGACCTTGAGGTGCAGTGGTCGGTCAGGGCACAGGTCCATGTGCTGGGATTCTGTTCTGAGCTCTCCCTCACACACAGCACCACACACAACTCATCCTGCCTGAATTATAAAGCAGAACAGTGGTTTTTAATTGCAACATGCTAAGCTGTATGATCATCTTGATTATTACTATGGAATGTTAAACTTCTAATACAACTCCCTGCTTTTTCATAAATTAGAAAAGCATCAAGGCACTGAACTTTTATGAGACACCTTGATTGCCTATATTGATTTGTATATTTATAAACCACTGGTTATTCCAAATTTCTCTGTGTAGTTATTGCTTTTCTTGACGTAGTTATAAAGTAGGTAATTTCATATAGAAAGCAAATCAAGCCTTGAATTACAAGTGATGTACCATGCTGAAAGAAAGCAGCTCTGCAGCTCCAACTAGACTACAGCATGGCATTAATATTGATAGAGACAAGAACACACCAGTTCTATGAAGTTCTCTGTTTCTCTAAATCATAAGACATTCACTTAGGAAAATAAAGAAATCACATATGAGGACACTATCTGAAATACCTGAAACTTTGTCTAGCAAGTGCCACTGTCTAATTTACAGTTTTCAGGAGAGATGCTCGTTACCATTAAATCTTAAGATACAGTTTTATTTTGCTTCTTTGTCATAAAAAGCTGAATATGGTCCAAGTACCTGCACTGGGTCAGAAAAAAAGCCCTCAAGCAATGTTTTTCATTTTATTTATATAGCAATATAACAGGAAGGCTGCTTTTTATCCATAAAATTGTGAAAGCTGCATACTTCTATCAAGCTGATATCAGAACCTCATCTTTCAGGTGTTTTCAGTTCAACAATACCTGAAAGCTTTACTCTGCAGAAATCTCAAAAATCAGTAATACAAAAAGCATGTAATACACCTCAGATGCAATTTTTAGCCAACATTTCATCATGCTTCATGAAATTATATTGGTGATAAAAGTCCTGTAGAGCTTATTTCCAGCATGCCACGATGCTTCAACTTCCATATGAAAAAGAATTTCAAAAAGTAACATATATCCCATTTGAAACCAGCACAAAATTCTCTTAGTGCTATTGCAATACAGCAAGGTGGAATTGATTTTAAATGAACTCACACGTGTGACAGATGTGTCAATCTTCTGGCACAGGAACACATAAAATCACATGTAGGGTCCTGTAGCAGAGTTCAAGCATAATGAGCACAGGACAGGTATTAATTCTCTGCACCCAGCAGAGATGCAAAGAAAAGGGTTTAGGAGTGCTGGTGTGTGCAACAGGTGATATGAAAGTCAGAAAGACTCAGCATACTCCTCTTGATTTTCTTGTTACAAAGTCAGGCATAATTGAGCTGTTAGGTTTCCCTTTATGTTTTATGTACCACTTTTTAAATAAGCAAATGCTGCTTAAAGGATAAACTCCAGTACATTTTAAGCTTTTTAACAGAGCAAAGATGGAATCTAAGTTCTTACTGAAAGTAAACAAGAAATGTCAAGTCATATAATCATTTAGGCTGGGAAAGAACTCTAAGATAACTGAGTCCATCCATCGACTCAGCACTGCCAAAACCACAACTAAACTATATCCCCATCTTTTAAATACCTCCAGGAGGGTGACTCAACTACTTCCCTGGGTAAACATCATCATATTGCAGGAAAACACATGAATCTTACAAAAAACAAAAAACCAACCAAATCTGGTTGTAACTACCACAAAAAAATCAGTGAGTGCTGACTGGCATTCTCAAAAATGGATGTTGAAAAAAACAGTTTCAGGTGTTTAGGTATCTAAATTACTTAATGGTTTATTCTCTTGGTGTGCCGAAAATTTAACTTCCCCCAGTGGATTTAACTAGGATAAATATGTTCTCAGCACTTGAAATTTTTTTTAAAACAGAAAAAATCAAAACAAGTGAGGATAGTTCTTTATGTCACTCCTATGTACTAGTCTTCAGTTAACTCCTTTAGCCTCACAAAAACACTATGGAACTTGAACACGGAATGAAGGGATCAAATTGTTTATTCCCTCAAGATAAGCAAATTTAACATCATACATATAATCTCAACTCACAGAATCAATTTTTACTTGAAAGCAGAAATAGAAACCAGTGCATCATCACTTCATAGGGCATCTGTATTTTTCCCTGGAGATATTCTACCACAATAGTGACCACATCAGACCATACTTGTCTTATGAGATCTGAACAGGATCACAACCTGAGCTACTATGGCTGCAATTACACCCTCTTACATGAGCAAAACAGTGCACAGTTTGCAGATCCCACTGCTAAGACAAAAGATGAATTAATCAGAATTTATATACCATACATTGTGCAGGCTTTCACAACTAACATCCCAAAGGAAAATTGCAGTACAACAAAAAAAAAAGAGAATTTAAATACAGGATTTTACAAGAGAACTGATGATAATGCAACAAACGAGTATTTTCTCCAAGAAACTTACAACATAATTTTGGGGATAAAGAGGCAGTAAGTTGAAGTACCTAAAACCATCAAACATCACCAAAAGCATTGCAGAAATACAATTCAGAGCAGGAGCTTCCAGGGCATGAAGTGACACTCACTTCCAGCCTCCCTTCTCAGATAGTGCTATCTGAAATCTCATTTAGGACAGGACAAGTGAGAAACTGGGGCCAAATGACCCCAAATCACAAAGGAAATATTAAACTTCAGAAAGAGGGTTAAAATGTTTCTCCAGAAAATGTGACCTAAGTCAAATAAGAGAAAATATGAGAAATGAGAACCAAGTAAGGGTGGACATGGAAAGAACAATTTTCATGTTCACAAGGAACAGCCTCCACAAAACACACGTACTTGTGCACACCACATGGTAATGTACCGCTTAAAATTTAATTCCAGCACGTAGTTGAGGAAAGAAAAGCAGCATTACATAGAGCATTCCAGTTCAGAAAAGGGAGCAGTGATTCTAAGCAAAGATCATCCTGTAGAACATGCTCAAAGGAGAAAGCACAGTCGAAGGGTGAGAACATCTGGCACAATCCGAATTCCACCCCTCTCTCTCATTAACTGACTGTATGACAAAGATACTTTTGTAAAGAAATGGTCAGAAAGGAGTTATGTCAGTGAAAAGCTCATCTAATATAATGAAATTGTTTACCAACAGACAAGAATGGGAAAGAGACTGGATTTGGAACATCTGAATCATTTGAAACAAAAGACTGGAATCTAAGAGAAACCTGACATTTTTCACTGTTGGGTGACAGGTAAACATTACAACATGCTGAAGCACCACTGCTGTTTCAGGGCTAGGTACAAGCACTACAAAATAATCAAGAGACAATTTGAAAAGGGTTACTGATAACCACAAACAAGGAATGGCTGAAACAAGTCTGATAAAAGCCCATTAAGAAAATGATAAGTGTAAACTTACTGTCTCAGGTTAAGCATCAAACAGACAGTCACTCTAAAATTATTTGGAGGAAGGTGTCAGGAAGTACATGCCCAGACATTACCTTCACAGAATTTCAAGAAATTAAAAGATCAAACTAATTAAACACAGAACCACATATTATGCTGTTTTGGAAAGAACCCAGAAGGATCACTAAGTTCAACTCTTGGCCCTGCACAGGACCAGAAGAATCCAAGAATCACATTGGGTGCCTGAGAGTGTTGTCCAAATGCTCCCTGAACCCTGCCAGGCTTGGTGCTGTGACCACTTCCCCCGGGAGCCTGCTCCCGTGCCCAAACACCCTCTGGGGGAAGAGTCTTTTTTCATTATCCAACCTAAACCTTCTCTGACAAAACTTCGTGCCATTCCCTGGGGTCCTGTCATTTGTCACCAGAGAGAAAAACAAAGGCATACTTCACATACCAAATAACATTCCTGCTCTAGATACTGTACCAAACCCCTGCAAAGGCATTTTGAGCCTTCATTATTTCCTAGAACACCCTTATTCAGAGGAGAAAAGACAAGATTCCTGCATCCCCTGCCTGCTCCTGTCCCACAGCTAGGGAAAGGGAGGAAAGTGACACAAGTATGGCTTGCAATTTTGATAAAGATTGTAATTTCAGTCCTTTCAGCATCTTCCATTTAGGGGCTCAAACCCAGTTACAATCATTAACAATTGTTGTCTCGTGTGTCACTTCTTTGACATGTGACAAAACAGCAAATACTGTCACAGTAAGAGAGGACTATGTCTTTCCATCTGATCCCTGAGCTATGCTGCACAAGTGCTGAAATCAGCACTAAATTAGCATTGGAGTAATTGAGTAACTTTTCCCATAGAGGACCATGGGGCTTTTAGTTTCATCTATTCCTCAGAAAACCTGAACACAAACAGAGCCTGCAGCATCACGGTGATAAATTCCCTGGAGGAAATCTCCTGCCATAAGCTCCCAGGCATACAGATGGGATGGATGTCAGCTAGGAGCCCTCCATCTAATCTCCATCTTGCAGCAACACAAGCAGGATCCTTATGCAAAACAGTCACAAGCACCCCAATGCCACAGAAAGAGATCACTCCATTAATATGTTAAAAATTAATAGCAATTTGAATAGTTAAATATTAATGGTTTCATTTGGAAGAAGAAAAAAGGATTTCTTTTGATACTAATTTGACCCTGCATCCTAGGTGACAGCATGAAAAAGATGCCAGGTGAATAAAATTAGTGTAACAAAACAATTGCCTGGAAGCACAAATTGAATTTCAATGGGATACCTCGTGCTGCTGCAACCCAAGGAAGTCATCTTGGGAGGCATATCTCACGGGATTCACACGCAGTTCAGAAAATTAAGAGTGTAGAAACACATTTCAAATGTTTATTAAGAGGCAAGATAAGGTCAACCAGGAATAATCTTAGAGCTGAAAAATTGTAAATAGGCAGCATTATTTCTTTTAACTCTCCTGTAATAAGAAAAAAGTCATCTTTTTCAGCAAGAAAAAGCTTTTCTAATTGATAGGGCATCCTAAAAAGAAAGATGAATGACATGTCACCCAGCCCTGTCACTGGTGACCATACCAACACTGGCAAAACTGCTGCATCTTCCAAGAGCTTCTGGAAAGCAGCCACAAAGAACAGAAAAAATCTTCAGCTCACTAAAGCCTGTGAGAAGCCTGAATTACAATGCAAAGTTCCTATCCCTACTCATAACTGAAGTGAGAATTCCAGCAAGGACTGCTTGGGCCTTTGGAAACAGTCCAGCCCAGCAGATCCCTGCTGGAGGAATGACAGTGGGGGAATTCAGGGAGAAAATAAGCTTTGGGAGATTCCTCCTCTCCTTTTCACCAAAACCTGTGAATAAATAACTGTGGCATAGTGCAGGAAAAATGTGTGTCACAAATGGAGTGTGTTTAACTTGGACAGATGACACCTTGAGACAAGCCTGCAGCACCTGTAGTGAAGAGTCAGCTAAACAAGGCATCTTCTGGACCTGAGTGTTTCCCTAAAACAGCACCAGCCCCATGGGGAAGGGGCACCTTTGGGCTGGGTGAACCAAGCCCTAGCTCCTGACCCAAAGTAACTTCCATCTTCTGACAAAGAGCAGTGACAGTCTTAGCTCATGATCCCATTTTTCATCCTTTTCCTGAACAATTAATGGGGAAAGTTCATGTTACAGGCTTATTGCCTTTGAAATACTTCCTTGGCATTATTACAGCCTCTGATATTGTGTTTTAAGTTTTTCAAAACCCTTTGAAAGGGAAACACTTATTCAGTCATGCTCACTGAGTGCCATTTCCATTTCTTGTCTGAGAAGGCCCAATGTAGTTTGTAGTACAACAATTATTATTGTTTTTATTATTTCTTTTATATCAAGAGATGGTCATTAAGTACAGCAGGATTATCACCTCAGGACAGGCCTTTTTTATTTTCTGTGTAGGCTGGAATAGATCACCATATCTCAGATCAGTGCTGCTATGATAACCACTGGATCAGGCACAGAAATGCAACAGGATTAAAAAATCAACAGCCAGAATGGAAAAACCCACCAAACCTGAAAATGGCAGGATCTGGAATGACAACTACAGAGGAAGAAAACTCTAACTCAGGTTTCTATCAGTTGTACACAGAAAGAGAAGGCAGCAGGGGAATAAGATAGGAAGTAGTTTCACTTGCCATTAAGAAAAGATTCAGGAGGAAAAAGACATGGAGCATAATAAAATAGCATGTTAATAGCTTTAGATTCTCTGGGAAAAGCAAACAAACAAAAAACTCACTAAGGAGAAACAAATGTAACTCATTTCTGGAAAAAAAGTAAGAGTTAATATCAAAACTCAGAAAAAATAAACTCTACTGAAAATTCATTGAGATTAGCTAGAATATAATATTTATCAGTGTTTTCTGTAAAGCCATTAAGTGCATGCTTCATATGTTAAACATTAAAAAAGCAAGAATGCAACTCTACAAGAAAAACTGTAATTTTTACAAGGTTTTTCATATTCTTTTCATACTATTAAAGATGAGATAGCTTTTAAATGGTGGAGGAGAGCCAGTAGCATCATGGTCTGCACCGGATCACAAATATCAAGAAATTACAGAAAAAAATGGTGAAGTCATCATTATACAATGTCTGAAATTGATATTTCACAAAGTCTAAACTTTCCTGCCCTCCCGCTGCAGCTACATGCAGTTTAAGGATTATGATGCTTTTGAAGAGGAGAAAAAAAAAAGAAAACAAAAAAGAGAAGGTAACAAAGGAAAAAACTTGCAATAAAATTTTGTGTGATATCTGTACTCTACTGTAAAACCAAGTACTGAGATACTCAACACGTTCTTGAAGTACCTTGAAGGACTCAAATGCAAACATCTAATCATTAGTGGTGGTGTTCAACACTCTCCAAATGTTTTTATCCTTTAACTGAGGGGAGGTTTGGATTAGGTATTAGGAACAAACCCCTCTCTGTGTTGGTGCTGAGGCCCTGGCACGGGTTGTGCAGTGAAGCTGGGGCTGCTCCTGGATCCCTGGAAGTGCCCAAGGCAAGGCTGGACAACCTGGGATAGTGGAAGGTGTCCCTGCCCACGGCAGGGAGGGTGGAACGAGATGATCTTTAAGGCTCTTTCCAACCCAAACTACCCTAACATTCCTTGTTACACCTAAGAGATCGATTTAAATCACAGAAAGTTCATCTAATCTAATTAGATTTGATATTTCATTATAAGTTGACTGCCTTTCCAGAGACAATCTTACTTTTATCATCTCTAAAGCAATCACATTTTTATATTAAGCTTAAAATGTTAGAACATTGGAAATAATGTATTGTGGCCAATTGAAATTATACCAACAAATAGCATGTGAGGGATTTAAAAAGATAGCAATTATCTTCCTCTTTGCAGAGCATGAAAGTGATAAAAAATATTATTTCTTCAAGATCACTATAATATTCCTGTATCTACTTAACTTTCTTTCTTGGAAGGTCCCATTTGTTTTCTTTAGAACTGAATAAAAATATTTTAAAGATTATGATTATTCAGCACTTAGGAGAAAATTAATAGCAGCTATGACAAAGGTATGTAAAATGAGTAACAAAATGTAGAATATTCTTACCCTGTATTAATAAAAAGGCTCTCCTGCTTAGTGAAATTAAAGGGGGAAAAATCAGAGAGGACAGATAGAAACAGTCATTTAACAGAATAGGTCTAACTGATAAAATACTTCAGGCAGCATTGAATTTTAGTCAAATAATATTCAAAATAATAGCACCTTAATGAACATGAATAGCACAAATCATCCTGCCAGCTAGAATTTAATTATGAAATTATTGATTCTTATGGTTCAAGGCACAAAATCATCATTAGATGGAGCCAAGGAAAAGGATTCCTTCTGTGATATATTATAGTTGCAGGGAGGCCTGTACTTTCTCTGAAACAACCAACTCTGCTGACACAGAGTAAATAGAAGGTCAACTGCAGGTCAAGATGGCAGGCTCTAATAAAAAGGTAACTAATTTTCTCTGAAAGAAAAAGAACCCATGGAAATTGCTATGTGAAGAGCTGTTGGGCAGGAGGGTATCCAGGATTGCTGCCCACAACAGCGAGTGTTCCAAATTCCACCACCTCAATCATTTCTTCTTGGTGAGCTCGGCTGACAGAAGACCACGTTTGCACTGGGTTTGGTTGTGGGATGGANCCAGTGACAATACTTTTCAGGATGCCCTATCAATTAGAAAAGCTTTTTCTGGCTGAAAAAGATGACACTGGGTTTGGTTGTGGGATGGAGGTAGAATGGGAAGCTGGCCTGAGCCCGGCTGAGGCAGTCCATGCGGGATTGCAGGGTGGCTCTGTCATTCCAGCAGGTGTCACACGGGAGGACACGGGGCTTGCACTCCCACTGCTCCTCCTGTGAGCCTCCACTGACTCAGAGAGGGCAGCGTGGACACTCAGGAACCACAAACACAGGCATCACGGAAGGCAGAGGAATGGACACCCTCCAGCTGCTGCATTTGCATTTTTCTTTATCGGGAACACTTGAGCAAAAGGGTGCTCAGAGGGCTGGGACACCTCTCCTGTGAGAGCAGGCTGAGTAAATTTGGGCTGTTCAGTCTGGAGAAGAGAAGGCCCTGGGGAGACCTTAAGACTCTCTTCCGGTGCCTTAAGAGGCTACAAGAGAGCTGGAGAGGGACTTTGGACTAGGACACAGAGTGACAGGACACAGGAGAACGGCTTCAGACTGCAAGAGGGAAGGTTCAGATTAGCTGCCAGTAAGAAATTCTTTCCTGTGAGGGAGGTACTGGAACAGGTTGTCCAGGTAAGTTGTGGATGCCCCATCCCTGGAAGTGCCTCTAGTAGTTTTTCACTTTTAGCAGTAGCAAGAAAAAATGCAAAGGAGCCTACATTGTTAGATGCCATACGCAGCTTACTTGACCTTGGAAAAGGTAGGAACTCCAGATCCAGAGAGAGAAGAGTCACCTGGACTGTGGATTTTTAACTTCCTCTAAGGAACAGAATAAATCTAGTTTCCCAAGTGTGGAGTGAATCAATCAAAAGACATTTATAAGTGTTTTAACATGCCAGCCAGAAAAACAGGGAATATGGTTTACATACATTTAACTACCCCTCATATGAACATCAGAGGGTTTGTGGAACTCTTAAAAGCATGCAGAGTGAAGTAAAAGTGTACTGAGCAGGCACTGCTAGCAAATTCAGAAAAGATAAACTTTATATATTGTGGTAGAATGGGACTACATTTTAAATGTCTTTGCTTTATTGCAAAGCCATTTTTGTGGCCAGTTATAAGAGAGGATGCAGTTCAGTATTGGACAAATACAAAGGAATCTGAGACGAAGTCTCCAAAGATCAGAGGATTCCTCTGCCCCTCTGGGGAGTGTGTGTGCCTAAGTATGTGCATTCTTAATTTACTGTCTGAAGAAGAATTTGCTGTGTCAGACGTTCCACAGAACACCACTTTTAACATCTGTGCTATTTTGAAAGCAAAAGGCCAACAACAAACCAGTCAAAAACTAGCATAAAGGACAAATGTTGGTAGACAGTTCAGCATTGTGAAAAATTCTATTCATTAAACTTTTTGAAATATAATCCTCTGTTATGACAAGCACAAAGCAGACTGGACCAAATCCCTAGGATCCTGAAAACATGGAGACTTTTCTTCTTCATAAAAAAATAGGGAAAATGTATTTTTCCCTTACAGGCCATTAAGCTGTCTCTCCAATGACATCCTTATCCTTTGCTTGGCAGCCCTGTTTTCTGGCCCCTTCTGCTATCATCTGGAAAGTCTTCCCCAAAACACCTGATTATCTCAGTCTAGCAGCATGAACTGTATTTTGTAAAAATGAACTTTATTTGTAAACTCTGAAAAGGAAAAAAAAAATGCAGAAATTGCAACAGCCTATTCAAATGGGAACACAATTAGCAAGACTGTGTCACTCATTTGCCCAGCTCTGTCCCACTTCTCTGACAATGAAGAATGAGAGCTATTTCTGTGAGAGTCATAAAAATCCCCAGTTTGAGCAATTATTACATGCAATCATGTAACTAAAGAGGAAGTTTCATACTGGGAGGCAAAAAGCCTACAGTAGAAAGGATGAAAATTTTAACTACAAAGTGATAGATCAAAGCACCTCTCCTTCCCCCGTGCCTGCACTATTCCCAAAGGCTATATTTCTTAAGGACCAAGCAAGTCTGCTTGCCAGTGTCAGCTCCTCTACCCCTATAAAATTATTTCACAAGTATTTCAGGAAGGCAGCACTACCAGATTTACGGTTATTGACTAATGTTTACAAATAAAGGAATAAATTCAGGAATCTAGGGTATCTAGTTATAAGACACACTGACATTCACCTGCACTATTACCCACACTGTATCTCAATATTCTTGCTCATAGACAGAACATAAAGGTCCTCCAAAACCAGAATTAGACTATGCATAGAGAGACAAATCACACTGCACACCTTCAGAGCCACAGGCACACTTCTCCATCCCCTTTATACACATATTTCTCCTGAAAAAGGTATTTTTTAACCTAACTGTGAACATGCAGAACCAGCAAAGCAAGACTTGAACGATCCACAAGCACTTCTAAACAGTGCTCACACCAAACCCCAGCCACTCAAACAAATTACAGGTGCCAATTATTGAACCAGGGTCCTAAGGTCTTTTCAGTATCTTAGATCACTCAGAAGATGATCCTTTGATCACCTGTATCCAGCAATAGACATTCAAGAATCAATAGCTGTTAATAAAATATTAGCTTTCTCCCAATCAATATGCACACAACTATGAAATATTCAGCACTGGTATAAAAATGAGATCATAGCAAAATAACAAGTGTTAATATATTGTTTCATTGTGTATAAAATGCAGATTTAGATTAAAAGGGAAAAACCTAAGACATTCTAAAGCCTTTGTCACACATATTTCTCACTGTCAGAAAAGCCCGTCAGATGTAAGAAACATGAACTTTATGGAAAATTTTCTGATCAGCTTAACAAGCTTTATGTAATTCCTTTGTTTCATAAGTAAAAGTCTTACTCTGGAAATCATAAATCCAAGCAGCAAACACAAAGATACAATAGCAGAGCAGCAAAGCACTGCACATTTCACAGATATGTCACTCCTAACTTGTGCTTTCATCCGCCACGACACACACTGGCTTTCAGGAGAGACACCCCTGTCAAATCCAAACAAATATACTGCAAGTTCTTGGCCTTTCTACAGGCCCAGTGATTGCATCCCAGATCATTTCCACCATTCCTTAAAGTGAAGTCATAGGAATGTGGCACTCCTATGATCCAATGGGAATGGGCTCCTCTGCCTCCGTACAGGATTTCTTTGGAAGAAACGCATGTGGATGTGCCACACCCTGCACAGTCTTTGGTCACACAGGAGACACACACTGCAAGATACACACAGGCATACTGGAGGAGCACTGGAGCCTTTTCTTCTGATATTTTCCAGCAGCCATGTGCTCATGATTACTCAAATCAGACAAGCCATGGAATCTACTGGAGCCCCAAAAGCAAACACTATAGACATTCTGTACTTGGCCATTAGTCATCCAACAGCTCTTCTTTGTATAGCTGAACAATGTGTTTGGGCAGAAAAAAGAGGACACAGCAGGGCAGATAGAGAACTCCCATCCAGCATGGCCAGCACTGGGCCTGGCTCCACCAGCCTTTGGAAGCAGACATTAACACAGCCTGGGACTCTGAGAATCAGCATGGGAGCTTCAGGCCACATCCATCCATCTGACTTGCCAACCTCACACACACTGCACCTCCTCTTACATGGGACCATTCTTGAGAGCACCTTCCTTGGCACACAACAACAATCTTGCAGTTCAATGTGAAAAATAATTCTATAAGACGGTAAAAAGTCTGGGAGCAAAGACCCAGAATTTTTCAAAAGAAGATGCAAAGTTAAGAGGAAGAGTTACAGTACTGCTGTACTGCTCAGCCCCAAAACTAAAAATAGGCATTTAGGTTTCAGATGAGAAGATTAAAGCATACTCACAAAAAGATATTTCAAATATTAAAATGGAGTGCAAATAGAAAGGTCAAAGCATTCTCTGTGTTCACTGAGAATATGACAAGAGGAGACAGGCTTAAATTGTGGCAAGAGAGATTTAAGGGAGCCATTAAGAAAACCTTTCTAAAGGGCTGAGTAAGGGGGACACACACACAAAAAGGGGATGAAACAGTTTCTCTCACTGAAATTGCTTGTATTTTTTAAGAACAGATAAGACAAAGGATCTTTCAGAGTCCATGGATCCTGCCTTGAGGAATGGTGAGCCTGATGCCCTTCTCCATGATTCAGTTACTTCCTTGATTTAGTAGGAGAGTTCAATTCTGCGTCTGAAGAACAAAGAGTCTGTTACAAATGGTATCTAGAAACAGAATATAGTTTGGGAAATTTTTTACATGTTTGGACAAAGGAGATGACAAACCCTGGCAGTTATATCTCCAAAAAGATCAGAACTTGATTGAGCAAACTCTTTCCCAAAAGCAAGTTGCACTCCTTAAGGCAATCACACTTACTGTGGGAGCAGATGACTAAAACATGAGAGCTTTTTGCTTCCAGCCACTGGCATCGATCCTGCAGCTGCTGCATGTGTGTGAGATAGCACATTCCCACTAAGAAATTAGTGTGGTGGCTCTCTTTCTATCCCTCACCTCACCAACTGTTTCTAGCAATTGCCACATTGAGGAATCGAGAAGTCTCATGCCATAAAAATGAATTCAGTCCTATTGTATCAAGGAGAAATACTGCAGTGAGAGAGCTCAGGACAAATGCTGACCAGGAGACATGGCATGTCCTTGATGCCTCTTTAGATAGACAGCTTCCTTCACTAATCTTGACCGAATATTAAATCAATAACCTTATTTTTTACACTTAATGCTTAAGTTTATGCATAAGCATGAGCATACATAGGCAAAACAATTTAAAATATTGCATTTTTGTGACAGCTTATACACCAGAACAAAAGGGTGCAGCTAAGAAATCATGTAAAAATGCTAATTATGCCTAAGTCAAGAAATACAACCATCAGCATGATTTGCGGTCAGCTATTTAATTAATTTTAGTATTAATAAAGTTACAGAAAATCAATGTGTCAAAAGGACTTGAAAGGATTACCAACTACTCTGAACAAATAAGCAACACTTCCACGCCTAGAGCACAGGAAAGCACAAAGATGTTTAATTAAACTATTTACCAGAGAAGAATTTAAATCACTGTAAATATTGCATTTTTAGTACTTATTTTCCCTCAGATTGAAAGCACTTAGGAGCAAATAATATTCAATTTTCTAATGCCATTTTTTTAAAGGAAGGAAAGTACAAAATGTTGCAGTCAAACCCAGTAAGCCCATAAGATGAAGGTGAAGTCAGGGACAAAGGAATGTAACATGGCATTTAAAATTAGAGGACTGGGGAACAATTCAACTCCAAAGCAACAAAAGATGTTACAAAACTGCATGGAAAAAGAAGGAGAAGATTTATAACATAAAGGCCACATGGTTACTCAGGGCTCACGCACACTGTGCTTCAATGAACTGCTATTGTTTCTTGTGAAAATGTCAATATCTATAAAAACAAACCTTGCTGTTCACTGAATTCTTGCTGCTATAAGTCTGTGTTTTTCCCATATCTAATTTATCTGGCTCTTTACTAGACTCCCCAATGCTTGTCACTGTCTCTGCATGAATTTGGGCAAAATACTCCAATTCTCTGTGCCTCAGCTTCCCTTTTCCAAAAGAGCAATTAAATACTTATCAGGCTTCAAGGGAAGCATTGAGAAGCTGTGTTAGTACAGCATTCTCTGACAATACAGAAGAAGCAGCCTTTTTAGTATTGTTAAAAAACAGAGCTTGCCTATGGCAATAATGCACACCAGTTATCTCTCTGTGGGACATATCTAAAGCCAAAATGAATGCCACTGAAAGCTTTCTCCCACATTAATGGGCTTTGAGTCAAAACCTCTGTGACTGTCAGTCAGCTCATGTGGAGTTGCTCGGGTTCTGTTTTGCTGGCTTGATTTAATACACTTCCAATCTTCTGTTGACTTGTCCTGCAGAGCAAAGAAATGCTCTCTGATGCAGGCAATGCCCACCAGCACATGGATTACCTGCTGCTGGACTTGGCCAACAGCTCTCCAAGGGACTCAAAATGAATGTTTCTGCATTTCAAGGCACCTCAAACCAAACCACATTTCCTTCCATAATTCTTGGAACAGAGCTGCTATTGACTGCAGCTCAAAGGAGTCCTACTTAACACTAGGAGCTAAATCCTGCCCTGCCTTACAGCACTTGACAGTAAAGGACTCAGCTGAGTAGAGATCAGTGTAAAAATACTCTGTGTCTGCTGAGTTAACACAAGCAAAGTATCATCCCTTCAGGTTGTCTTACAACCCATTTCCAAGTGTATTTGAGAATGCCTGAGTATTGTCCTGAAGATGTGCAGTGAGAGGACAGGCACACAGCTCACAGTGGGGCTCCCAGAAAGATCACAGTCTGTCTTCAGTGTGCGGTGCCAGAGTGGATTCCAAAGAAGGGAACATTTATGTTCCGAGCAGAATCAGAGGGGTGAAGATCTACCTGAGGTCCTCAGCCCCAGTCAGATCTATTGTGTTAAATATCTGCTACCTAATCTATAAACAGATAACTATGGCCCCAACCTGGTCTGTATTTTCATCATTTTTCTGGAAAAGTTTGGCAAGTTTGCTGATGATGCCAAGAGGAATGAGGGATTTGTCTTTACAAACAAGCTGTGGGTCTGCTGGTAGATAAAGCTAGTGCTGAGAGATAAAGGAAACAATGGGAAGGATTCCACTGATTGATGAATGGAAAAAAGGTATTTGCCTTAAAAACTGTAGGTTTGGTAAGAAATGAAATTTATTATTTTATAATTAAATTAATTATTTTATTAATTGAAAAATGAAAGAAACAATGGGGGAACCATAGATTCCATAAGAATTAAAAATTAAAAGGGAGGGTTATACATTAGAGGGAAATCTTAGGTATCAGGCGTTCTGGGAAGTCTGTATCTCTCAAGTACCTCAGCCAATGGGGAAAGAGAGAGGGAAATGCAGTCGGGAAATTGGGATAAAAAGGAGGCTGTGTCCTCCAAAAGTTTGAGAGACAACAGAGGAAATGTCTCACGGCCTGTCCCATTATTGGAATAAAGTAAAAGGACTCCTCTGTCTCCTTCTTGGACATAAACCTCTGCTGTTTGTGGATTAATTTTCCTAACAACACCAAGCTGAATGGTGCCTGCCAAAGGGAAGGGATGCATTTTGGAGGACCTTGACAGCCCTGAGAGGTGGGGACCTCAGAACCTCATGACGTTCAACAAGGCCAAGTGCAACGTCCTGCACCCAGGCCAGGGCCATCCCAAGCACAAATACATTCTCTCTGGGCATGGAATGGACTGAGAGCAGCCTTCAGTAGGAGGATTTGGGTGTATTGGCAGAGGAGAAGCTCAGCAATGTGCACCTGCAGCCTAGAGAGCCTACCACAGCCTGGGCTGCATCAAAAGCAGTGTGACGAGCAGGTCGAGGGATGTGACCGTGCCTTTGCTCTGCTCTTGTGAGACTCCACCAGGAGCTGTGTACAGCTCTGGGGCCCCCAACATAGGAAGGACATGGACCTGTTGGAGAGTCCAGAGGGGCCCCCCGAGATGCTCAGAGGCTGCAGAACCTCTCCTATGATGACAGGCTGAGAATTTCAGGTTGTACAGCCTGGAAAAGAGAAGGCTCCAGCACCTAAAAGAGGGCCTGTAAGAACTGAAAAGAGACTTTTTACAGGGACACATAGTGACAGAACAAGGGGCAATGGCTTAAAACTGAAAGAGGATAGGTTTAGATTAGACATTAGGAAGGAATTCTTTACTGTGAGGATGACAGAGCCCTAGCACAAGTTGCCCAGAAAAGCTGTGGTTGTTCCACCCCTGGAGGTGTTCAAGGGCAGGTTGGATGGGGTTCTGAACAACCTGGTCTAGTGGAAGGTGTCCCTGCCTGCAGCAGGAAGAGACGGAACTGGATGATCTTTAAGGTCCTTTAGAATCCAAACCATTCTATGATGCTATAAAACATTACTATTATTATGCAAGTGTATTGGATTTGTCAGGCCAGATTTTGGTGGCAGGGGAACTTGAGGGGTGGCTGCTGTGAGAAGCTGCCAGAAGCTTCTCCCATGTCCAGCAGAGCCAAGGCCAGACAGCTCCAGCATGGCCCCGCTGCTGGCCAACATTGGCCAATCAAGAATGATAGTAATGGCTCTTAGATTTAAGAAGAAAAAAAANAGAGCAGGGGGAGGCCAAAGGAGGCTGTGAAGCCGTGGGGAGCCCGTGCTGGAGCAGGGTCCTGGCAGGGACCTGCAGCCCTGTGAGAGAGGAGCCCGTGCTGGAGCAGTAGGTAGGATTTGTGACTGTGAGGAACTCACAGGAGCAGCCTGTCCTTGAAGGACTGCACCCCATGGAAGAGTGGCCCATTTTGCAGCACTTTGTGGAGAAGTCTTGCCTGTGGGATGGATTCATGCTGGAGAAGTTCATGGAGAACTGTCTCCCCTGGGAGGGACCCCATGCTGGAGCAGGGGACTGACTCCTCTCCCTGAGCAGTGCTACGAGCAGCACATGATGAACTGACCAGAACCCCCACTTCCATCTACCTGCACCACTGGGAGGAGCTCAGGAAGAAAGGAGGGATGGGGAGGAGGTGTTTTTATGGTCTGTTTTTACTTCTTATTATCCCGCTCCAAATTTGTTGGTAATGAATTCAATTAATATCTCTAATTTGAGTCTGCTTTGCCTGTCACAGTATCTGGTGAATGATCGGTCCTGGTCTTTATCTCAACTAATGAATCTCTGTAATATCCTCTCTCCCCTGCCCAGCTGCAGAGGGAAATGATAAGAGAGGCTTTGGTGGGTACCAGGAATACAGCCAGGGTCACCCCACAGGATCCTAATGATTTCCTTTAGAACAAGATCTAAAGAGAGCTCTTGCACAAAACAAACCTGAAAACTATTCCACCAGAGACCTGTCTCTGCCTGCTGCCCCAGACTCGTGTTTTCAGCTAGCAGACAAATCTATCAATTCCCCAAACCCAGCCCATCACAACAACAGCTGTAACATTTGTTTACTGACCTCCCTGAACATCCAAGACCGGGCAGAGCACTTTGAAAGCGCAAGTGCCACACCAAAAATAACAATGGTGCTTTCTGGAATGCTAATTTAGTTCACAAAGAAGAAACACTGGAGAAGAAGGTCACTAGATTAGATTTCAGAAAACAGCACTATCTTTCAAAGAGTGACCATACCTAAAAGCTTTCATTCAGGTCTTTTACAAACACACAAATTGATTCTGGATGTGAGGCCAGTAACCTGCCCTTTGAGACTGCCACTTCATTCTGGTGAAATCTGCTGCATTAGTATTATTATGGGGTCAGCTACACCACCTTGAACCTGACAGGTAAATCCCAGCAAAAAAACCACAAAGGCATCAATTTTAGTAATAGCAAACAATTTGGACATTTGTTCTAGCCATAGTGTTGGATTTCTGCAGTTGAGCTGCCTTTCACAGAGAGGGGAGGGGAAGAAGGGAAGAGCAGGAGAAAGGGTTTCGAATTTTTTCCCTTGAAAATGGTAGTTCTCAGAACTCTGACATTCTTCTTTGCTTTAAGCATAACTTTTCTAATAATATGCTGCAGAAGGGCTTGCTCTGAAAAGTGCAGTACATTCAAAACTGAATGCTGCCTCAGAAACCACACAGGATGGAAGTGAAGGGACTTACAGGATAACCTGAGAAAATAATTAGCTTTTCTTACTCCCTCTTCTCTACTCATACTGTAAATCAAATTAGAACATAAACTCAAGACTAAGATTTATATTCTAAGGCTTCTTCTAAATAATATATTTCTATTCTAAAACTTCTAAATAATATATTTCTATGCTACATTCATTTTTTCACACAATTAGAATACTGTGTGTTTTGAAAACACTTCCTGTTTCTGTGGTAGATAAAGACTTGCTTTCTGCAAGTAACACAGAAATATTTTAGTGACTCACTGCTTTGAGAAGCCAAAAGTTAAAGAAATTCTGGGAATATCATCACAGCAAATGAGGACTGAAAGAGAGTTAAAAGCACAGTCCACTATTAAAAGATCATGCAGAACAGTGAAATATGGAGGAGAAATATTTTCATAGAGAAAAACAAGTTCCTGCATAGTTTTGGTGCCTAAAGGAGGGTGCTTGCATAGGTCTCACCCCATTTTGGCAGAATGGGTGCTACTGACATGTTGGACACCCAGATAACTTTCCATACTGCTTCTTGAAAAGATAAAACTTGGATAAAATGGGCTGTAACATTCTCAAGTCTAAAAGAGGATTTTTCCTCCACATGGAAATAGAGAACGAAAAATCTCCTGGCACTCTCACTTGAAAAGGTCCTTAAGCTTTATTACATAATCAGTAAATATTTGTAGCAAATTAAAAATTAAAAAAAAAAAAACCAAAAACACACAAGCAAACAAAAAAACCCTAACTCAAACAAAATAGTGTTCAAGCCCAGTAGTGAGTACATAAAATGTAACTTATTCTTTGAATGACTGCAGGATTTGAGGATGTTTTCAGTGTTCCATGCTGCCCCAAGGAGAACACTGCAAAATTAGTCATTATTTTTAAATGGCTATCATAGCTGTTAAAGGCTAGGAATCTTTTTGATGATCATTGTGATTGTCTTCATAGAAAATGCCAACATTATGCAAAAGGAGATGAAACCTATGCACACTGTCTTCTCCTCTGAGCAACATGATTTATGTGGTCATTACAGGTAAATTATAGCTTATTAGGATGAAAAAGCATTTGCACACTTGATTGAATGGCAGTGAGATACAGAACTATATATTCTAGTTTCAAACTACAGAAAATCACGTACATGAATTTTTAAAATCATACCAGAGAACAGATGCAGCCCATCAAAAATAAAAGTATTATATTCGTGTTGCGTAATTCATAATGCTTCAAAAAGCATAAAATTAAATAATGCACTTCTGAAGCAAACTCCTAAACTGCTATGTTAGAAGAAAGTAACCCAAGAGAACTTATTTTTCAACAAGAAACCCAGGGTAAAAACATGGGAGAATCAATCAAATGCTTTAAATCAGTAGATTCCAGCAAATGAGAACATCTGGGGCAGCAAATCTTGCTGCCAGTTTCAGAATGGACAAGACTGTGATTTACTAGAGAACAGATAAACAACCTGTCAGTGCCACGGGAAGAGACTGAAAGGCAGGTTCCTATTCCAGGGTAACTTTTCTTAATAAAACCATCTTTCACTCAACAACTTAATTTACATTCAGTGCACAAAGCCCTTGGAACAGGTAAGCAGAAAAACACTAATGTACCTTTCTTGGTGAACACAGGTTGAAGTTATTACTAGGCTGACTAATCTGTCTCAGAATACCTCATCATCCCAGGGCTTTTGCATTGAACACTGATTATTAAAACACTCTCTACTTGATTTTAAGTCATAGGTGAGAGTTTAATATAACTGCAGACTTCATCCAGAATAATGTTTTCGTTTGTCTGACTGCATTTTCTATGCAATCAGCACATCTTCCAACACAACAGCTTCTTACTGATAACCACAGAAGTTCCTACTTCACAGCTGGAAGCTGTTATCCAAAAATTGTTTTGGGAAAAAGGACTTTAAGCAATGTCAAATCTCTACAAGTTAGTTTAATTTCATTAACATCCAGTGGTTTAAAGAAAATACTGGAAGCAGCATATTTAAATCTAGCAATATCCAAAATAATTCTATTTTGCTCAATTTAAATTTACGTAGCATTTCACCAATCACTCAATTTCCTTTTATAAAGATAAAACCCCCTCAATATCAAATTGAAATATTTCATTCAGCTTAAAAACTGTTTCTGATTTACACCTTCCACATACTTTCCACCTTTTGAAAGCTACCAGAGCTGTGGGATCAAGCACGTGCCTGCCCAGCAACACAAGAAACTTCTCAACAGCAAATGACTTTATACCTCCTGAATTAGGCTTCCCTAAACATGACACCTTCTGCTCTATGGAAAAACTCTGCTTTAGGGTCAGGAGTGTACAAAACACACACAGTGCCATGCATGTTCCTTAAACACCTACACTGAAACTTCATCTTTATCCTGAACCCATCAGAGCCCTGCCTCATACACACACAATTCTGATCAGAACACGAACCCATCTCAGGCTTTCAGATCTGTCTCCAAATGCACGCTTCAACAACAAGAAAATTGCTCATCTATTTGGTTTGAATAAAAACTAATAAAATGTTAAAGACTTGAGTAATACCTACAGTCCACTTTGCCTGCTAAACATTTGTTGTCAGTACAAGGGGAAATTACTTAAGCATTTGCTGCCTGCTTTTTTTTTATTATTGCTTTTTTCTTAATCATTACTATTACTGCTAAAAGCCTGTTTAAGCCTAATGCGAAATACAAAGACAGGATTAGTGCTTCTATTGCACAGTATTTATTTTAGCTACATTTTTTATTATAACAAACATTTATTTCTAGATTCAACAGGCAACGAACCAAGCTTCTCCTGATCTATGTAATGCACTTGGCTCTGCTTTTTAACGACGATGTCAACAACGAAGTGTTTTTTGGAAGACAATAAACCAGCAAGAAATACTTGTCTCTCTCATTCCATTATTTGTTCTCATACCTGCTCTGGTTTCTTGATGTGTGTGCACTTTAAGTGAACATTCCCTCATTACTGTCAAGCAATGTGTCTTGCTACTTCACACTTTCTTGGTGTATCACAAATACCTTGCTTTCTATACCCTTTGCATGCCTAACAATAGTGCCTTGCTGGAAATAAAGGCACATTAAGAAATTAGTGGAGCATATATTGAAAAGAAAGAGTCAGATTGTGAAAACTCTCCTTGTCACTGTGAAGGTTGATACCTCACACAGCATTAGAATTTGAGGTCTGAATCTGTCATGTCACATTATAAAAGATGAAGAAAAACTGAACAGAGACAGATTATACAGAAATAATGATTCTTTGGGCAACATAAAAATCAGCTTCCTGACAACTATTTAGTATGAGCCTCTCTCAAGAGGTGGGCAGGACTTTCCTACAGTTTTATAAATTATATAATATTAGCTAAAAGACATGCTGTCATCATGAAAGTCAACATTTCCTATGACCTTCCCTAAGGATAACAGGCATTACAATGCATTTATTCCAGGCTGGAAATCATTCTCATATTGAATATACCTGTGCCATCTTTCCACTTCAGAAAACAGCTCACCCAACATCATTCTAAACATGGTATTGCATCGAGCTGATTTATATCCATTTCAATATCCTACCTGATATTTTCCTCCTTTGCACAACAGGTGCACCATCAAAATAATACAAAAAACGAGACTTTCTGGAGTGTTGTCATTGAAAGATTTTATCCAGCTAGAGTTGGATGTGCAGTTCAGCAGCTTCTCACATCTTTCTGAGACTGCCAGAGAAGGTCCCTTAAAAAGCCCTAAATGGAAACTACCCTAGTAGTACCCGAGGCCCTACCTACTTTCCATTAGGAACTTTTAAAGCTCATTTTGCAGACAGATACCTTTTAAAAGATCAACTAGACTTATTGTCTAATGCTATCCACTTGCTTTCTTTTCTAAACAGCATGCCATAATTCTTACAACATTAATCCTCAGCATTAACAACAGTTTCCAAACCACCCAACAATAACTGGATTTAAGAACTTTATACATTTCAGTTTCCCTTTTGCATATATTTGTCTCAGCTCTGTCCAGAAAGCTTCTCCTCTTGGGTCAATTCTCATGTTTCAATGCACTGACCAGTTTCAGGCCAAGGGTGATGGAGCCTTATTTCTTCTCACAACACACGAGATCTCAGCCTCTGCCCCTGGCACAGAAGGCAGATGTTGGACACAAAGGGATCTTGCCTTGGCTGGCAAGAGCCCTCTGGGTGCACCACAGCCCTTCCTCAGCCACTTTCCCAGTTAATCCCAAAGGGCCATTGTCGCCCTCATTTTTTAAGTTTTCTGGGGCACTTTCCAACTTGATGTTTTCATAGTTCTTAGTTCTTTTTCACACAGGGGTGTTGTTATCAGAAATATGTTTTTGATACAACGAGGTTGTTTCCACACTTTCTCTTAGTGTGAAAAACAACTGATAGGCAGTTGTCTTGACCAACGGGATGGGAGAGGTGTCAGCCTTCTTCTCCAAACCCTGATCTGTGTAGAAATACTATAAATTTAGAGTCAGATGTTTTAATAAACAGTTTTTAGCCTTCTCATCAAACAGTGTCTGTGTGTGTCCTTGAGTGTCCCACAGCAACAGGCCCATACAGGGGAAAGGCACTCCCAACCACATCCATCTATCCTACCCGTGCCCGAATTTCACCCCAGCAAAGGGCCAGCTGCCGTGTGGCATTTGGGGCTGGACTGGAGGCGGGTAATCCACAGGGGACAGGGAGTGTGGCAGCTTTCCTGAGAGCTCACCTGTGCAGGAGAAGTCATCCACACGGACGTAGCCCGCGACGCAGTCGCAGCGGTAGGAGCCGGGCAGGTTCACGCACACCGTGTTGGCGTGGCAGTAGTGCATCTTGGCAGCACACTCATCAATGTCTGCAGGGAAGAACCACCAGGCCAGTTACAGTCAGGCTCAGTGAAACGAATAACGTGAAAATAAATTCCATTCGCAACTCCAAAAGCAATCTGTTTAAACATTAGTACCAAAAAGCAAGGCAAATTCAGTAAAAAAAATATTCCTTAAAATAGAGCTAAAACTCCTGTATCATGGCAATGTGTTCCTTCCCACTGCTCTTTACGAAACATTATTTCTTTTTATAATTCTGGAAAAGTAATATATACATTTGGGGGTATTTTGCCATGTTAAATACCAAAAACTGCTACAGTTTTCAAACACACAGAATAGTGTCAAAGTATGCAATACTAAAAATCCTAAGTCTTAAAGGCACAGTAACTGCACACAGCATGGTATCAGTTGCAGTGCTGGTCAATGTTTGCCAGGACAGTGCAGGAGCAGATTGCACTGCCCAGCTGAACAGTGAGTTCTCCACACCTCCAGATTCACCCAAGTGCTCTGGCAGTGCCCTGGCCACACTGTTCTGCTGCAGGAGCTCCTGGCCAGGGCTCTGTGCCACCTCCACGTGTCACACAGGCAGAAGACTGAACCAGTCACCTGAGCCCGTTTTATGGTTTGTATCACATCAAAGCAAAAAAAAAAAACAAAAGCATTATTAAGGAGCACCAGAAACTTGACCTCATGTCTCTGTTTAAGCAATCTCTACTGCTGCTGAAAATCCAAAATTGTTTTTGCAATAGTGACTCAAACCTATCATTTACTCGCCTGTTTAAATATTTCAAAGCTCTGTGATATTGTAAACTGCAAAATCTTCCCCCTTCTCTTTTTACAAAACCAGGCATTACACTGAAGAATTTTCTTTACTTTTTTCTCAGCAGGACAGATTTTCTGCTTAGCAGCACAGATTTTACATGAAGTAATTCATGGTTTTCAAAATATTAATTCTAGTATTATACATATCCAACACAAAGAAAGATGAATCAGAGACATTTTTACCCCCATTACTTTCTTTCTGTTATTGATTGCTCACACTCTGAGCACAGGCTGAGTTCTTGGTTACCCAAAATCAGGTGTCTTGTTTAACCTTCCTAAACCGAAGCAGCTGCAGTTGCAATACACCCCCATTTTCTGGGCTCTGAAAAATGGAACATGTGCCAGCTACACTCACACTTTCTACATTACAGACATCTGTCCAGCAGGAGCTACCAGCTAAATCTCTTCGTGCTGGCCAGCAAACAGCTGTCAGTTTGCAGATTTCTGACTGCTGCCAACTCGGGATGAATTAGAAACGATGGCCTGGAGGCACAATACTGTGTACACCGCTGCAAACACCTGAAACTGTTTCATTCTTGCATTTCTGTTGTTTCAGTTGCAGTGCCACCTGATGAAATGAATTTTAAAAAGTCGGGAGCATCAGGATATGAAAGATAAAAGCCAGGAAAAATCTTCCCACACATCTTGTTATCACACCACTGAGCGCTCGAGCCACTTGGGAAACACTCAGGTGTTGACGTGTGTTCACACTGATCTGCTTGCAGACTATTTTTAATAGGCTTTTGGAGAGTAGCTTTGAGGAGTTTTGCTCTTGCATATCTAATAATTTTCTAGCATAAAAGCAAACGGAATGAAAATATGTCTGCAAAGAAAGCAAGAATGTCAAAACAGCAACCAATTCACCTGAAAATTAACCTTATGCACTACCCTTCATCCTCACCTCCCTCAGAATACTTCTCTTTATTCCCTCAAGGGGAAGTGAGAGGATTAAAAGTCTCAAAGGTGAAGGAATTTGAACTTTGATTCATTGCAAGAAAGGCCCAGATTGCCGTAACAAAAAATATGACAATACTCAGAGATAAAAAGAAAATTCACTACCTATAAGAAAATACTGCCATAAGAGAATATCTCAAAAGGAGACTAATGACTTCAAGTGATGACTTGACTATAAATAGAAGAATTGAAAAAAACTGGCACTGGGTTGCTGCAGAAGTTCCAGAGCCCAGGAATAAAAAGTCTGGGCCTAACAAAGGAAGCAGNCTGTCTTTGCAATCTGTAAGGGTTACATTTTCCATAAACCCTTTCAGCATTTCAGATTTTCTTATACCTTTGCAGTATTAGCTTTCTACTAATACATGCATTTTCTTTAGAAAGAATAATATTGAGAGGTCAAAACCAGCAAGAGAATTTTCTTATTAAAGCCTGTAGGGCAACACTAAATCTGTTGCTCTGGATCACAACGCTACAAATACATGTAAAAGGTTAGGTATTCATCACAAAAAGCTTTGGATTTTTACTTAATATCTTTAGAGTAAAACCCATGAAGCACACAGTGGTATATATCAGCTCAGCTGTAATGGATCTCAAATTGTGATTCATGTGTACGGATTGCTTGTCGCATTTGAAATATTAAAACTCATCTTCTAGTGGTCTTTGGAGGTGACAAAAATACATGATTTATGCTTCTTTCTAGGCTGATGAAGTAGTTTGTTTTTCTTTTAAAAAGGTATACTTATGGTCTTTAAAATGAGACTTGACACAGCATAATTATCACACACATATCACCAGCTTCCATCTACATCAGCTCACACATTGCAACAACAGAGACATTTGGGCTCCAGCTCTCAGCAAGGACTGGTGTGCTGGAGGGTGGGTTGGCCTGGCAAGGGACTGGTACCCCCCTGGGTTCCAGTGTCCCCCCAGCAGTGAGTGAAACAGGGTTCATTATCAGTGCAGAGCTCTCCTTACAGCACCACTCACACACCTAGAGCCAATTAGCTATCACCATTACTCTCCACTGCAATAAATAGCATGTGTGAACTCAGGCAGCAACAAAAGATAATGCCTTTCCTCAGCAGTGCCAGAGCACTCAGCAGTGCTGTGAGCACACTGGTAAAACAGGAGGGAAGAGCTTGGGGGAGCTGCCTGCTCAGCACCCAACAGGCGATCCCCTCGTACCAAGCATTGAGACCCTCTGGGAGGGAAAGACAACACAAATGGTGTCCAACCCATGGCCAAGGAAAGAGGTTCCCTCATCTGCAAATGTACTTTACAAACTGTCCAAACCACTTAACTCTTTTGGTGCCTGCTTTAGAATCCTATTACTAAATAGCTGTAGTGTTTAAAGATGACAACGAGACACCAGACCTCAACTAGAGCATCTCTTTACTGTTTGTCCTCTCCAATAAGTCACATCAAACCAAGATAACTTCAGCTGTAAAGAAGGCACAATTCCTATTAATGGCAATGGGAGTTTTGTCCAATTCAGCCCAGGGTGAAACAGACCTATTGTTTTTTGAACTGTTAGTCCCGTAATAACCATGGGAGAGCAACCTTGAAACAAAGCATTCTCTGCCTCTGGAATTGTACACCACTCTTTCCATGCACTTAACAATAATCCCTTTGCACATTAGTAGTGTCATCACCCGTTGTTTGGTGCTTCATTTTCAGTTTAATTACTGAAAGACACTAACATACAAACCAAATCAAAATGAAACAATCCATGAAGCGCTCCAGAGCACTCACAGATTATATATTTTTATCAGAATCAATTACTCTATTTGCAACCATCCCCCAGTTACTCTCTTTCTGGTTGGGAACTATACTTTAGCAAACTAAATTAGAATTTTTGGGAACTCTATCAGGAAGCAAAGGCAGAAAATCAAAAACAGAGGAGGAAAAAAACCCAGCTTTGCAGAAAGCACTGATGTCTAATTCATGATTATTAATATGGGGGAGGATTCCTCTTCCCTCTTTTTATTCAAGCTGTGTATTGCCTTGAACTGTATTAGACTCTGGTCTACATAATCAGGATTTTTAAAAATGTGAAATCAAACAGTGTTACTGTTTAAGTAATGTCAACTCCTAAAGTATGTTCACAAGTTGATAGGATCATATCAATGAAGTTTCCAAAACAGCAAAGCACAGCAGTAGTGGAACATGAGACAGGTCCTAAAATTTTGGCCCCTCTTGTGCAAAAATGAACACATGCTATTTTCACTCAACTGACTTGGCTGCTCCTTTATATTTTCATTATACTTACTTGCTCTCCAAATTCTCCCTGATCCTGTCCTCTTCTGCACTTACCTCCTTTCTACTGTCAAACTCACTTGACTTCAGCTCCGCTTGCCTTTCAATTTTTCCTTTTCACTCTCCCACTGCCTGTCTTCCTTCTCATACATCTCATGCATCTAACAAACCCCACACCTGGTTTTTACCTTTGGCACAGGCCTGGTTTCTCAAATTGTGCACCAGAGCCCTCGGGGAGCCATAAAGCCCCAGACACAGCAGTCAGCAGTTCCCCATGAGCTGGCAGCAGCTCAGCCTCCCCCAGCTGCCTGAGCAACAAGAGACTGATTACTGGCAGCAAATGTTTAGCCTTAAATCTTTTTACCAACAACTCTCTAGCAGCTTCCATGGTAGCAATTCATCTCCTCCAAGGCAGGGCAGCAGCACAACTCTGCCGTGGGGATGGAGCTACTGCCCATTACTGCAGGGAAAGAGCCCAGAACAAGAGCAGATAAGCCAGAGAAAAAGGTCCCCTTCAACAAGAAATATTGAGAAATTTTACCCTAATGTCATTAAGTAACTAACTAGTGAAAAATATCTTCATAAATTAGGGCTGGTGTAGCATCACCTGGGAATCCAAAGGCAATAAAATAACTATCAATATAATTATATAAGGAAGTATTATCACTCTGACTTTTAGAGTATCATTAAAATGGTGCAGCCTCTTCCTCTGGGCACAGCATAAAAGTGCTTTACCTTGATATACCCACTTTATGATCAGGACAAAAGTATCAATATTCCAAATCTGCTTTCTGTCTATTTAACTGCCCCTCTAGGGATGGAAACTGCACAACTATCAGGTTAAACAACCAACCAAATAAATATTTTAAAGCACACATTCACATGCAAATCACACTTGAACAGTCATACTTTCCAGTGCAGCCCCAAACAAATATAGCATTCCTGAGAGGACAAAAATAAAAATTCAAGTGAATTTCTTCCTGGTCTTTATTTCAACAGAATTAAGCTTAAATACTTTTACCATCACTCTCAAGGAAGCAATTGATTATTCTCAAAAAGAGGTCACAACATTTTGCTACCTGTTTCTCAGCTACAGTAGTAAACTATGCAGTAACGTGGTTGTTTCCTAAAATCCATCCTAGTGAAGCCCTAGATGTTAAAATATTGCCCTACCTCATCCTTACAATAATACACAAGTCATTAGCCTCTTTACTTAAGGTTATAATTATGTGCTGAAAAAAATGAAAATTAAAAAAAAGTAATTGATTCCTATAGCCTGAATCTCCAGTGATCTGACCAATCCCCTGACTCTTTGGAGTCAGAGAATTTCATTTATGGTCTTTTTTGTTCATCATTCCTCAAAACAACACAATCCTATCTTGAAAGGCAGCACTCAGCTTGTTAAATCTTGCTGTTCAGACTATCTAGTGTCCCTCAGCAAGAAGGTTTTCCTTTTATTATGCTACTGAATTCTGCTTCTCTCTAAGGAAAACTGAAAATTTGCAGTTTCACTCTCCTTTGTGCTTTCCATCATTACACTGGCAAATTATGTGCTCTGGTTTGGTGGGATGGTCCCAAAGAACCTTGAGATCTCTTAGGACAAAATCATTTCACTTAAATTGAAGTTTTCCTAAAAGATCATTTCAAAAGCTACCATTGATGTGTTAATGTTAAAGAAAATATAAGTAATGTGGTGTTGTTTTTAACAGAAAGGAGCTGTTTTCTCAACCCTAAGTGCACTCATTTGATAAATACATTAATAGAAAATGTTCACAGACTTATTACTTTTTTTAAAATGTTTGCAGCTCTAGCTCTTAGGGATGGTTGATAACTTATTCATAAGATATCTCTGACAGTTGCAAATAAGTTATTTTAAAAAATATGCAGCCAGAATTCACATATGATAACACAGCTTAAGAGAATGCAGATTAAAAATAATCACAGAAAGCAGAATGAAACATTTGGGGAAACAGGTTTTGGCTAACAGCAGCAGCTCAGTCATTTGCTCCAACATGCCAAAGCAACTAGGAAAAACAAGTCAAAATTCTGCTTGTACTGCTGTAGCAGCTGCTATGATGTTTAGAACTAACTGAAGTTAAAAAAGATTGCTTTATCTGGGATTACTCAAGCCTTTTAATTTTTTCCTTCTAATTCTTCTTTGAAACTATACTGATATTTCTATTTAGAATGCACAGCAGCAGAACAGGCTACTGAGGAGTGTGCCTGAGTGGGTGTAAGGATTTTTCTTTTAAGACACTTGCTGAATTTGCTCAGTGGCTAATGAGAGGCCATGTAACAAGAAAGCCACTTCTCATTTTGGGAGAATGCCTGGCCAGCAGGATTCAGGAATTTACCCAGGTCAGTGCCACCTTCCCAGCTACTCCCTGGCCCCTTGGACTCCACTGAGGCAGATCAGTACCTTTGAGGACTCTGCTGTAAGGGATTTGTGGATTCTGAGGAGTATTCATTACACCCTCTCATGGACATCATGGTAGAAAGGTTCTTTGAAAACAACCCAGGCATTTTAACATACCCAGGAATATCAGCAGCTACTTGAAGTAAGAATTTTCTATTTCAGGGAAGAAACCTGATATCCTTCAGAAAAGAGAAAAAAAAAAAAAGACAATGATGACTGCTGCCTCTTGAACTGTATTAAGTGCTCTGAAAAGAGCAAGATGTAATGACAAGGTAGCCTGGGAGAAATCCTAAGAAATTGCTTCATTCTGAGGCTTCAAACTGACAGAGGGTGGGTTTAGATCAGAATTTGGGAAGAAATTCTCCCATGTGAGGGTGGTGAGGCAAGAGCAGCACGCCCAGAGGAGCTGGGGTGCCTCATCCCTGAAGTGTTCCAGGGGAAGGAGCCCTTTCCCATGGCAGGCAGGTTGGAAATAGGTGCTTTTGAAGGCCCCTCCCAACTCAAACCATTCTGTTGCTCTGTGCAACTTCTGCTGATTATAACTAAAACTATAACTTGAGCTAAAATGGAGGTAATCCCATATAAACTGGTGTTGGCCCTTACAGGAGTGGTTGGGAGTCAGAACATTGAAGGAGCAAGCCCCCAACAAGAGCAGCTTTTTACTCTTTGTAGAGCCACACACAGGGGGGTTACAGAGGGATCACTGGATCCCCTGAGAACAGCACTCCATAATAAACATAATAAACCAGCAGGGACCTGTGCTCTGTCCACAGTCAGAGCAATATTGCCAAGGACTCTGCAGCAGGTAACAGATAAACTCAGTGAAAGGCAAGAGAGAAGCTCAGAAAAAGAACGCCATTCAAATATAATGCATTTTGAAAGCTTCTCTTATAAAAACATGAAATTAGAAATAAACTCATGTAGCTGTAAGTCCTATAATGGTATTAGCTTGTTTTTTTCATATAAATTTTATCTTAGAAACAGCTCCAAAATTGCTGTTCTTTTTATTATTTTTATAAAAGATGTTGTGTTCAATATTTCACACTATAAATGCTTTTATCCATCAGCCATACTTTTTCAAAGTTAGTAAATAATTATACTTGTAAATGTTATCTTTTTCAGAAGAGAAGTTTTCTTAAAGCTTCTCTCCAAGCATTAATTTAGGAATAAATAAACATTTCTACAAATGTGATAAGTAAAATGTTGGTGTTCCTAAGGTTCATCCTTGTAGATATAATAAATGCTTGCATAGGTATAGCGGCATGTAGCCAGTAAGGAAAATATTGCTTAAATTCACCATAATAATCATGTTTGGCAGTCCAACAGAAACTAAACAGTACAGAAAACATCAAAACCTACTAACTTTTCCTGTCCTCCATCAGGCATGGTGTGTATTTTTCCAGAAAGCAGGAGATGTTTTAGCAATCTCCTTGCTGTTCAGGAGAAGATAGTGGGGAAAAAAAAGGCTTATCACAAGGCATATGGGGGACAAATCCTTTCTGCCAAAGATGGTTGGATAAGCCAAACAGTAAATTGTGAGCTATCCTGCCTCAGTCTGCCAACACAGCACATCTCTGCGTAACTGCAAGCTCTGAAGCCTGGAATCAGCACTCTGACACTGCTCTCCATCACTTGCTGAACCCCAGAGCAAAGACAAGACTCTGATCTGAACATACTCCCTCACAAATCCATGCAGACCAGCAAATATGTGAATAGCTGTGAAGCCCATTCCCTTACAGAAGTGTGCTCACTGTGCAGCACAATTTGCTTCCCTGGGACACAGAGGGACCCAACTGCTTTCCCCTGGCTAGAACTCATGATAGAAACCTCACCAAATTACTACAGACAAAGAAGTGGGAAGAGTTATATATAATAAATCTAACTGGACTACTCTCCCTTAGTAGTACTCTCCCTTAGTATCACTCTTTCACCCACTTTTCTTCTTCAAAGGCTCTTAATGCACAAGAATTCATTCTAAATCTAACTACCTCATGCTTAGCTGTAAGAGCTATCATTACACAAATATGACAAATAAAAGGCTATGCTGCTACTGCTCATAAATATATTACTGCCCATTAGAAACAAAGCAAAATAATCACCTCATTCTCAGGAAAATAGCTCTGTTCCCTAGAATGACTGCTCCTACTTTATGATATAGATGTACTCCCAAAACTAGGCTTGCTTTGGCTTTGATTTCACTTATGAAAGAAACTCCTGGACCTCACCAAGCACTGATGAAATAAATTCTGCTATCCAAAAAGGAATGCAAGATTTCTGTAACAGATTCATCTCCTTATGTATTGGTTTTTTTTAATCTTTCCAAACACTCTGAGAGATACTAGTGGATGCTCATACAGAGGGAGGGTGGAAGGGAAGAGGGAAATGCTGGTTTTCTCTAATCTTCCATTTACCTGAGTTAGTCAAGCAGTACAATACATTGAAATAACTCTATCCACTTTCACTCAGCTTATACCTTACCTTTTCAATCCCCTCTTATCTGATTTTCCTAATGGCTGGGGTTGAACAATGGATTATTATACGAAAATGAGCAATTCTTTCTTCATGCCATTATAGTGAGAGTAATTATATTAAATATCTTATTCCATCAGCATGTGTCTTATGCCACCATCCACCATTTTTCTTGCACTCTCTATTTTTTTGCCCAATACTCCTACCCAGTTTGTGTCCTTCTATATACATCGTGCCATATTGACTGGCTTACTACTTCAAATCCACACAGATGTTATCTCCAAATGATAAATTGTAGAAGGCTGCCCATGTAATTGATCTAGAATCCCTGTGCCCACAGCAACATTTTATTGTGGCATTTTGAAGGATGCTGTAGCTCTCTGAAAAATTAAATGCTTATGAAAACTGTATGGGGTTTTTTTGGGGTGGTGTCTTTATCATGTCTGAAAAAACCTACAGCCCCTGGACAACTACTAGTCTAGTATTTTATAAAGAGTTTAAGTATATATTGTTATAATAAATGAGATAGATAATACGTTAGCAGCAAAAATCATATCAAATTAGTACTCCACAATTTTGCACTGAAGGAATTTTTTTCACTCAAGGATTATTTGTGCAGCACATGGGTAACAGAACAATATTGCCCCATGCTGCTGAACACCAACTGTGCCCTATCTTCTCCATTTATGGCCTTCATTTCCCTTACTATTCTCTTAACATCTTTCCAACAATTCATTATTCAGTTGTTTCCATCACATCTTGCTCCCCTGTCCAGTTCTGCTGAAAAATCCATGAGGAAACACTGAAGTGGCAGACTCATCACCATAGCTGAGTTGGCAGCAATGCCTCTTCATTGCCACATAATTCAAACCAGGTGGCTCCACATGATAGAGGATTTACTGGGTTTACTTTCATGGGTCCAGATTACTCCCTCTTAATCAGGTTCCAGAGAGGATCAAATATCATATTCAGATAAGGAAATTATGGATCATTGCAGAACAGTTCCTTTGCGAATATCCCTAAGAGCCATGCTAAACACATTTTTGTGTTCCACATCCTTGCTATGCAATCTAGTTTTATCATTTGTGCCTTCTTAAATTTAATTTCATCTATAATGTAAAAATAAACAGTGAAACATCAGCAGAATAAAAACACCTAATTTTAGATATTATAAATATTTTTGCCTATAAACACAATCTTAATTGACATAACTGAAAAGTGCAAGATGCATCTCTCATCCAAGCAAATATGATAATCAGGTGTGATTTATAGCACTAGTTACTAAAAGAGGCATTTCTAGTTTGGAGACTGCAACAGTACCACATTCCTTAGGCATAACCTGAGGTGAAATAAGTAAGAGGAACAGTAAGAGGGGGCGGGGGGAATTCAACAGCTGATCATAAAATTATTCTTTACCTGCAACCTAAAGTCCTGCCTCAACACTTACTATAAATTTTATTTTAATTGTTTGCTTTTGGCTATGAAATTGAACAGGTGATTTAATGCTTTCCCTTTGACAACACAGTCACATGTTCAGCTGCAGTTAAAAAAAGAAGAAATTGGAACACTCATGTCCATAATATTTTATTTCCAGTAACTCTTCATCTAAATTACTACATAGCCCATCATCATGGGGAGTTTTACAGTGTATGTTTTACATACATTTCCTTTATCAGTTTCAGTGTCATGGGTTTTGCAGAGCAAAATGTAACCAGAAGTGGGTATTCCACTATCATCTCTTGGAACTGGGGTGGGGGGTGCTGTAATCTCCTGTCAATGGCCAGCTGATAAGAAACCAGCTGGGGCAGTTTCTTTATCTCTTCCACAACCCATCCTCCCTCCAGGGAGAGATCTTCTGCTAATGGGCCACTGAGTCTCACTGATAAAATTCCATCATCCCACTGGGAAATGCTCCATCCAGGGGAGGAGCCAAGCATTCCTACCTGGATAAAAACCTGAAACTTGGAACAACAAGCAGCCTTTCTCACTGGACTCCCAGAAGAAGACCATGGCCAACTGCCACCACTGGACCTTCAGCAGAGGGCTGCACCTTTCCACAGGATCACTGCTCCTACATCTGCCACTCCAGGAGGGCTGCAGCCACCATTTAATGGGACTGCTACCAGCACCCTGACCCACAGGGTGTCAGGTTGGATTCTGACTCTGTCAGTGGGTTTCTTTTTTTGTAATACTTCATGCTTGTTTTAAATTTAGTTCTCCTAATAAAGAACTGTTTTTCCTATTCCCATATCTTTGCCTGAGAGCCCCTTAATTTCAAAATTATAATAATTCAGAGGGAGGGGGTTTATATCCTTCATTCCAAGGGAGACTCCTACCTTCCTTAGCAGACACCTGTCATTCAAACCAAAACATTCAGCTACTGAGGAATACATTCACAGACTCCCTCAAGTACCACCAAGGCAGGTGATGAGAGCACAAAGGAAGGGTGAAACAGAGAGGTGCAGAGCCAGTCCTTCCCAGGCATGAAAGCTACCTGGGAGGGAGTGTGTAGCCTGCTCCATGTTTTAATGAAAAACCTTGAATGAGCATGTGTCCTCCTGCAAACAAGCTTCCTGAGCTTTCCAGAAGCAGGGTCATAATTTGCAGTACACAGCACACCTTTGGGAGTAGAGGCTGGGAACAGAGGCAGCATTATGTTGTTATTTGTGATAGTGAATTACTATTTTATGGCCAGCACCATTACATAAATTTCAGAGCATGTTATCATCACCAGTAAGACCCGATTCCAGCATGGCCATGACTGGCTTTTACCATATTTCCAAAACCCGGTGAAATTCTCCGTAAAATACAGGATTGCACAGCAGAGCAGCAGCAAAGACATACTTTAACATAGGTTAAAGTAATCCTTGTGAAAGTTAGTAGAAAACCCAGAAATTAATAATGAATTGTTGAAAGCCCAGAAATGGGCTTTGAACCAACCTACTAAATAGTCTGTGTGTGTGTATGTACTTATTTGTACACTGCAGAGGGAGGTGAATCAACAAAGAGCTCACCCTGAGTGAAGAGAAAGAAAAAGAAGGTTGAATGAGCATTACTGATTCCAACTGATGTGTTCTGAGTCAAATTTTTAAGCTAGATTAAACTATTTAAGAGCAAGATAGTGACTCTTAAATTGCGTTGACAAAACCTTCATGTATTTTGTTTCTGCAGAAAACCATTATGAAAACCACATGAGATTCCATTATCAATATAAAGATGGAGATTTCTATAGATATCTAATGCATTTTCACCATCTTGATTAAAAAGCAAATTCTGGCCTGATTTCATTGGTCATTCTACATCAGTTGTAAATAAATGATGAAAAAAAATAAAGACAGCAGAACTAGACAAGCTGTGGATAGAAAGTCAATACCAAAAATCAATGCAAAGTACTTCTCATCCCAATGGTTTCCAATGCTTTCTCCTCCCTCCACATATATTTCAAGCTATTGTTCATTTTTTATTAGCAGCAATGCAACCTCATCACCTTGTGGCACACAGCATGAAGTCACCCAGAGAGTAAAGTCAGACAGGACACTATGAAAACACACTCCCACTGCTAGAGACTTTGAAAAACATGAAGTGGTAATTGTCAAAGCAAACCTACTCCACAAAGAATTCATGAGATTATATAATAAAGACCCTACTTTGAAGAGTCTCTGAGATTTTTTCCTGCACAGAAGTTCTCATTTTTGTAAATGTAAAAGGGCCTGAGAATACAAATCTCTTGTCAATGCAAATCGACATGCCTATACCAGCATAAAATGGGAAATATTAATTTGTAGCTCCTACAGAAGACAGCTAAGCAGGCACTGGTGGGACTTGGTCCCCCAACACACCTGGTTGCTGCAGATTACTACAGGAAGCTTGAATCCCAGACAAAAAATGCGCTAAAAAAAGTAATTCACACTTCTTACTTTAGTAAGTTAAGGTACACTGTGCCACTAATCTGTGCTCTGTGCAGCCCTATCCCGATTATCCTTTGCTTTCTTGCACAGCAGTAGCAAAAAAATCACCTCCAGAAAGGTAGAGACCACAAAAACCTCCACTTTACCCACAAGAGGAATAACAGCACTTCTGGAATTGCTGCAAACAGAAGTGAAAGGGGAAGCCACTACCTGTATTTCCTTCTTTAAAATGTCTGCCCTTTAATGGAAAACAAGAGAAGAACCTCAAAAAGATTGAGAGTAACAATAGTGATTAAAAAAAAAAAAAGACACAATGTTTGGGAAAAGATGAGATGAAACTGAGCTTAAGAGGAAACTAAGGGCCTAGATGTTAACATACATGTTAGAGAACAACATGGACAGGTTAAAGGTGCTGCTGATGGGCTGTGACACAAGACTGAGATGACAGTAAAACTGAAAGGAGAAAAACACAAAACATTACATCTCCACAATAGAGCAAACCTTTGTATCACAACCCAAAGGTGGTCATCCTTCTCAAAACCAACAGTTAGAACTGCTCCTTCTGCTGAGAAAGCATAGAAAGAGAATTTCGGAACTCATGCCATTTTCATGTGTACTGCATGACTTTCTACAGAACAGAAACTCTCCTTTTACTGTATTGAGTTTGCATGGCAAGGTTTTGGTAGCAGGGGATGGATTCGGTGACAAGATGCCAGAAGCTGCCCCCATGTTCAATGGAGGCAAGGACAGACAGTTCCAGGACAGACCCATCACTGACCGAAGCTGAGCCCAGCACCAACAGCAGCAGCACCTCCATGGGAGTGCATTTAAGAAGGGTAAAAAGCCTTGCACAAGAGCAGCTGGGAGAGAGGATTGAGAACATGTGAGAAACAACTCTGCAGACACCCAGGTCAGGGCAGAGGGAGGGGCAGGAGCTGCTCCAGGTGCCAGAGCTGAGATTGCTCTGCAGCCCATGGGGATCCATGGGGATGCAGAGATCCCCCTGCAGGAGACTCACATCAAACCATGTGGATGTGGCCTGAAGGAAGCTGTGACCTCATGGACAGCCAAGGATGGAGCAGGCTCCTGTTGGGACCTGCTGCCCCATGGAGAGGAGCCCACACTGGAGCAAGTTTGGAGCAGGACTTGTGACCCCATGGAAGGAACCCACGCTGAAGCAGCTCACAAGGAACTGCAGCCCATGGGAAGGACCCAAACTGGAACAGTTCACAAAGGACTCTCTCCTGTGGAAAGGGCCCAGCTGGAGCAGGGAGGAGTGTGAGGAGGAAAGACTAGCAGAAACAAGGCGCTATAAACTGACCATAACTCCCATTCCACATCCTCCTCTATTGCTTGGGGCAAGGAGGTAGAAGAATCAGGAGCAAAGTTCAGACTGGGAAGGAGAAGATGGGGAGATTTAAATTGGTTCTTATTTTTTATTATCCTACTCTGATTTGATTGGCAGTAAATTAAATTTATTTCCTCAAGTCGAGTCTGCTTTGCCTGTGATGTTAATTGCTGAGTGATATCTCCCCGTCCTTATCCTGACCCACGAGCCTTTTGTTATATTTTCTCTCCTGTGTTGTTGAGGAAGGGAGTGATAAAGCAATTTGGCAGTCACCTGGCAGATAGCCAAGGTCAACCCACTTAATTTACTTATTGTACACTAAGAATTTTATTCCCTTCAGCATGCAAAAAAACAATGTGAGCAATTTTATCACCATGTTTGTTATGTCCTATGTATTAAAGAATGAAGAATCAGAGACACATTTATTATGGTAAGGCAAAATCAAGATTTTTCAAGTTTCCACTCCACTTAAGCCCTTAAAAATATCAGCTTTCATTTAACAGCTGATAGGTGTAATTTTAATTAATTAGACGTTTTTCATTAAGGTGAGTGAGGTACTGAAACCTTTTGAGTCATAAAACCATCATTTAACACAACCACTGACTTTTTTGAGTCAATCCACTTGATGTTCTATGAAATCAAAGGAAAGGAGTGACTTCTATCTAGACTGCATTCCTGTTTCTGGTTATAATAAATGTCAAGAAAGAATTAGTAATGCACAATAACAAGACTTGCACACAGAGCACATGCTGTTTTCTCACAAAGCATTGATATTCAAGATTTAAAATGCCTTTTTAAAAAAGTCATCCACCTTCTCCCAATAAAGAACAGCTTCTGATCCTCCTGTAGTGCTCTCACAGAAAGGTGAAGCAAAGTGAAATAATTCATTGGCACAACGGACTGACCAGCCTAACAAAGCTGAATGTGTATCTACATATTTTCTCTTTAACAATCACTTTCTATTTACCTTCCAGTTTTTCATAAATCTTTCACAACTTTGTTCCATAGTTCTTCCCTCTTTTTATCTTGATGGCCCTAAAACACCTCTTTTGTCTAGTCCACAACCCTGAATGCACAAACAGCTCCTCTTTGACTGCTCATGCCCAGAAGTGAAGACACGTTCAGTCCATCCATTCAACCAACCTCTACTTATCTGACTTCTGTTCTTGCCTCATAAATCAGTTTCTACAAGCTGTTCATCATTTTTAGAGTGCTTTCTGAATGGCTTTCTATTTATCAATTTTCATTTTCTGACCTGATGTCTCATGTGCTCTGAACTCTACTTCCATATCATCACAAAGATTTTGGAAGGGTAAAATCATATGCTGCTTTGACCTTGCAAAACTATCCCAGAACTGTTAAAACAGTTTCAGAGACAACATGAAGGGAAAAAAAAATCATACATGAATAGTGAAATCACTATCTTTGAGTTACATTTAGGTTTACATAGGGTCATAAAGATTTCCCAAACAAAAGAAGATAGACATGAATTTCTTATAAATACAACTACATAGCATACAATAAGCACTGATTCTAGGTTATATAAGTCTTGATGTTTTCCAATAGGTACTAGATTCTTGTACTTTGATAAATCTCCCACTAATGTGCTATTACTTAAAATAAAAGGAAGACACATCATCATAGATGATGGGTACAGGATATTTTCCATGGCTTAAGGACAAGACCCAGCTCATGAGGTGCACTAGAACACCTGCACACCAGATTTTCAGCTGATAAAACCCCAAAAATTTGACATCCATACTGTTTCAAAACATCCAATTTGACATCTATACTGTTTTATATAGGGATACGTTCATGCACGTACCCATATATAAAAATTCAAAATGAAACAATCCCAAATTCCCCCATGCAGATCCAGGAGGGGCTGTGTTCCCTGAGCATGCTGTGTTCATCTTAAATAGAGGCATCTTTTAACCCTTTAAGCCCCTGAAGTCTCTATTTGAGTATCCTAAGCACAGATGTATAATTAAATCAGGAATCAGTAACAAAAGACAGGCACTAACACAAGGCAGATAAAAATTCAAAAGCACCCAACTTCATTCAGTCACGGGCAGTTCTTAAGACTTTGCTAGTAAATACCAAGAGCTTGTCCAGGGTATCATTATCCACATGCTAAAATCTGTATTTGGTTCTATGTCAGAAAATCAGTATGCTATATTATCACGTATTAAAACATCTGATATAACCATGTTATTGATGTAATAACAAAATATTTTAATAATAATTCAAATATCTAATAACACGAACAGCTTGTTTCCGAGGTGACCAAATTGAATCCTATTTCTTACCAAATTTCCCTTAGGTATAGCCAGCCTATTACTGCTTTGAAAAAATATTTTTTTCTTCTACTGACAGCATCTCTCCATGGCTGTTCTCTGCTGTCAGCGTTACAATTCATCAATGTTGCTTTTAATCTGCCATTTTATCTGGTGTCTGTGTAAGTAAATACTGATACCCGATGTCTTACAACCCACCCAAAAGGCCCAGACATCTTGAAGACATAAAGGAATTGATGGCTTGACAATAGCTATTGATATAAGCTGATGTACAATATGAAGAAATACAGATTGTGGCTTGAAAGAATAGTCTCTCTGACTGCTAGACTTCTGAATTAACCATAAACCACAGAAGACATTTCTTAACTCAAAAGCACTTTTGGACAGATATAATTGTCTTAGTTTCAGCAGAGGTAAGTTGTAAGCAGGTTTGCGCCTGAAAGTAAAATGAAGGGTAGAGAGCAAAGAAATGAAGCCTGCAGTGCCAAGGGGCATAGATTACATCCACAAAGGCAAGTCAAGATGGGTTTGATATCTTAGTTATGCTATTATATATAAAATCATCTCATTGCATCATTAGAGAGAAAAGTTTCACAATTCAAAGAGTATTTGGTTCACCACCATGAGCCTCCTGTTTGCCCCAACCAGCAAACACACAACAGAAAACAAAGGAACATAAGACAAAGAGTAATAACAAACCCTCTGGCCATCAATCCCACAACAAATAAATAAATAAAGCCCTGACAATTTGACTGCCCTTGCAGTAATGTAATTTACAGGAGCAGAGCCCTCCCAGACACAGATCTGACTGTGCCTAGAGTGCAACACGTGCTGACCAGCTGAATCCCAGCTTGGCTGGGCTCTTCTGTCCAGCCTGAAGGGACAGGGGGAGCATGGCCATAGCTGCCCTTTCTCCTTCCTCACCTCATCAGCCACATCCTTAATTCTCTCAGCACTGAAGAGCCCTGGGGCCAGGATGCCAGGAGGCTGCAGACCATCAGATTCCTTTGGAAACCACCAGGAATAGCCCAACGTAACACGGTGTCTCAGACAACTGAGGAGAAAATTTGGCTAACTCCTTCCAAATTTGAGACAGACAAAAGGCTACTTACACATAGAATCAAAGAGTTGCTTCAGAAATCAGTCTGTAAGTCTCCCCTGATGTCTGACAAGAGCCTAGACTATCACCATGGACTATAAAAGCATTTTTGAACATAATTCTGTCCCTGCCCAAGTGTCTCAACCCTAGAGCTCAGAGAGACACCCTACCAGCAATGTCTCAGAGGAAGTGACAGCTTCTGAAAGCACATCAACAAATCGTTTTTTACACTGTGAAACTATTTCACAGACAAGGACCAGTCCTCTGGTAAAGTGTATTTGCCTCACCGTTCAGATGCCATTTTCACCATCAGCCTCTGAAAGAAAAAGCTGTACTCATTTCTACAAAAAGAGGGAGGTCAAGACTAAAAGCTTCAACATTGCCCAGTCCTTCATGCTCACACACTGCCATTATTGCTTTTTCTCAGTGGCAAAGACAGATGGGGGAATTTCTCTTTTCACAGCTGGAAAGTTCTCAAATTCTTAAGCTGACAGCCATTTGTGTTTGGAATACAGACTTACTCTTACTTAATCTTTCTAAGTAAATGCCACTATACACATATGACAGCGGTCAGCGAGCAGCAATATCCTGCTTCATTTCTCCACCAGAAAGCTGTGTGTATTTCCACAGCTTTTCTTCAGAGGTTTTAAGGTTCACAGTCTACTGTAGCATGGGGTACTATAGCTGTGGCAAGAAAGTGTGAAAAGATCATTATACTACACTAATTTCTTCTTACCTGTTAGCTGTGCCAAAAGTATCCATGAAAAAGAAAAGATAAAATGTAGAGGCTAAAATACAGGCACAACGAAAAAGTATTTCCTACCAAGCTGACATCCCCAGTTTGTACTGTTAGGAACAGTGAGATTATCATCCATTTTCAGACTCCTAAATATTTTAGGGAGTTTTCAAAAGACTACAGATACAACTTGGGAGTTTCTCCCTAAGGAATGAATGCAGACAAATTTGGTACAAGAAAAGCAGGAGATCTGGAATGCAGAACAGGCAGCTTTTCAGGAACAGAGAGGTCACAGAACTTGACTTGCTCAAAAATCAAAAAAAGCAAGTAAATCCTGCACTAGAAATCACTCATGAGGTTTTGGGAGGTATTTCGCAGAGATTGATGACCTGGCTTTAGTTTAAATAAATAGATAACATGACAAAATTACAGTTTTGACTTATCAGAAAGTATTCATTAATTTACAACAAATTAAGACAGCAGAGCTGAGTTAATATGAATAAAATCCTTTTTGAAGAGTGTGGTATTTCTGAAATAACACTTTTCAGCCTTGCACTGCAAGGGAACAAGTATCACACAGAGAAAATGATGAGGATAGGTCTGAACATGGGACTCTCCCACCAGAAGACCATCCCAATCAGAGTTTGGAGAAGCATAAATAAAGGCAACATCAAAATCCTGTTTGAGTGGGTGCTTTTCCTCTCTTGGGATATTTTTGTTTGCTTCACAGCACTCTCCAAACATTTGCAACTCTTCATCCCACTTCTGTATATTTCCTAAGATCTTAATACTTGTTAATTACTCCATCAACAGCTGAAACACTGGTTACTGCTTCTGTAGAATTACTTTAAATGTAGTAGCTTGAGACACGTTTTCTGAGACTTTTTTCAGATATACTAATTCAAATGCAAATACGTGGATCCCCAACAGGTTTTATACAAGTAAACAAACACAACTTAAATTCTAAAAAAAAGAAATTTATAACCAATACTACTAGAACTGGGAGTTGGCCTTCTCATGACACCAAATTACAGCCATTTAGAAGCACACATTATTCAGGTGACCTTTTAGTTATTTCTCTCCCAGGAGCTGTTTTTGTCTTTTGAGCCCACAGACTCACCCAACATTCCAGTCTCTCTGATTCTCCCCCCAACCCACACATTTCATTGCTTGCAACATCAGTGAGTTTTTACTAAATTTGACAATAATTTCTCTTAGAGACAAGCTCTTATAAATACTGAATTATTCATTTCTTCCCTTCAACCTGTGCCTATCTTCAAAGGTAATCTTATCCCTATATTCTTCACCCTCTTGTCCAGTCTATAGTTAAGAATGTTACACAAAAACATTCTCTAAATCTAGTGCCTAAAATGTGACTGTTTAAATTTCCTTAAGCAGGCCAATGTAGAGCATCAGGGCCATTTCTGTGATCAGGTATTTCTCTAGAACTTTATTATGTTTTTCATTTCAGAATACATTCTAAGATGGAGAGTTTGTCACTAACCCACTAAAAAACAAGACATATGCAGAACATCTGTGGCAAACCAACACACAAAAGCCTTTGTACATATACTTGTAGGATACGCAACCACAGTCAGAAAAATCAGAATTTTTAACGAAAACTTTAAAAAATATGTGAATGAAACAGTATGTTGGGTCACCAGTATGCAATAAGAAAAAGAGCTGTCCTGGTTCTGGGAATGAGCTCTCAGATAGGCAATTAACTTAAAAGGTTAATAAGAACCAATGGGTTTTTTCTTTTTGCCACATTTGTGTGACAGCAATTTACAACTGATTTTCAAACTTCAATAGGGTTTGGCATGTTTTACAACAGGAAACAAAAATTATGCATCATAGGCATAGAGTTGTTATACCCTGGCCAGGCACAGCCTTCCACAGAAGGAACAGAAATAATTTGATTGTGGATACAATAATTACATAGAAAGATGCCATCACATTTTTTTTCCTACTTTAGCAGTTCATCAAATAGGTCTGTATATAATTTCTCCTCACTTATCTCATTTTTATGATGTGTTTCAGCACTAAAAAGCATGCTCACTATATATGTGATGTTTCTCTCTAAAACTACAGGTGATTCAACCAAACAGGTTCTTTTGCACATCCAAAATTTAAAAATTTGTAATCTCATTACTAAAAATTATTTTAAAGTTAATTAAGGTGCAATAAAATTTGATTAACTACAGTTATAAATCTGAAACTAAAATGAAGACAGTTCTAAATCAAATAAAATGCCTTATTAAAAGTTACAACATCAGACAGTCATCAATCTCCAGAAATAAAGAGGAAAAAACAGAAAGCTATATAATGTATATGAAGCTTGGAGTAATTAATCCTGTCATTATATTCTATTGACTGGGAGTAAATCAAAAGACAAGAACAGACTGAAAACCTCATCTTTTTTTATAGTCATTTTTCTAATGTCAGTTTGCAATTTTTTAACCCATGATGTAAAGTCTTCAGGCTTGTTCCCTACCTCCAATCACAGCTGAGCCTCACTGGAGGCAACATCAGGGTGACAAATTTAAAAGCAACAATGACCCTACAGAAAATCTGGTCAAATTAAGAAATTAATCAAATGATTGTGACCAACTCATCATTTGACAAGTTGATATATAACAATACATATAAAAATGACCCTACAAAGAAGGTCTGGCATTCAACAGAGACAACTCTGAGTTCATAAGGAAGTTAACACAACTGATAATCCTACACTGAGCTCAAGAATACAGAGATATAACTGCCTGAGCTGGCTGAAACTGTTTGGAATTAAATTAAAAAAGAACAGCAAGGATAAGAAGCACTTCAAAGAAGATATCAGGAGTAAGCAAAAAACTTACAAGGACAGAAAAAGAGAGATTGATTAACAAGGTAAGGCAGGTGTCCTAAATTAGCCACACAGTAAAAATAGCAGCACAGCTCAATCTTTCAAAACAGCCTGTGAAAGGCTCATTACAGCTAAGCAGAAGAGAGGGATTAAAATACAGAGAAGAACTAGTTAAGGACTGTTACTCTCATGGAGATTCAATGAAAAGTTAACTGTGTACCCCCAAACCTGGACAAATGTTTCATTTTCTCATAAGAATAATGCCACAAGGACAGGAACATTTGCAGCATAGCGAAAGAGACAGAAGATAAAAATAAAAATTCACTGGCAAGTTTTTTAGTGGAATTTATAACCTAATAGGAACTAAAGTTTTCCCAATATACCAGTTAGTTTCATAAACTCAAAAACTTTGTTCTTTGGGCATCCCCATCATCAGTGCTAAAGCAAAAATAACACTGGGGAATACTAAATATAGATGCATTCCATAAAAGGAGAAGTGATAAACAAGTATTCATGTGATTTTGACACTGACTACAGCAGCTTTTGGAAGAGGTAGTAATCAAGAGAATGGAGGTAGGCTTGAAGCAGCATAAAAAGAAATATATTCTCATTACTAATAGATCACCTGAGAGACATGATGAGTTTCTTAGTAAGACAGATGAATACTTAGACAAAGGTAATATAGTGCAACTAATACATCTATGTTTGAATTAAGCATCTGGCAGCGTTCTCTAAGAAATCTTTATTTAAAAGGCAGACAATGAGGAGTGATATTAAAATACATCATAATATGGACAGAAAACTGTCTATGGGAGGCACTACAAGTGTATGTAGTGAAAAAAAGAAAAGCAGTTCTAAAGATGGAGAAATATAACTATTTCTGAGGTATCAGTCTTGGGATGGATCCTGCTTAATACATTCGTTAGCAACCTTGATCCAAGGACTGGATTATGAAATGCAAAGTTGATATAATTATGAACACAGAAGAGGACAAGATCATCACACAGGGAGAATAAGATGACCTTGTGAGGTAGAAAACTGAATAGGATGAAATTCAAAAGCGAAAAGTATATAACGACAAGACTAATGAGGATTTGTGCTTTAAACTGGAGGTTCATCAGATTTAAGAAATGGAGGAGAAGAAAGCTGGTGGATAGAATGATTAAGAGGCACGTACTTTTTATTTACCAGCTGTAAAAAGGTCTAACGAATTTCTGGGAATATCAGACATTTTCAGTTAACTCAGAGGACTACACAGATCTCATCTGAAATAGTGGGGTGATTTCTGACCATCTGTTTTCAAAGCAAAACTGTTACTATGCCCAGAAAAGGGTTTCTAAGTGGATTAAGAGAATGGGAAAATAACTTTTGTGACCAGAAGCAAGGATACCTCCATTGGAATTATTTCCAATATAGCTGGATGGTTGTGCCTGAGCTGGCTGGCCCTTGTAGTTTGCCCAAATAGCAGCTCTGTGGTGTTTTCACCCCAGTGGTACCTCAGGCTCGCTGGATGTCACAGCTGAGCCCTTGGAGACAAGTCCAGGCCTGCAGGAGCTCAGGGTCACCTTTGGCAGAGGAGCTTTAAGGCAAAGATGAAGGAAAGGAGTCGGTTCTGATGGAGGGTTTCGATCCAGAGCTTTATTCCTGGCCCAAGAGTCAGTGAATCCAGCAACTGCTCCAACAGAACTCCCACAGCATGGCTTTGAACAAGGGGAGAGGGGGAGGGAAGGAACACAGGTGACACCAACCAGGTATGGGGGTTGGGGGGAAGTCTCAAGGGACAGAGGACACCTGGATGTTCCTCTAGGGGTGGAAGACATCTTTTGAATTCTGCCAACCACTCGATGCCCTTCTGGAATGGCAGGGTTGACAGGCAGCACTCATAAAGGATCAGGATGTGGAAAGGAGGAATGACTGACAAACCTGGCAGGGAATTATCAGGGAGGGGCCTGGGGTATCTGAGACAAAAAAAATTATCACACCACAGCAAACCTCGGTTCTTCCAGCCTAGTTAAGCAAAAACTGAGAATACATTTAAGCATATTTGATTACATAATCTTGCTATGCTTAGCTTGACCTCATGGCTAAATACGGACAGCATGCAAAGGAATCCATGTGGGTCCAACCCATAGGGGCAGAGAATGCCTTGGACAGGAGCCAGCAGTGCCTGACAGCCCCATTGCTGCGGGCACAGCCAGAATCCAGCTGTGCCTCTCAGCCCAGGTGCTGCTGCCAGCACTGGAACTGTGAGCTGCACGCTTGCAGGATGTGTGTGAAGCTGCCTCCAAGCAGGAGCAAGGCAGGAGAGAGCACCAGCTACACAGGCAACAAACCACCCTGCACACCTGTGGTAACAATAAACCTCTGACAGCAGCCCAAGAGTTACTGAGCACAAAATGGGGATCCATTCAATGGTTTTTAGGGATGCACATTCCCCCAAGCTACAGCTTGAATTATGTGATGCAACAGAACCCTTTCACACAGAAATATATCCCCTTGGTAGCTGAAGTAAGGTTTGCCTCAATAACCTGTTCAGCCATCAAGTGTCACCTTTTTGGCTAATGGTTTATATCAAAGGAAGGAACACACCTCATAATGTACATAACCAACTGTGTAATGCTGCTCAGCAGGGAAATATCCCTCCTGAAACGCTGAAGTGATTACCTTATGCCTTGAAGCATGAGAGCTGCTGATCTTTATCTTACCTTTCATAACTACAAATGCTACTATTGGTCATAAAATTATCCAAGCACTGCAAAAATTCAGCCACAATATTTGATTTGATGACCCTCTGCACTAGGGACTAGCATAACCTCACTAGCTGTTCAATGTCTGGCAAGTCATTTGTTTTAAATTGCACCTTTATTTTCATATTGCAGAACAGGATTAGAATTACCTCCTGAATAAGTTTCACTAAAGGCTCCAAAAAAAAAATAAATTGTGAGTAGCTAAAGCAAACCTTGCTTAAGGGCTTGACTGTGGCTTTTCCTTATGCTGTATGTCATAATAAATCCTCTCACGCAATAGATGCCAACACCTTCCCACCCAGAGCAGGTGGACCAGGAATGTGGAGGATGTGCAGAGACAACGGCTGCTCTGGCTTTCCCCAGGAGCCAGCACAACCCTCACAATTTGCTGCAAGTGTGTCACCACTTCCCTGCTGCTGGCAGAACGTGGGAACGAGGTCTCAGAGGGAGGGAGAGGTCCCCAGGCCACGACACCTCTTGTGATAATCCTGAGTTGCTGAGTTTAAGCAGCTCTTCTTGTTCAAACAAGGCACAGTTTAGCCTAAAGTCCTCTCATTTGTATTCCGTTTTATCGGATGCTTAGGTGTGAAGAATACCAATATCTTCATTGTCAAAAGACATCCCCACATCTTTTTCTTTCCTTATTAAGTCACAGCACTACTCAACAGTCTTGTCTTAAAACTCTTTTAAAATAAAACAATCAATCAAACAAACAAACAAAAAAAATCCCAAAAAACCCCAAAACTCTCTTTGGGCTGCTCAGAAGATATAAAGAAGGAAAAAAAAAAAAAAAAACCCAACAAAATTAGTTATTAAAGAGCAAGAAGTAGCTCACTTGTCCTTCTACCCACCCCCTCTCCACACACAAGCACTCCGGCACACAGGCTGTTCCTGCTTTACATCCCAGAATCTGACAAGGAAAAAAGGACAGATTCCGAACAGAATTAAAGCAGGTATTCTCAATAAGCAAAGCAAATTTTTGAAAATACATTTCTGAGTGAGATTATGTAAACAAAACCACTTAGGCTCGATCACACTTGCATATCAGTTACCAAAACAGCTTCTAAAAGGAGGTTGAAAGAAGATAGGAGGTTTGTTGTTTTTTGTTTTGTTTTCTGAAGTGACATTAGCTCAATAAATTATTTATTAAAAATTTCAAGGGACAGGAAAGGACATTTTATCCCCAAAATCAAACCATTCTGTGTAGAGTGTTCTACAAAATGAGCATCTGGAAAAAAAGATCAAAAAGACACCATTTCTTTGCCAGTAGTAACATATTTAAGAGGTTGCTTGCTAGCAAACTGCCATGGCAACCACAGTAGCACCTGGGGTACAGTGTTCTCCTGAGAAACAGCACGCCTTCCCTTGAGAAACAAAATAATTGTGCAAGAGAAGAGTAATTTTTAAACCAGATAAGTAGCTGTTCGGTGACTGCAGAGTCACTGAACTCCGGAATCAAGCCTTCATTAACTCCATTTCTTTACCCAAAAACATCTATGTTAAACCCTGCTCTAAATACAACACAGCAAAACACGTGCTTTAGACTTATACCAGTCACTCCCCACTTCTGTATCTAATTTCACTTCAAATGGCACAAATGAGGGACCACTCAATGTTTTTTGGAAAGAAGTCAGAAACACTGAGTGTCATTTCTGTGTCAAAAGCACAGTAAAATGGGTCATGATCAAAGGGTTAACCCCTCTTCCAGCCAAGACTCTGAGCCTTGTACTCCCTGAAAAAGCAGCCAGGAGTGGGCATGTGCCTCCCTTCCTAGCTGCAAATATAGCCTAAATTGAAAAATATAAGCTAGAATTCTTTCTGCAGTTTAGAAATTTTATACCCAGAAATAGCCTAATCCAATCTAATTACCAAGGGACAGAGGAAAGAAAAGAAAAAGGAAAATATCAGCTATAGATCTCTCTGCATGTAAGAACATTTTTATGCTATGAAAAAATAAAAACACTGGAATGAGAGTTTTTGATGTCAAATTGACCAATAGTGCACTTGCCTTAGCTCAGCTCTTTTCTACAGAAGACTGCACATAGTGATTAAGTCAACTTTTGAGAAAACAAGCAATTCTAAACTCGTGTTATTCTGAAAAATAATTTTACATAATGCATTATTTTTGAGTGCACCCCATCTCAACTATAATTTTCAGAAGACTTGCATTATTGTATTTTTAGATACCACCAGCAGCAGGGGAGGAGGGGAGAGGGTTGAAACACATCACTCTAAGAAAGCTTCCCTTCCCTTGTTTTTCTGGACCTTCTGTTCTCCATTCTCAAGGCTATGGGAGAAAAAATTACACAGTTCATCTCAACCAACAAAAGGGAAAATAGTGAAGATAAGCAATACTGCTGACAATGGCAGACACCAATTACATTATTTTTCTGATATCAAAAAAGCTTCTAGTGCCTTCAATTTGCAATTTATGAATGTCATCCACTGACATTTAACTTTTGTGTTTCCAGCAGACCCACTTATTGTCATGCTAATACTTTATTTAGCTTTTTTTTTCTTTCCCCCCTCTTCACCTAAACTTTAAAACCTTGTCTGGAATCATTGTACAGACTTATGCCCTTATTAACAAAGACTGGGACCTAAGAAATGACCCATTCCTAGCAATGCTCATCTCCCACCTCCTTTTAGATGAAGTTATTGCTGAAGTTACTATTATTGTTTTGAAAAGGTAGGACAACAATTTGCCTACCCTGTGTTCAGGAATAGCTTTCACCTATAATGGTTAAAATATTTCTTGGCCTTATTTTCTTCACTTGGTCTTCAACTCCATTTAAATCCACAGTTTTACATGCTATTAGACACCTGCAGGTACCATAGATGAAAGAAGATTAATATATTCAGCTAATGTGTTGACTGATTCTCTTACTAGTGTCAAAAACCTATGATTAAATATTTTCCTTCAACCATATTATAGTATGCAATTCTTGAATCAAGCAGTCATCATTTAATCTATAAATGGAAAAAGCTTAAGCCACACAAGATGATGAACACTGAAAAAGCGTATTTATATGAACAGCTTTTCTGAAGTCAGAACAAACATTATTTTTCTCATATCTAGTCCAACTTCTGTTTAACTTGCAAGTGTCCTATCTGTCTCACCATTATTAAATGTGTCTGTCATCTACAAAAAAAAACACTTGCTTGTACAGAAAATATAAAAGGGTGGGTTTTTTTATTATTTTCATTATATTAGCAGTATAGTGATGGGGAGTGCCAAATGCAAACCAACTGCAAATAAGGATTTTCTCCAAGATTGACAGCAATGACCAACAGCTAAGATCACTCAGGCTTCAATATGCACATGGACCTCTAACCATTTTCACCAATACCTGCAAGCAATTGGCTTTAATTCCTCTTTGACACAATGCCTTGCATTCCAAACTGCTCCCAGGTGTGAACTTGTTTAAGCTAAAATGCTAAAATGCTGGTGGACAAATACAATGTAGTTCAGCAATGAATGAAAGAGCACAAGGGAAGTAAATTAAGCTTCTTCATAGAAAGAAAATGGCCCCAGTTCATTCTGCATCACTATTAAAGGAGGCTTTAATAAAGTAAGAGCTACAGCAGCCAGCAAGCATTGCAAGCTATTTAGAGTTTCATGTACAAAAGAGTTTTCTAATGGCAGAAGCTCAGGAAGTCATGATCCCACAAAGCTCAAAATTTTGATGATAAAATCTTCACTCAATCGAAACAGCTTCAAAGCATTTGACTGTCACAAAGTGCAAAGGCACAGACTGCTGGAGTACTTAATGACTTCAACTTGAGGCACCTGGGTACTTCCAGCTAAACCCACGGGACTGCTCCCAAGACTAAAAGCTTGAGCTGAGGCTGCTTCCGTGGCTGAACTGGGACAGGGGAGCCAGGATGAAGCAATGGTTCGGTTCCATCGGCAGAGCATCCTCCTGCTCAACACCCAAAGGATGCAGGGATCAGCAGCAGCACTGACACAGCCAGGGACAGTCAACACCAAGTGTATCTTGGGCTGAGAATGAGCACTATTGGGAAGCCCTAGTGCAGTGGTTATTTTGCTTATTGTGGTATGAGGGAGCTTTTAGCCCTTTTTGTTTTTCATTTGTCAATGAAAATCCCAGAGTTATTTCAAGACACTAACAGATCAACTAAGAATCTAAGGACAATGTTGTGACAAACACTGTGCTCTAAAAAAACTTCTGAGCTGTGTGAGAAGCATGTATCTGTTTTACTAATCAAATTTATTATTATTATTTGACATTATTTAATATTATTAAGCACCACTTGTACAAGGTTTGTCCTGACAAACAGTGCTTTTGCCTGGATGATGAAAGGAGTATGCAGACAAAATTTGCCAACAGTGCTAACCTGGCAGGAACTACAAAAATGTTGGTGGATGTAAGATTTTGAAGGTATTTTGACAAATTGGAAACACAATTCCCCAAATATAGAATGCAATTTTAAAAGGGCAAGGTTATACAGCTACACAGAAATAATAAACTGCACTGATAGTGAGTGGGAGCAACAAATGAAACTGATAAATCTGTTGCTTTTCCAGAAAACAGCTAACAAAACAAAACCAAAAAAACAAACATCTCAAATACAAGGGTTAAAAACCATTATTTCATGCTGCTTTGCAGCAGCCTTTTATGCATTTGAAGATGATTACGCTGCATCCTCCTCTGCAAGAGCCTAACACCACCAGTTCTGTGAATTAAGATTATGTTAGCTCAACATCTGCTTATTCCTTGGACTTTTTCCAGCAAATCCAAATCTGTCCAGATCTGAAGGAAATGCTTTAAGTGATGCATTGTAATGCAAAGGGGAGCAAAGAATTTATTATGTTTAGTACTTTTCACAATGGAGCTTGCCTAATTTTGCAAAAATATGATATCGACTCACTGAACCTCAGACATAACAGTGACTCTCTAGAACATATTTTTTTTCTTTTTTGAACTATCCTATTAAATCAGGATTGAGACTAATACCTAATCTAGCACAGATCAGGTATGACAAAAGGTCCTCTCATGGTAAAAGCACTGAAGCACTGGAAAAGCTTTCCACATGGAAGCTGTACATGGAAGTTTCCATCTCTGGGGGGTTTTTAGGACAAAGTTGGGCAAATTTCTCTCAGGAATCATTTTCTTGAACTAATCCATTGCGAGCATGCAAAATGTACTATACTGATCTCTTAGATCAGTTTTCTATCTTTCAGCACTGGCTTTTCCCATAAAAGCATTTTTTAGAGGCACAAAAGCATAGGAATGAAATGACAAGTGAAACAGGTTAATATTATTTCTGATTTGTCACAGCTAACATGGCTGTGCCAGTGCATCTGAGCATTCTAATCCTAAACAGAGAAAAATCATACAACCAGTTCTTGAAATCTTGTACATCTCATGAAAATTTAACCTTAACATACTAAAGGAAAAGCAAATGGAGAAGTAATAGCAGTGACCTGAAAAAAACCGTGCTTTTATGTAACATTTCATACTCACAAATAGTCTTTTTTTTCCCTTTCACATAGAATTCTATCTTAAATTCTCCTTGAAGAAGATCCACAAAAGGTCTTTTGAGATAATAATTGCAAAAAATCAGGGGTAAATGTATCCAGTTCCTCAGGATCTGACTCCAGTGTCTCAGGACCTACCTTCAACACCAAGAGATGTGTGGGTGGAACATCCACTGGCACTTCCACCAAGCTCAAATCTCATTAGGGAGGAGAGGCCACACAAGCAGTGGAGTACTTGCTAATTTGTGAGAACGGGTACAAAATCTTAGTCACTAGTGATGGTCTTGCCTAGATATCATTGTAATGGGTAAAACACAGTACAGACAGGAATTCTAGGCTGCAAAATTGTCCCCAGTTCTCTATTTCACATGATCCACAAAAAAACTGGAAGGTCTCTCAAGACACCTGCCAAGAGACACCTTCTAAGAGACCTTAGATCTTTGCAGGTAGTAACAAATAGAACTTATAAATCCATCTCTTGAAACCTGCCAGTAAGAGCATTATGTTCTCAAAGGGAATAAAAGAATTCAGACAACCAAGCCTGTAAACTCTCTGAGCCAAACAATTTTCAATTTCACTTTTGGAATCTTTTTTTAGGTTAGGATATCAAGTCACTAAATGAAGTGTGGGCTATAAACCAGTTGAATATTATAGATGACTGATGAAGTAATTTTTTTTCTTTACAAGACCACATTCCAGTGTCTTCTGTTTCAACGTGAGGTTTCTACTTCCTTTTGTTTGCTGGTTCTGATATCACATACATACCATCAATTCAAATAATTAAAATATTGTCTTTTCAGACAAGAAATTCCAGGACACAGAGATACAAAAATTTCTTGTTTTCTGTCACTGGTTTTAACACATTTTTTCTCACTGGTACTTTTTATGAGCTGTATCTTCAAAGATTGAGGAGAATAATGAAGTATAGCACAGGGTAATTCTTTAACTTTTGCACTAATAAAGCAATTGCACTTTGTACTTATTTCCTATTACCATCTTCTTTCACAAGTTAAAAGGATCTCAAGAATTTTATTACGTGCTTCAGAAGTTAAAGCAGCAAAGACATGAACAACTTTTCAGTTAGTCACCACTCATTTATCTGAGTCTTTCATCACTCAAACACAAACTGAAGCTCACCCCCTTGTTCTTAAAATGGATCCAAGTGTTACATAAAATTCTACATTATGATGTAACTTTATCAGGATCTTACATTGTGCACCTAATTTAAGATGGTAAATTAGGACTAGTGTTAAGTGCATTCATCTCTCATATGGAGAAAATAGTTTGTGCATCAGCTTATAATATAAACACAAATATAAATCACATCTATTGAATGTATTGATAGGTACATTTATGAAATCTTACTGCTGGATTGTTCAGATAATACCTCAGCAAAGGCTAGGTTCCCCAACTTTTAAGGATACAGACACTTATTTCCCTAAACTAGTACCCATATTTTGTTATTTCTTCTGGGCAAGAGTAACACATTGTGCTATCTTTAAATAATTATTGGAAGTTTACACCTTGTGGTAATAAGGACAACTCATCTCATATGCACATGGTTTTTCCAAATATTAAAATTTAGTTAACTAACACAGCTTTAGACATAAAAGCTTGGGTCTAAACAGCAATTTTAGAGGGCATAACTTCCATGTAAGTATTACTGGCTCCCTAAAATATACAGGTGTCTGGTTCCTCGACCAAAATCTACAAGCCTGAGGCAGATATCAGTGGTTCATGTATAAGAGCAGGACAGTCCACAGTGTGGGGTTCACATCAGGGAGCCTGCTGGGCAGAAACCTGCCCGTGTTAGCTGACAAAAAAATGCAAAAGCAAGAGTTTGGCTCAAATTCCACCTCTCCTCCAGGCCTGGGGGTCTTGCTCCATAGTAAGAGAGACACCTCCACCTCACATTTTCCTGAGAACACAGGCACAAAGGGCCAAAACATGTAGGCTCCTAATTCCTGCTTAAGCCCCTAAAACACCCACTAAAGTCAGGAGAATCTCAGGATTTAAATTGGAGATTAAGAGATGAAGCATCTTTAGGAATTGATCCTCTCTTTCAAAAGGAAACAATTATTTTTTTTTTGCTGGTTCCACTAGACAGCAGAGAAAGAAACAGCTTCTTCCCTTTGTGCAACAGCCCGACCATTAAATGTGTTCTGACACATTGAGCACCCAGATCACTCCTCCACTTTAGAGGACACACTGCCATTTCCCTGGCCACCATCCCAACAATCAGAGCAAACTCATCTTAGGTGAAGTATGAAGCATCTTAAGGTTGCTCACAAAAGGGATTCACCAGGAGACAGTGAGATTTCCCCTGTAAGGCCAGTGGTCAAGACACCTGCCAAGGCAAACAGAGAAGAACTGACAGCTGGTCTCTAACAAGAGAGCTGTGAATTTTCTTTACACAGTGCTTGCATTCCTACCTTGCTGAAACACTTTTGTACACAAGAAATCCTTTACTATTTTATCCTCTTCATACATACATATTCTTACTCAACTACACCGCAACTTTTACAGGATACAAAAAGTTTTGTTGTCCTAAGGGGGCTGTGAGCTCCTTCATCCCCTTGAGAAATAAAACCAGTGACTGCTTAGCTGAGGATTCTAAAAACAATTTGGCTGAAGTTGGAGTTTTCTTAAAAATCCAGACCTACATGTTTCAAAACACTGGAATAACATGCTGATGATGAGGGGAAAGAACATGAAACATAACTGAGAATTACTTCATTCCAACTGCCCCATCAGGAAGCTGTCATTAGACACATCCTCTTATTATTTTAATAATAATTTCTTCTTATGTAACGCATTCCCACTGTAAAAAAATCCATTTCTGACCTCAGAAGCAGTCTGCCGTGACTTGTAAGTTCAAACCAACATTCAACGACCCAGGCTGACACCTGAGATGTGACGATTACTGTCATTTAAAGTGCCAGAATAAATCTCCAGAAACTTGATTCAGATCTGCCTTACTGACTTATAAGTCATACTCATAGAGTGTTTCCTTAATTTTATGTCATTGCTTAATGTCTGCAGTGGCCATTTATACCCTTAAGTACAGTTTTCTTTTGTGAAAACATATAACCTGCTTCACCTACATTGCAACCAGCAGAGATGGGATTTTTATCTGTTGTTTGTGAGAATTGCTCCTGCCCCTTGGCAGTGAACTAGTGTCTGGATCATTACTGCTTTGTGAAGTTGTCTCCTGGTACCCTGGGAGAGGCATTCCTGGGATCCAGCACATTGGGAACTGTGGCAACCCAACGCTGCTGCACTCCAGCAATGAGCTGCTGCTTCTGTGGGCACACACTGAGCTCTGCTTCCACTGCAAGGGGGATTTAAGGAGCCCACAGGGAGACCAGGAAGCCTTCTCAGTAACTTTGAAAAATAATGTCAATGCACAGATAATGGAAGAAAAATCATAAAAGGCTCAGGAAAGTATCCATCTTCTGCTTAAACCACTTGTAAATAGCTCTTCATCTCTCACACTACACCAACCCAGAGGCAGCAAGGCAAGCACAGTCAAAATCTGAATATTTAACAACTCACTTCTAGTTCTAGTCCCAGTAACTAAAACTGCTCCTCTAAGCTTCAGAGAAAACATATGTTGGTCACAGGATGCAGCAAAGTGCTCAGAAATCTCAACAAAAATCAAGAAGCCTATAGAAAAAGTAAAAGGTGATGGTGAGTCTGCACAGCTAACATCTCCAAACAACTAACAAGAATCAACCCCATGGTGAGAGCCTGGAGTTTGCATCAAGTTTGATGAGAAAAAACAGGAACTGGCACCTTTTGAAAGTCCTTTTCCTTTTGAAAGGAAAGATAGTATTTACAGTAAATGAGAATTCAGTAAACCATGCATGAGTAACCAGGCTTTGTTCAAATAATGCAGCCTCTTAGTACAACAAAGCACCAGAAAGGAACAAACAAAAAAATCCAAATGCATCCTGTATCAGTACATGGCACACAGTTCAAGTGCACTTATTGCCTCCTCAATGCACAGGTTGGCTAGCACAGTTTTGATAGCACTCCTATTGTATGCTTTTCATGCAAAAAATTAATTACTTCTATCTGTCAGGCATCATAAGCCCCACTGCACTAAAATGAGGTCTTGTTTGTTTGTTCCTCTGATGTTTTAATTATTGCAACATGATTACAACAGACTAAACAACAACCTAAAGGTACAGATGTAGCTAACACCTAAAATACACTCCTGTATAAATATGTATGAGCATACACACAGCTATGGACGATGTCTCTTTCCATAAACAACCAACTCACATAATCAAAGCTTAGAACACTTTTGTGGTACCTTCACATTATTAACAACCTCCAAAATTGCTCCTAATCACAACAAAGTGGCTTGCAGGTAATGAATAAACATCACTCATCCTTTCATGGGGGTAAAAACATGATGGGGGAAACACAGGAAACTCGGTGAGAGATACTTGCAGTCATTAAATGGAAATGCACAACACAAACTGTGAAGAACAATGACTGGTCATACTCTATCATTTATCCTCACCCTTACATCTCACTATTAACATGTCATTCAAGTCAGCCTCCATGGTTAACTATTAATCACAGAGTCATTTAAGCAGGGAAAGATATTTAAGATCACCGAGTCCAACTGCTGTCTTAGACAAGCAACACAGTGAAATAGTAACCTCCAGCTGAAAAGCTCTTGCCTTCTATCTATGCATATGTGGACTTAGAAAGTTTGGGGGGAGGGAAAAAAGGTTGATTAGCTATTTAAAGGACTCTAACTCTCAATTTTTTCCACTTCAGAAACAATGTTGGTACCCAAATATGAACAGACCAATTATCAAAATGAGTAAGATTATGAAGCTGCAATTTAAAGATCAACACTGTCAAAAAGAAGCAATGCCTCATCTTATTCTGTAAGGAACAGGTTTGATTTCCACAAAATATGACCATTGAGAAATCCTGTCCAAAAATATAACACAGTAATTTTCAGTAATGAAGAGATCCACCTACTGCAGTAGAGTTAGACTAGATCCAAAGTTATTTTACTACTTATATTATTATTGCTAACATTGGGGTGTCATATGGTATTACACAAGACTGCCAAGCCATAACCTATGGAACAGGCTCTGGGAAAGGAGCAGGAATAATTGTTGTCCACACAAGAGTGGTGAGAACACCTGGAGTTTTGCCTACTGGATGGATGATGAGCCACCCTCCAGTTACAGGTCAGGATTAGTGAAAACAGTGTTTAAGCTGAAAGGGACAAAAACAAACAAAATTCCTCCCCATCCTCGAGCAGGAATATCAAAGAACAGTGTCTGATGCTGCTGCACTTACAACACTCCAAACTCAGACTGTTCCCTGTATCTTCAGTTTACCTCATGATACAGTCTTTCACTTTACAGGACAAAATACCTTCTACTACAAGATACTTAATTTTCAAGAAATGACAGTGCCAGCATTCGTGCTAGTTGTAGGATACTTATTCTTACATCACTAATTTCACTATCATCTCTCTGGGTAGCATTCTTTTCCAGGACTGAAACCAAGAAATTGTACCAATCAGCCAAAATTTTTCTTCCCAAAATTTTTTTTCCAACTAACCCGTTTGAAAAGAGCATAGACAGCTCATGTTCCCTGTATCCTTAAACCAGATTGAGAGATAAGGCCCCTATTCCAGCTCTCCAGTCTCAGAATTATTTCAGTCTCCTTTTCCTTTTGAAGGATAAGGTGTTATCACCTGTAAGAGGAACTCATACAAATTCAAACAAAGAAAATAATTTACTACAAAACCAGTTGTTTTCCCTCAAGATTTCTGTTTTTCTTGTGGTTTCTAATTTCAGCGCTTTCTGGCTGTCTCAGGTTTTCTAAGCTTCACCAGTTCCTGAGAATTCTACATGCCTACAGATTCCACAGGGGTCAGAGTAAGGCTGAGAAGAAAATAAGGGAAAATTTACCTGGTTTAGTAGTAATATTGAAGGAAGAGTTCTCAAGCCAGTCAGCTCAGATTTAATTAAAATACAGGAGAAACTACCAGGGAATGATTTATATTCAAAGGGGATTATGGCTAACACTAAACTGTTTACAAAATCAATGGGAACTCCAGCACAAAAGAGATATAGCTCAGGGGAATACACACTGATTAGATTCCCGTGTCCAAGATGCAGTCCAGTTTGCCATGTTCCTCATTAATTCATTTCAAGATTTATGTGAATTGCAAAATAGATGTTCCAAGCTGTACCGAGCTCCAGTTATTTATATAGTGTTAAATAAGGAAAAAAAAAGAATCTATTCATCTGAAACTAAAATTCATTTGTCTCCAAACATTTAATGAGAGAGGATGGTTCAGCTCACCTCCAAATTCATCATCTGCTGCACATTATTGAATATCCAATAATGCCAATACTAACCAAGAAACGACTGGCACAATCTGTTAGCTCTCAGACTGAGCTGACAATTTTCTGCTGTACCCAAAAAACAAATCTAGCTCCTCCTGACAACCAAAAGAGTGCTTGGTAAAAGCTCTACATCTGCATAATATTCAATGTTCTGTAGATTTTTATGTAAAATTAGCAAGATTCTGACTGCTAAAAAAGGACATTGGTGCACTACAGCTCCAGTGTTGTCAAGCATCAGCTGCCCACCAGCCACAAGGCAGGTCAAGTTTTATCCAAATTTGATATTGCCGTTTGTAGAGAAAAAATCATCAGATGGAAACCACACAGAGTGGCAGTGTCAGGCTCCGAATTGATTTTCATAGAAAAGAGCAGCTGAAAATTGTGCCTTACCTTCCTCCACAAACTGGATGCTCTTCAGATTGCCACTGACCTTTTCACAACAGCACTGATTGAGCTAACTAGACTGAAAGTTGAAAAGCAAATAAAGTCACTGAAGGGGTAATGGGTTAAAAAAACCTCCAGAACAGAGCAGAAGCCCTGACCTTCAAAGGTTAATGTCACTTGTGCCCAAGTAAATGGAGGAAATGTTTCATGATCAGAACAGAGGTTCTTAAACAGACATTATATAATTCCAGTGGAACAGAGTGCTTAAACGAAAAATAACACATGCATGAACCTGGCCCTCCACGACTGGGGTCTTAAGAGACTGAACCAGCCCAATTCGTGACAAAGATTCCAATTTTTAACAATGATCTTCATCTTCCCACAAGCTTGCCTGGTTTTGCATTCTGTCAGTTAAGTGGCAATACAAGTCCACATAAGCACTGCAAAATTCCTCTTGCCTAAGAAACTCACAGTGGAAAACAATGCCTATATTCCAGCAGTAAGGAAGAGCTTTGTGGAGAAAAACTAATCAGGATCATTCCGGCCTCTGGAGGTGGGAATGCATCAGCAGCAAACTCAGGCTGCCATGACATCCTCATAATTTGCCAACTAACACCACAGTGTCTCCCTAATTTTTCAAGTTTTCTGAGGCACTTTCCAACTTGCTGTTTTCATAGTTCTTAGTTCTTTCTCACACACGGGCGTTGTTATCAGAAGTATGTTTTTGATACAACAAGGTTGTTTCCATACTTTCTCTTGGTGTGAAGAACAACTGATGGGCAGTTGTCTTGACCAACGGGATGGGAGAGGTGTCAGCCTTCTTCTCCAATCCCTGGTCTGTGTGGAAATACTATAAATATGGAGTCAGATGTTTTAATAAATAGTTTTAACCTTCTCAAGAGAAAGTGTGTCCATGTGTGTCCTTGCATGTCCCACAGTGACACCACAGTCCTGTCACCGTGGAGCACTGAATCAGCTCTGCACCACAGAACTGCTTTATTGCCTTATGGGTGGGGGATCAAAGGCTGGGAAACAAAATCCTCAGTGATACTCTCCTGAAGGAAGAGGAAGAGTGGGAATGGCAGCAGCTACTCCTTGAATCACAATGGCAGGCCTGACCTTGATGATCTCCTTCCTGGGAAGCAGAAGCTCTGAGTCCTGGCACCAGCACAAGGCAAGAGCAGGGAGGCAGGTGCCCACCCTGCCCCAAAAAACCACCTGCCGTGCCTAGAGCCAGCCCCCAGGCAGACTGGGTTCTCAGGGCAAGCTCTCTGCGAGGTGGATGTTCTGTTTTTGCAGAACACAGCGTGTCTGAGCTAACACTAACCCACGTTCACATCTGGAGCTGTTTCTGTGCACCCGTGTAATCATCTCAGCACTAAATGGCTACCAAGATGCACAGACACAGCCTCTGGTGAAAGCTTGAAGGGAAAATAAGAGTCAGAAGAATTGGGGAAACAAAATAATAAAAGGAAAAATTAATAAAAATAATAAAAGGAAAATGAGAAGTTAACAATCCTAAGGAAGATGAAAGACAAAAAGGAGTTTGCATTTTTGCACTGTCAATTTTATCCCAATTATTTTCAAGAACTTATAAGTCTGTAAGTGGAGAGAAAATAATTTTCTACTGTTAAACACAGTGATCCCTACAGGGACATGTTATATGCCTCATGCATATAAGGCATATAAAGCTTCAGCAAATGAGTTCAGGACAAGATATAAACAACATAAGATACAAACACTGTAAACATCTTCAACAGAAGCAATGAAAAATTAGGTTAATATAATGCAATTAATCGAAAATACCCATAGCAGGAAGGAAAACTAAGTTTCTAATTTAGAAATTAAAATTAAAATTTAAAACAAAGTGATAAGGACAGACTCAAAAATTTTCTAGCGAACACCCAAAGTGTATTTTGAAATTTACCCTTTAGATGTGAAGAACAGGTACACCAAAAGGAAAAATGAGAAGGTATCTCTTTTGGAAAAAAACACTGAATACAAAACTATAATAAGAGTCAGCAAATCAACAGGAAACTAACATCAATACAAGGATTACCTTTCTAGATGCAGTACATACATTTGTACTGATTTCAATTATTTAAATCAAAGTCTCGCTCTAACTTTTTTTACCAGAGTCCAAAAACACAGAAACAGATCATTAAACAGGGGGAGACGTATTAGAAAAATACATTTTTCATATATTCTTTTAGAGGTAGCTACCTACTTAAAGGAAATTGATTTGTCTGTCAAAAATCTTACAGATTGAGAGGAATTCTCTTTCTAAAAATTAAATATGTACATTAATATTTTATAGAATGTCTGCCCTCAGCTGTCAATAATATTTAGAAATAAAACTGGAAAAAACCCCAACAACTTATTTCTTGCTATGTAAGCAGTTTAATTACTTCTCTACACTTACTTCAGCTGATTTTGTAGTATTATTGTGCTGTTCCTTATAATGTACCTGCATCCAGTAAACCTCACACTACCTTGGCAAAACAATAAAGGATGCTGCTACCACTGTTATCCCAGATTCCAGGCAGTAAAGCAAACCAGACAAACCTGCCAGACACACACAAATCTCACATACAAGTGGGCCCAGCTTCCTCTTCTTACTAGAATGATGGAAAAAAACAGCCTTATTTTTAGTTTCAACTCAAATACATCTCCTCATGCAACACAATAAATAATTTGTTGTCTTGATTAAATCTATAAATGCATTTCCACACATGAACTGCATTGAAAAAACAACCAAGTAACTGAATTTTTATTTGGAAATAAAACTTGATACAAATACGTAAAAGCAGTGTGTCTATATTTATTAAATTTGTTGTCTAAAATTGTCAAAATATATTAAAATTGTTGTATGTCAGTGTATCCCTGCTACATTTGGATAATGGCAAAAGCTCAATGCTTTTTAATAAATTCAGAATAGACTGCACTTAATACAGACATAGCCCATACCATCAGTATCCAACTCAATTCCAAATTATTTGAACAGAAGCCATAAGGAGAAATTCTGGTCAAAGATGAAAAATATGCATGCTGAAATAGTAAACAAAGAGTAGAGAGCAAACCAAATAGAAAAGCCTGGGGTTAGCAATAATGACTTTTCCAATAATTTCTTAACTTCTGTGCTTTGATTTTCACGTGCACATTAACGTTGGATTCCCAGAACCAAATCAGTAAGTCCCTCACTAAATCTTGCAGGGAGAAATGTGCCAGTAAAAACTGACATTTGTCATGGGTTTAGAGACTTATAGATGGTTTGCACTTATAGAACCAATTTTGTTCACCTTCTACTGGAAATAAAATACATTCACACAAGGGAAAAGACAATAGCTAATGTTTACTGGAGCAGCATCCAGCTATGCTATCACCAAGGGTAAAATATATTTGCTATTAAAAAATAACTTTAAAACTATTTTTACAATAAGCCAAATTATATTTTCCATTTGGTTTTGGTGTTTTGCTTGTTGGGGTCTTTCTATCGAAGGATAAAATCTTAATTTCCTTCAGTAGTTTCAAGAACAAAAAAATCCGTATCAATTGTGGAGAAAAAGATGTGATTGTTTGGCTTGTTGTCCTTTTTGGTTTTCTTCTGCAACTAATTTTAGGCAGAGTAAATCCTTTAAGATTAATCTTACAACTGGTCAACACAGAATATCTGCTAGATGTCCTTTTCTGGATGCAGCAAAGCTGCTGTATTTTAATTTATATTACAGAGCCTCTGTAAGTCTCCAGGCTCCCCACTGCCCTCACCTCTAATTTTCACCTTCTCTGTAAAGATGTCACTCTCCTCATCTGTTACCTTCTCCCAGGACAGGGTGCTGTGGCTTCAGAGCCAGGCAAAGTGCCACAGTGTCCCCAGGGTCACTGCCCACTTCTGGCTCAGCATCTCCTCAGGCAGCACCACAGCCTCAGACACACTTGTACCCATGCAGCTGAAATTGCTTAAAAACATTTTAAAAAAATTTTCTTTGAGACGCCACGGCAATGAGAACAGGTCCTGAGGAGTTTAATGCTGCTTTTTCCCAAGATCCCTAACATCTATATACAAACCTGAACAAAGTGATTTTCTACACTCACTTTCACTGCATCTGTTACCTCTGCTCCCTACATTCTGTAGCCTTAGATCAAAGTCCTCCACATCCTTCTTAAGGGTTTCTCCAGCAAATCAGGTTTTTTTCTTATGTTCTCAAAACTGAGGGGGGTGCAGGGTGTTCTTTTCAGTCTGGAATAGATCTGCTATAGGGCAAGTGCATTTGTTCTCCTCTTCTGACCCACCCATGCCAACATTCAGGCAGCCTCAAAACCAGATCTGTTGCTCTACTATTGCCAGCACAGGCTTTGAAGCAGGCAGATGACACCACTTACAACATGCAATTTTAATTTTACACAGTCAGAATCAAGCCAAATCCAACATGTTATCTGTAAACTGGCTGAGAGAACTTTCATTTGAAAAAGGGACTCCAAGCCCTCAGATCATTCTTTAACAGTGACAGAGAGACAGATGGAGCACCAAATCCACACATCAAGTTTCTTCAAAGTAGGTGAAAAAAAATGTTAAGCGCCAGCATTTAAAAGACATTCTCCTTTTCTCATTTCAAGACATTAAACAATGCAAAATGATTGCCCTCTCTTCAAAGCCAAGCACTGCTAAAGGTAACCACAGAGACTCAACAGCACCTAAAATGATCCTCCAGTGTTCTTGATGCAGGTCAAGATGACAGAATCAGAAAAAAATTAGGTTGGAAGTTAACTGGAGCTTTTCCATGCCAACTGCCTTTTGAACTCAGCTGCACCCTGAGAGAGCTGCAGCTGTCAGACCCCAGGTAAATAAAAGCTGTTGTGCAGCAGTGGGAAAACTCCACTGCCCATATATACAGAAACACATGCACTCTTGTCACTTTTTTAACCATTCCAGTTATGCTCCACATTTTGAAGGCAGAAATTCAGCATCTCAACCCTTAAGTTTTGAGAGCTAAGCACATAATTTCTAGCAACTTGTATAAAAGTGGCTTCCATCCAAGTCCAAGCAAAACCTCCTCATTATATACAAACATTTCTCAGTATTTTCCAGTCCAGTACAAACACAAGCAAACTTCTGATCATCACTAGAAGAACAATGCTGATTTTTTTTTCTTTTTTTTGCTGCCATATGTTTGATGTGAGCACTTACCTGGTTTAAGCCACTAGAATTCAACCAAAAACTCTTTCAAATGTTTCCCTTTTTCAGTGATGCCAGCCAAAACATGACATAAGCTATACTGTATCATAATTTGAAAAAAGAATTTCAGAAATATCAGGATCAATAAAAGGTCTTAATGAGTTAAGACCAGCATAAGCTCTTTCTGCTGATGGGGGAGGACATGCACACCCCCACTGATTGCATGGATTTCTCCCCCTTTCACTGCTGGAACAGCTATGGGCATAATTTGCTGCAAAAGTGTAGCAGGATGCTGTGCCTGGAGTGGGGGGAAAACAACTGGAACTATGCCCTATTTACAGAGCTGTCTGTGGTGGAAGGAGAATGGGCCTCTTGCTGCTTTTGGTGCAGAAACCAATAATAATAATGCTGAAACCAGCCTGACTCATCAACCCCAAAGTTCAAGCTCCTGATAGGGAGGTGAAGATGTGGCAGAGCTGGTAAAATACCTGATAAAGGAACCAACAGTGATACCACAGATAACCAGAGAGGCTGGGCTGACACAGCTGCCCAGGACACACCTGACTGATGGACACTTTATGCTACAAAAGTAGTATAAATGTATTAATGGCAAGGCCTTCTAACACGCCCCTCCTTGGAGTGTGAGCAGAGTCCTCCCCTGAGTGGGGACATCCTGGAGGGTGAGCAACAGAGACGTGCCCACAGTCCTTGGCAGGGGTGAATACATCAATCTCTACTGAATAATTGCTTTGGCTAATTCTAATATAATACCTTCAGTATTGCTTCAAAAAGAGTGCATTACACTATTCTAGTAATCACAGCTGCCTTTACTGTGTAGTAAATAATTCTGATTGAGAACTATTAGTCTAAACACTATCATGATAAATCATTTATTTTTATGTAAATATATCTGGCTTGCCATCCTTAACCCTGTGAAAACAAATTAATATTAAGGTTCAATTACGCCTACACAATCCTTTGGACTCAAACCTCTGACCAGGTCTTGGGCTAAGCCTGGATCCAGCTGCACCCAGACTCCTCTCTGAGAAGGAGTTTAGAAAGCAAGGAAATCCTTTCTGCACCTCCTGACCAAACAGGAAGGCTTCTCTAACAAACTTTGCCCGGAGCTCCCCTTCTGCACCTTACAAAGGGTCATTACAGTGAAAAAGATAATTACACTGACACTGAAGGAGCCTGCAGTAGCCCTTTTTTCTCTTGCTGGTCAGCTTTTAAGTCACATTCTTCTATGATTAGTAGCCAACAACATGGCACTGGGTTTTCATTAAACCATCTATGAAATTATATCCTGTACAATTCAGAAGAATGCAATCTTAACATGCAAGAACATTCATTGATTTGGCGACACAAGATCCCAAATCTCTTCATGTGAACAAAAATCTCAACAGCTTCAGAGCAGGAATTTCATTACCATCCTGAAGGGGTGAGGATTTGTTTTTTCTTTAATAGCAATGATTATAATTTGTTCAAATACAACTTACTAACACAGGGACTGACAGTTTCAAGCCTGAATTCCTTGGGAGCTATAATTATTTATGACACTTTATTACAACAACACCAAAACATATGGTTACCTTATCAGAAATTAGAATTTATTTTCATATAAATCTCAGCATGACATAACACCAAAAGAACTAAAGTTACTCCAGGGGATGGAAAGTAATTCCACTTCCAAAGTTTCTGCAGTTGGAATATGATTTTAAACTAATTAACTTGTAAACGTAAAAAGCAGCTTTGATAACAGAAATGATTTATCCAGAGCCATATAAGGCTCACCTTCCAACAAATTCTGAATATTCTTAGGATAAAAATTTTAGTATTTTGCTTGAAATCTTCCTGTCCACTGGCAAGACTGTAATCTCTGCCTTGAATTTACCACCATCGAATAAAGTTGAGAGGGAAAGGGTCTATTTTGGTTTTAATTCAGTCTCCTCCACTAGCACAAGGAATCTGTAGTCTCATTTATTAAAGTTCATATACCCACATAAAGGTACAACATCAACTGACAAATGCCTGCCTTTTGATCATGTTATAAAAGATGAATTTGAGTTCATGTGATGGTTCAGGGTATAATTTTAAATAAAAAGTCTCTCTCTATGGAAACAGCAGGCAGAACAACAGTGTTGTTTGTATTATATCACCAGGAGAACCAACTTTCACTAAAAAAGAGGATTACCTACACAGTAGAAGTTTAAATGAGATACTGTTAGGTAACTGAAATCTTAAAAAGTAGGTTAACTAGTGTCTTTAAAAAAAATTGCAAACTTAAAAAAGCAAGCTGCCATCAAGTTACATGTTTATAAAAGGCAGGTGGAGGGGTGGTTTGGGGGTTTTGCCATTGCAGGGTGGTTTTGGGTTCTGCTTTGTAAATATCCATGAGGACTTTGTTCCAGCTGAAACACTGCCATTAATGCTGTCTTTGAGACAGTGATGATGATTTGACCATAACACTTTCAGATTTTTCTCCTGCCCTCCCCTCTTCTACGGATTCTGAGTAGAGAAAATAAATCAGTGCACTCACCATCAACATCTGTCTCAACTCCTTAACTTCATGGAATTGCCTGAACTATGCTCTGGTTATGTACCTGTACCTCACACCTATGCACAGAATATAAATTTATCATACCACACAGAACATCTGCAGGAAGCAGGCATCTTGTGATGCAGGTTTTCTGGGAGTAGAGCAAGCAGAGGGATTATCAGTAAAAGCTGACCCAGAAGTGAAGTAATGGACACCATCCAAAACCACAGTTGTACATCACTGCCACACAGAAGGTTTATATGGTACCACATAATGCTAATGTCACCTCCCAAGCCACAGTGTGGTGGAATTAGAACAGCTGCAGTGAAATCACTACAGAGGAGGAGGGGAAAACTCAACAAAATTCACCTTATTTTATAGAGCAAGAAAAAACACCAGCTGTGAAAACCTCATTGGATTGCCAGCAGACTTCTGCTCTAAGGGCCATATGCAGGACTGGGTTTATTCTTTTACATTTCAAACGGCTTGAGAAAAGTTCTGCACACTGAACAGTTCTTTATGCACAAAATGTGATGAGTCAAAGGATTAAATATTAGAGGTAAGCTTTATGAAGCTCTCTCATCTTCAAAACTGTAACAGAAGCCCCACTGCATGATGAAAGATTTTTTTGTTCCACTATGTTTTGCAACAGAAGTAAACTTTTTTTTTCTCACTAAAGCATGCTGATAGTTATGTCTTTGCATTTGGAACTAAATCATTAATCTAAAAAGGTTAATTTTTCCTGATTTCTGCAATAATGAGGGGGGAGGGGAAAATTTTGTGTCGTAATTTTTTTTCTAAGCGACTTTCAGAAAACAAACATTTTCTGATAAAACCTACACTAATGTACCTTCAGAACAGATATTCTCAATATATTTACCTATCTATCTTTCTATAAAGAATTTCCTGCCTACATGTGGTATCAAATTCAAAGGAAAAGAAACTGAAAGCAATAAAGACCACTGTATGTGTCTGGAACATACCTACAAATTACAAGGAAATTAAATATGGTTTTATTTTTACAATAGCTAGGGACAAAGTCTTGAGATTTCAAGCACACCAGGCATTCTGCCAGGCCCCCATGCTGCATGCTTGGATCCATGCTCAGTGGAAAATAAGCACTCAGTTTCCTCCCTCAGCTTTCAATCGTCTTTATTTCATCTTCCCAAAATCTGCCAAGCCCACAAAAATTATCATAACCCTTCCTCAGAGCACAAAGTAGGCAGATTTTCTGAATTTGGCTAGCATTTCAGAGCTGTGACATTTTTTTGAAGTGAGCAATAATTTGTTAACAACAGATTAAATAACACTTTTGGAGCACAGAAGGGAAAGAGCATCTGAATCATGTTCCTTCTGAAAGTCACGTGTGCTTCTAGAGCATTCTATCAAGTCCAAAAATTGAATGGATTTTCACAAATATTAAGGTATTTAATTCATCACACTTTAGCTGATGTAACAGCACCAAGGGGAGGGTCAGGACATACAAGAATCATCCTAGGGAGCATACTTAAAGTACACAGAGAAAGACTACAATATAGTCATAAAATGAGAATATTCATCTTTCAGGTCCACTTCAGTCAGTGGATCTTTTCTTATATGATATCACCACAGACCCTTCTCTGGGGGCACTGGCTGAGCACATGTTGTGTAATATGACAAGACCCCTTGTGGCATGCCACTGTACCATTTTTATGAGATGCTTCTTGGGAGCATAAAGGATGGCTAAGGTTAACACTGATTTTCTTGCTCCATGCACTCTTTTCAGTGAGAAGAAGCATGCATTCATCCTGTGCTACCTATCCCACTTGAGATTTTAGAAGTACTCACAATGGATCAGATCTCAACAAGCTAACAAGGTAAAAATCACTTTGGTACCAGCACAACTTTGCAGGTAGAAAGGGGCTGTAAATGCTTCAAGTGAAGAAGGCAATAAAGAATGGGTAGCTGAAATGTGGCAGAGAGAGAAATATTTTTCTTTTCCAATGCATTGTGAAATACATAGCAGAAATTCTTTTCAGAAGAGATGGCCCTTTTCCTGTTAGCACCTAAAAAGTGAGCACCAGCATGCTAGCTAGCAACAAGCCTGGCTTTCAGCTGATGAGGCTTGATTTTCCTTTCCTTATCATCTCCAAGCTTCAGACTCTCCACATGCTGACACTTTCCTGTCTCTTAGTTCACAGTCCCATCCTATTATTTGCAAAGTAGTCGCAGGCTGCAATTTCTCAGCTCTGAAGAAGTACAAAGGTGTGTAAGATTTGGAACAATCAGCATCAGACAGGCTCAAATGGATTGCCCATTTTGGCCCCGATTTTGCCAGGAACTGCTGCCCCACATGGCACTAACACAACTTCCAGTGCCCAGCACAGGTGTTCATGTGCCATGTCCTGAGAAGCCAGAGCTGCAGGTGTGTGCCCATGAAGAACTAAAGGTGTGTGATGGACAAAAAGATCTTCCAACTAATTTAAAAAAGATTGGTATGTTTATTGCAGTCCTGGAGCACAGTGGACTTGCGTCCTAAAGACACATGCTGAGTTTACAAAGCTTTGATTCTCTATTTATGTCTAAAAACTATGTGTATTCATAAAGTTACCTAACACGCCTATACATATTCTTCACCTGTCCCTGCATTGTATTTAAATTAGTTGGATGTCTGTTGCAGTTGTGCAGTTCTCTTTTTAATTGAGGCTGTGGTCCTGTTGATTTGAGTCACTGCTCGTGTGGGAGGAAGTAAAGACATTTTCCTCACTGCTTTGTCCTGTGGCCAGGTCTTTGTGACCCCTTGGTTATGGTCCAGGCTCTTTCCTTGGCTTTGAACACTGAAAGTTTTCTGATTTCCTACAATGCTAAGTGTCAGATACATGATAGATTGTCTTGCTTTATACCTATATATTAATGATTAAACCCTTGTTTTTTTCTTTGATCTTATTATGCTAGGCATTGCTATATGACGTGTTGCTTACACCTTGCTGGCTACATTTCTAATTCCTAAATTTTTTCACCCTTTGACTCGCACACACTGCTGCAAATGGAATGCCTGAGTCCCTTGGGCCTGGCTAGCTCACTGGCATGAGCCCCAGGGTTTAGCCATGCCTGTGTGACAGAGATAAAGGGACACTGGTTCAACACTTGTGCCTAAGCAGCCACAGGTAAACCTCAGACCACGTGGTTAATAGAAATGTTTCTACACATCTCTTTTCAAAAGACCAATGTTGAAACTGTCTTACATATGCAAGACAAGCAGCCAAATGTCATATAAACAGGGAAAAGCCCAACCTTTCTGTTTTTAAGTAAAATACATTGCTTTTATATAACACAGAGAATCTCCACTTATCTCCTTAATTCATCACAAGCTTCATTCAACTTGTTTGCTTTCAGAAACTGTCTTCCCTGAATATATCTGTTATTGCAAAAATGGAGTGCATATAGAGTGGTTATCTCATATGTACATCTTGACATAAGCTTCTAAGTACTTGAAAAGTAGTTGCTGAGAATGAATAGGGAAACCCTCTCAGGTTTTAATTATTTACTTTAAAAATTTGTTGATATCAATTCTTCGATAAAAGTTAGAATCATTTTAATCCTTTTTTCCACTGTACTGCTAATGTGAATATGCAAAGTCCAAAAAAAAGAGAAAAATACTTATCAAAAAGCAGACTCAATACTTCAGAGATCTTACAAAATGAAAATGATGCTGAACTCCAGCAGGACAGAAGTGTGTGAATAAGAGCAAGAAGAAATAACAGAGAAATTATTGGTAAGGTAAAATAATACCATGCATCACAATTCACATGCACAACTACTTCAAGCACACTGGAAGAGATGAGAAATCTGGAAAGCACCAAGCTAATGATCTGGAGCATTCTAAACTAAGGTGCCACTTACCATCACACATCATGAATCTGAAATAATTTAACCTTCCATCTCAGAGGAAACACTAATCTTACATGTCTTAAGTTTATAGGCTTAGCAAAGAAAATAACAAATTCAGACCTACAGCTGAGCATGAGCTCTTCCTTGCTGCCACAGGTGTTCTGTATGTTTAGTACTTGTTGCTCAGGTGTTTTGAGTATATAACACTCACACACAGAAATTCAAAACAGTAAAAGAGAAAGTCCTCTGTACTATTTCAACCTCCTGCTAAACTGTACCTTCAGACACATGGATTTGTTCTCATTTGTTTAAGTCACAGCTCCACCATGCATTTGAGACTATTGTACAGCCAACTATGAAATGATTCTATTTAGCAGATTAAACACGTAGATGAGAGGAATGAGGTTAGAGAGGCATAAAAAGAAATTTTGCAGAAAGCTGTTCTGAGGAGTGAAAGGAAGCTCTTCACAGTGCTGAAAGGAGTCACCTCTTGGCTAATCAATTTGTCAGTCTGTAGCTCCCCTTGCTCAAGGGCCTCTCTTCTGTGTTACCTCCAGAGAACTACACTCCTTCTGGCAAATAGATAATTTTATAAAGTGCAGAAAGCAACACTCTCCTCTACCCCACGGTCTCAGGCAGCAAAATCAGCTGTTTGTTCTGTTGCCTCATGTTTCACCCACAGAAACAATACACAGAAATCAGAGATTTAATTTGCTCTTCCAAAAGATTTATGCAACGCAGACCCAGGTATGTTGTAATTCCTGCTAATTACTTTTTAAAAGCTCTCTTTTCCACCATCACTACCACCAATGTACTGTCAGTATCTCCAAAATTGCTTGAGTCAAGATGTTTAAATTTTTTTCCACAGAAAAAAAAGGGACAGTCTGTGTCTAGGTAAATAGAAATACTAAGCACTGTCATTATTTAAAACAGCAAAAAAAGACCCCAGCTAATACTGGATTATGTATCATAGCTGACAAACAGCCTTCTCATGTGTTCTCATGTCCAAGAAGTCCTTGTAGTACATATAAAGCAGTTGTACAGTTTTTGGCAAAAAAGGTTTCTCTCTATAGGCAATATCTGCTACCTACCTTTAGAACACATGTGGGAACTGTTTTTCCAGTCACTGAACTTGAATATAAAAGACCATTCAAATTATTGTTTGTGGAGAAATGACTAAATACCATAAGATTTAAAGCTGCACTTTTACTGAACACATTTTTAAGCTGCTATTTCAAGCCACCCTGTTCACTTGCATACACTAAAAAGCCCTTTTATGAATGCAGGATCATTCAAGCACAGTCCACGCATGTCTTTTTTTATTCTTTCATCCTTAGTCCTCAGTATTTCAATTCTTATTCTATATTTTAACAGCTTGTCAAAAACACCATCCTCTTCCGTCTCCAGTACTACTACAAAAAAAATCCAGGGAAATATTTTTTTATAGAGTACTTCAAAAACTTCCTATGATGGTCAAAAGATTAAATATTGCAGCCTGACATACACGAGTATTAAAAAAAAACCCAACCCACAATGCAAAGGCAGGAAGGAATGTGGTATACATTGAATCATCAATTTATTTTTTAATAAGTACATCACAGCTATGAATAACAGGCTCTGGGAAACACTGAGAAACACAAAGGAGAGTAATACCCCATTGCATTCATTCCTGCAGTGGCATAACACATGAACAGAACTACCTCAGCTACAATCTTCTCAGAAATAGGTCTCTTATGTATCATAAGAAAACTATTTCAGTAAAGTACCTGTCCCACAGAAGTACTTCAGGAAGGACTGCAGGTCATCATTTTATATCTGAGCCTCAGAACTCCTTCACACTTACCATTCTCACAAATGTCTGCAGAATTCCCACTTCCTAAATAAATGCATCTTACAAAGACACTGCTCTCTAAAAAACATTTTAGAAGGTAGGTGCTATTGTCAGAAAAACAGTGTTTCAACGTTTGTCATGACAGCGTGACCAGGGTGTGCAAAGACACAATGAAATATGCCCACAGACAGGGTGGCCCAGCACCACCTGCAACCTTCAAACCCTTGTTACAAACACAGAAAAGGGGCCCTGCAGTATTCACCACCACAAAACTGAACTTTGCAATGAAATTCATTCATCACCATTGATGTCATAGTATGTTTTAGAATAAGTTGTTCAGGGAACAGGTCCTTGAGTATTTTGTTTACCTTCACAGTATGCAGAGTCCCCTTGGACAGAGAGATAGCCATTCTTGCATTCACAAGTAGCTTTTGTGTTCCAGTTTTTGCACTCTGAATTTTCACCACACCTGTGTCCCTCTGCACAGAAGTTATGGCCTAAAATACAAGGAACATGCAACAGGGTTTTAAAACATGTTTAGTTCAGATATTCAAGTATTTGCATTGACTGTATGACTCAAAAACTTTGGCATTTTACATTCCAAATTCTCTCTATAAACCCAGTTGGTACACACAGCCTTATTGGATTTCTCCATCAAGTCACTCTTAGAAAAAACATTTTCTTTGAAAAGATATTTGTATGACTAGTTTTATTCAGGAGAAAAGACAACTCTGAAGCAGAAAGAAATGACAATTCATTAGTGTTCTACTGAACCCAGATAGCATTAAGTCTCTGATTGTCAGGAAGTGGAATGTTAACCGACATCAAAAGGACAATGAAGTGTAACATATTTTAAAAACCCTCAAAATTCTCTTATTATGCATAGTCACATGTGCTTTCAGTAGACCAAAATGAGACATTGTACAAAATTGTACCAGTAGTCAAAGCAACCTCATACATTGCCTTGTAACTCTGTCATCAAAAACCAGCTCAATTCTTTCTACAGTTTATAATTATTCCATGCATCATGTTTTATCCAGGAGCATTTTTATTAATCTCTCCTTTTTCCTTCACACAAATTTACAGCAATTTCTTTGTGAAGTTTCTTTTATTCCATACAGTCATTTCTAGAAGTAGGATGAACTTTCCCACCTCCTTCTGTAAAGGTACATGTGGCTGAAGTTCTTTCATTTTGATTTTCAATATTTCTCAGTGATGTGTCAACATCTTTCTCTGCTTAAGTCCAAAGTGAAAGTAATTGTAACTTCATGTCTAAAGCACTCCACTGAAAGTTAAGAAATAACTTACAAAATTTGACAACAGTATTTTTTTTTCCCACCCTCCACTGTCGTATGTTTTATAGATTTTCTCTATTAATATCCAAGAGTCAATTTCTATTTGCCTGAGATATATAAGCAGTCATTTTGGCGATTCCTATTTTGTCTCCATTTTCTCTCTTGGAAGGAGGAAAAGCAGAAACCCAGACACACCATCATCTATTGGTATTCCAACCTGCACTTATCTGAATACCAGAACAGTTCTGCCTGGTCATAAAAAAGCAAACTAAAAGTTCTAGTTCATTGATCATAAACTTCCTAACACCCCCTAAAAACAGCTAAGAAAAAACAAGCCAGATTTCCAATATGCAAATGCCAGATTCAGGTCTCTGTTCATAACCCTAGCCTTGATATGCTATTTTATTTTTACATACACACTTTAGTTTCTACTAATTTAACACTCAGGCTGTGCCAATTTAGTGCACTCCAAATTTATGTGTCTGATCATCTAATGTTGAGTTCTGAGGTATTTTTTTCTAAATGTTAACACTTGTTAGCAGCATCAACATTCAACTCTACACTTAAACTTCAAATTAATTTTATTAACAGCCAAGGTATCTTCCTTGTGCTCAGTTGGCTCCTTCTTTCATTATAATCCAGCTAGCAAAAAAAGAACCAATTCCCTTAATGAAAACTTCAGTTATCCCTTCTAGTCTTTATTCATTTCACAGTCTGGTAAAAACAACTCAAGTATCCCAGATCCAGCCTCATCAAGCCCAGGTACATTTTAGACTGGTAAAACAGGGTGCCAATGCACTGCCTTTAGCCATTTATGCAATCACAGTATTTGACTTCTCATTTTTGCCTTTATAACTGTAATTGAAACTGAACACTGGAACCCATCTCCTCGAACTTATCCATTCAGCATCTAATTTATGCTCCCCACGCAGGGTTACTATTCTACTGGCATTGCAGATAACATCCAAGAGACAATAAGTTTTATAATATTTTCTTTGTCACTGTTTCCCCTAAGACTATGACATCCTAGTCTGTTTCCTGCTTCTTCAGAATAATAATTCTCCTTTGAGCTCATACTCAGTATGAGCTTGATTTGATTATTATTGGGTCAGAACCTCTGTAACATAGCAGTGTATTAAGCTAGCCAGTGTGAAAACATCACATGGATTGTTACTCTGTCTCAGGGTATTTTGTTTATATTTAGTTCTTTTTTCTTTCTCATCCAAACCTATAAAAAATGTTTCATCTTTCTCAGCATGTTTCAGTCACAAGAGTGCTGGTACAACTTTCTGCAACAAAATACTATGTTTCTTTATCTCAGTGAGTCAACATTTTACCTTATGATCAGCTCATGGCAAATTTAAGACTATCAATTAGCCAAATTGATGGCTTCTCAGAGTTAACTCTCATCACGAGTCCCAGGTCCCAGAACAACTATTCTAACAGCACTCATTCCCAAGCACAAGCCAGTGATTGATTTTCAATATCACATCACAGCCCTGTGAATCCTTCATTGTTTATTTGTCACCTCTGAAATTTATCTGCAGATAGATATGATGGCTACCCTGCCTATTCATTTTTTGCCACTAGAGCTGTTTTTTTAAAATTCCCTGGAAAAATCTGCATTGTTTTTGTTCCCTTTATCAATTCAAATATGAAGTCTCCATCCAAAGTCAGGTTTTTAAACTTGAAAGATATTAAAAGAGCATTTAATTCAAAATAATTATTTAATACATATTTCATTCTTTAAATAAATTTTGATATTTTAATAATTAATTTCAATATTTAATTTTTAAATTAAATTTTAAAAGCCACTCTAGTTCTGTAACTTGAGAAAATAAAGGCTCTAAAGGACATTTTGTTTTTCTCCTTTCATTAGGAATATACAATCATAGAACATCTACTACATTTCTAGATTGTCTTGGCATTTAGTATTACAAAAAAACCTGTGAAACGCTGTCTCCTATCTGTTAAAGCTGCTGTCTAGAAGTGACTCCACTTTACTTTCCCATAGCATTTCAGTAAAATTGTTCAATACCTCTGTAAGTGGATAGTGGAAGCCATTCTAGCACACGGGGAGCTACAACATTTTATGCCACCAAGCTTTTACAAAACAACTGTAATTTAAGGTTAACCAGCAGGAAAAAAACCTACTTCATAGAACAGAAGAGCAAGGGTTCACTGTGCCTCTGTCAGAAAAATTACACCATTGCTTGGATCAGAGGTTTTTCCAGAGGTACTTTCCTTTTACAGCAGAAAAAATGCAAAATTAGCTCTTCAAAAGAGCCAAGAGATGTGCATCAAGGAAGTGTGGTTCTTGGATTTCTTACACATTGGTCTCCATTTGCCCCAGTTGGAGTTTTGGAAGGAAATATCTGATTTTTATTAATTCTTTGGTGTGAAATGGATCATAGTATTCCTTAGAGATGCCAAAACCACCCGCTGACACTGCAGTGGGATCTCCAAATCTCAGAGGGGTGGGAGACAGCAGAGGGCATGCATCCCCCCACGGCCCAGCCAAATCACCAATTCATTTAGAATATTCTGCAAAGTCTTATCTGAGGCAGTTTAAAATACAAGAATGGCTTCAAATGGAATCACCACATCTCAGCAAGCAGGCAACTGGAGAGGATTTAACAAAACCACAGACAATCTTAAACAGTTCTGAGAGTCTTAACTGATTTCAGGGCAGCACAGATGACAAGGCAAGTATGAATTAAAATTACAGATGAATGCATTCAGAACAGATGCCAGAAACCATTTTCCCTGCACATACACACACAATCATAAATGTGCAGAATAGCCCTTCAAAGTCATTCAAAACACAATTAGATACTACCAGGGGAATTAAATATTGAAGAGTGTGTTTAGATTTTTGATAGGCCTGATGACCTCTGCTCGTTCCCCAAACATTTCTGAGAACATTACTCTTTCTTTATCAAAGTTGCTGAAATGTTTGTGCCGCCTGTTTCTTAAGAAATACAGGTTTCTTTCTACTCCTTCATTCTGACTATAAAATGACCATTAATAAATGTACTAAGATAATTAGGGAAAGAACCAGACTCATGCTAAGCCATAAAACTATCACTTCTGCAGCATCAGGAACTGCACAACTGGCTCGGCTTTAGTGGCCTCAATTCAGATAGCTAAAATTAAAAATTTATTCCATTTGGAATCAATTTGAACATTGCTCTTATTTTTTCAAGCAACATCTTCCAAGTTGTGGTTCCCAGAACTTGCTTTTACAGAGCAAAGCTATTTTGTGCTGTCATGCAGTTTTTCTGTATACCTAACATATTTTGTAATTTGGCTTAATTATTGATTGTAAAATGTAAGAACTCATTCATGACCACAGGTCTAATCAATACATTTCAGATCTCTATCTCTTCCCACTTTTTTTTATGGCCAACACTAATGTGCCTCTCCTTGTTTCTGAGGCTTTCCTTATAACTTCTATACAGTTTTCTATACTTCTTACAACAGCCTTAGCTGTTCACATCAAAAACTGTAAAACCCCCGTTCCCTTGCTTTTGAGATATCCTTCATTTCACTGTTTCACATTTAGAGATTTCTTAATATAAAAACAATAACTGCCATAATGCTGCTGTTAAAAAGCACCAGCAATGTTCAGAAGTCCAAGGCAGTTTCAACCTCAAAATCTTTTCTACTGTTAGGATTTAACCCCACAGTTAAATACAAGCATGTAAGGTAAACCTGAGGGAGAAGTCATAGAAGAGTGTTAAAATTTGCATTACCATTTCTGCCTTTCCATGATCTGAATCAGTTTTTAATGAGTCATGTGCAAAGCAGCATTTTGAATAGCAGCTTTTACACCTTCAGAGACTGTGGTTCCAGAACTCAGTAATGTGACATAAAACAGCAACTTCATACATTCTTTCAAGCTGCTCTGTGAATGCAGAGCTTATTACACAGTGCTTATCTGTGTGCAAGAGAATAGTGGTAACTACACAGGCTAACAAGCTTAAAAAGATTTCTTCTCTTTTCAGATAGAAAGCTCTTCTAAATCCTAAGTAATGCTACAACTACGTTTAGAAATAAACTAATTCATATTTATCAACTGCCATTAAATCTTAATAAATCTAAAACCTTGAAATAACTCCTACCTCACAGCAATAAATAGGAAAAATTCAATTTCTGAAGAGTCAAATCTCAGTTTTACAGCCAGGCAGGAAGAGATGAGAAACAGGGACAACTGAAGAGCCTTCTCACTCTCAAACTGAAAGACCAAAAACCTTCCCAAAACAAAGCAGCACAAAGAAGGGTGGCAGAAGCCCCAGTTTTAGATTTAAATGCTGCGCCCTGCTGTAAAATGCACATTTCACCTCACCAATAAGATTCTCCCTTTTCTCCTAAGGAGTGTCAGCAGACAATCTAAATCCATCAGTCCCACTCTACTGCAGGACAGTTAATAATTATTTTCTCTAGAAACAAATCTGCTCTCGCTACATTATTTCATCACACTCTTTCTTTTAAGAGCAGCACATCTGAAGTTGCCAAGCCTGTTAAGGCTATTTTTATGTATTTAAAATTGTGAGCATAACAACATAAAAATTCACTCATGAAATTTTATTTGAATCACTCATGCAAAAGAGAAAAAAAAATCCACTCTTTCAAAATTATACACTGTCTTTGGCAAGGAGAAAAACAGCTAAAGGGAACAATAAAGCACTTTCATGACACTATTTTTTGTATTAGATTTGTCCGTGGGTTATAAAAAATGTAGCAGGCATGCTGTAAGAAAAATGAGTGATTCTCAAAAGTAGTAAAAAATATATTTTGTGACACGATTATTTGTGAAACTTGAAAATTAACTAAATTTTCTGTAAGCCTAAAAGACAGTTTAATAACACCATGTTGTCCTGCTGGAAAGTATAAAGTGGCCACGGAGTCTAAGCAGACATTTATATTAAAGCACAGAGATGAAAGGAAAAACTGGGTACACTCTACGTAACAGTCAAGGATCAATCCCATATACAGATGTGGGGAGGTCCATTTATGCATCCAGTACATGAAACCACAAAAATAAACTGTCATTTTAAAGCAGAGCTCTTCCATACCACTCTCACTTTGCTGTACACCTCCCACAACAACTTCCCTGAAATCCAGAAATTGCCTCTTAGCAATATACCATTACCTTCTGCTATACCATAAACCCATGTAGCAAGTCTGAAGAAGAGCAGGCATTATTTGCTTATTTTTCCTAACATTTACAAACAATAATGACTATCTAGGAAGCCCACCAGCTCTGTACATAACAGTGTTCGAGTCTGTTCTTTGCTGACTCACAATTTCCAGCTCCATAAACACCAGAGATTGGTGTTTTACCCTGCATAACCTATGGCACTCATCTATTATTTAGGGGACTACTACAGAGATCACTGAGGAGGTACAGCCTCATACCACAGCATCATGAAGATTTTGTATTTCTCAGTGGTTTTCTTTCCTTCTGTTGATCCCCTCATATTTATCCTTTCATTAAATGGAAATTCCTTTGCTGCAGCTAGAAAAGCATGAGATGCAAACTTATCACCCTTGCCCAATTGAGCAAATATATCCTGTAATTCTACAGAACAAGAAATTCAGCAGAAGTCTTCTGTTTCCACAGCTACAAATACTAAAAACAACAGAAACTGCTACAAAGTCCAGAACCTAGCAGTCACTAACATGCACTGATCAACTTAACACAGAAATAATATTCTTATTTAACACTGCTAGTAAATGCTTGCTAAATATTCTGCTGAATAACTTAAGGCTTTGCTGAAGACTAATGCAACAAATTACCTGCATCATCACACATATAATGTGAAATTTGCATATGATGTGCAAATGACCCTTGTGGCCTTCCAACAAATAATTTTGCTTATTTGGGGCAGCAAGTATTACAATATGTCTTCCTTACTACTTTGGCTTGGACAAAAAAAGAACTTGAATATAGCCTCTGAAAGAAGTCAGTTTTGCAAACAAGAGAAGCAATCTATCCTCTCCCAATAAATGATATGTTGGCACAGGACAGGATCAGAAACTGGCCTGCTTGCCATACCAGAGAGCACCTGTTTACTTGATAAAATCCATATCAAATATGGAATTCTTAATAAATATTCATTTTTAACAACAACACATGATAAAATTATATACTACCACTTTGAGTTTCATGCAACTGAAACAAAAGTGTCAAGCAGTATATATTCTACTTCAAGATATAAAAAGAAACTTAGGAGTGCTAAATTGAATTTATGCCTTTGTAAAGTTGACAAAATTAATCATATCTTTAGGGATCATTTTCACAAGAATTTTAGAAAGCCGTGAAGAAATACAAAAGGAGAATGTACTGTTTTAGCAGTCAGCTAAAGCAGAACTGAAGCAAAAGTTTAATGTGTCAAATTGAAAGCATTATGTACCTAGGAAGGGAAAATACAATTCCTTCCCTTGCTTCCACAGATCATCACAAAACATAATTATACATATTCATCTAAACTTATAAATAATGAAGCCAGTTTGGGGATGAATATCTAAAAAGAGTACCTATCACTAACAATAACATGGAAGTGAATAATTATGGAACTTATCTTCCATCAACTTTGAAGCTCTCATATTTCTAATCCTTTTAAGTAATGAACATATTTTTTTCAGTACTGCACTACATCAAACTGGGCCATCTGTTAAGAAGTATTATTAAGACATTGAGCCCTCTGAGGGACAGAGAAGCAACATTTACTGCTTGCTTAAATAGTTGCAGATGTTTCCAGAAACTATGAAAACCAATTAATGTGCATCTTCTTAAACCATGACTCAACAAGGAATCTCAAACTTGCTAGTCCCTGCAACCACACATATGTGTTTTTAAGTTCAAGGCCTAAGTAAATATTTAGCCATGAATATTTACTAATTAATATTTACTGGCAAAGGGAGAGATTCAGAGCCCCTTCATCGCCATCTGCAATGGCACAGGAGGAATTTATACACAGGCAAGACAAATATTCCAGCAGGCCTCAATAACCATGCAAGCCTGCAAATGTCTAATGCTCATCTGGCACACCTCTTGTTTGAATTTCAGAGGTGGATCACTAAAGGCTGACATGTGAGCCCTGAGAGACCAGGCTTCCCTGAAGCTCAGCTGAGACTCAGCACCAAGGGAGAGATGAGGAAAAGAGGCACAAAACACAGGGATATGATTATTCACCCAGAAATTCACTGATTAGAATGCCTTTTAAGAAAAAAGCTTGTTCAAGTTTCTTAACCTCGTGATACTTGCACACTCCTCACATAAGGGAATTTCCTCAATTAAGATTTTAGTTATTGCCTGTTCAGTCTGGTCCAGCCTACAACAACCAGGACTCATAGGGCTGAAAGGAAGAGGAACCTGCATTTCAGCACCCACTGGAAGGAGAAAAAATGAGATTCTTGGCTGTAGCATTAATTTTTTTATTTTTCATTGGTATTATTTTGCTGTCCAGCTAATTCATAATTGGTCCTGAGAGTGCCCAGATTTAAACTAACCTCCTAATATCCATCAAACTAGACTCTTAACGTTATATTTGCGATTTTAAAAAAGAGACCTTAAAAAAAAAACACTTTCAAAACTCTGCATTTGCAAGTTTAAGCAACAAAATAGATTCCTTTATCATATATAGCACCCTTTTAATAGGAATTTTTAGGAGATATTGGTTCCTTTCTCCTTCAGCTCTTCCTTTTCTCCCTCTTCTTGACTAATTCAGAGAAATTACAGCTTCATATCTGGTAAGTCTTGTAACCCAAGGAGTATCACAGACTGGTTTTAGAACATGCTTATAGAAGTACTTAATATCTCATTAAAAAGGAACTGTTCCTTTCAATGTATCCCCCTCACGAACCAATAACTTATATTCCTTCCAAGCTGGCTTACCTCTACAAACACTGCAACACTGGTTCTCTGGAAGAACGTGATCTTTTTCTGAGCAGTTCAGCGGTGGACAAGTCTCTGTTACTTTTACTAAAACTCCATTCTGAAAATAAACAACATTTTCAAAAAATTACATTGGTGAAAACACATGCAGTGACACGGGTCACATACTTTTCCATCCACAGCACCATCAATCTCCAGTAACAACACTGGTAAACTAGCAAGAAACAAGTTAAATTCATTTGTTCCACCATAACATCAAATCTAGAGTAATCTACTGTGCATTTCTCTGCCCAGCATACAAAAGAATTATTAATAGACAAGGCACTTCAGCTCAAAGTTCTATTCTAGTTTTACCAGATGCACAGTCTCAATGCAGAGTTGTCCTCTTTTCAAGTATTTGAAGGAATTAAATAATTTCATCCCAGGTTAAAGACAGTCTTCCTGCTTTCTGCGAATCTGAGATTTATTCCTCTTATTTCACAGTCCACATATTTCACTGATAAGTTATTCAAGTCAAATTTACACAGCAAGACCAGTATTTTCAAGTGTTGTGTTGCTCTGTCATGTCCAATTACAAGAGTCTGTTCTTTAGAATTACTGATCACCTAATTTCCAAAGTTCAGTCCTTCAGGGAAGAAAGCTCATCTTGAGAGATCTCAATAGAAACTGCTGAGTAAAATCAAGCTAAAGATGTTTCTATGATTTTGATTTCTAGATTTAGAATAAGACTGATGGGAGGTCTAGATGCTGACAGAAACTTTCTATAATCATAGATATAGAGCTCTCATGGGGAGATTTTTGCACCAAATTTTACTCCCTCTTCTTTCCATCCAGCAAATCAGCCTCACTGTGTCTCCAGACCAAACAGCTCTCCAGCTCTTTAGTTCATTGTTTCTTAAAAACTTGTCCCAAAATAGCCTCCTCTTTTATCTTATCCCCCCCTCCAGTCTTCTTCATACCATAATTTATTTGTTCAGCATCCCTTCTGCAGCTATGCCATGCCTGAGTACTGGCAAGTGGAGCAGAAATTAACAGCTAGGATATTTGCTCAGTAGGAACTACAGTAAGCACCCCACAGGACTGTCCATATCTGAGTAATCTCATTTTCCAAGCTATGAAACTCTGCTAAGAAAGCAGGCAGCCTGCTATGTTGCCAAAATACCTTTTTAACATCAGTCTAGTCCCCACTTGTCCCAGAATATTTTTCATGACACCTCAGATAGAAGAATAAAAAGGTAGAATAAGAATTTCTGCTTTCCTCAAATGAAGAAATTTCATTTTCCAGCTATCATGACTGCAGAGACAAGTTTAAAAATATGATTCAAACATATCCAGGTCTAGGAAAGCAGAGGAAAACCAAAACCAAATAATAGACAAAACCTCACTAAAGCCATCATTCTCATAATCTGAGGGACCAGATACATGACTTTGAACAGAGGATACTGAAATCGCCTGTGAGTCCAACCTATATGAAGAAACACCCCAGTGCAGGAGCTTGTTTTCTTACCTACACAACACTGCCACAACACCCCAAGGCTCAGGTGCACAGGTAAAACTTTTGCTGGTCTCCAGCCCTGCCACTTCCCCTCACCACACCAGTCCAGCTGTGTTGCTCCAGGCTCCAGAGGAGCTCTCACAGCATCGAGCTGCCCTGCAGACTTGGGAAATGCCTGCTGAGTCTACAAGGCACAAATGATGTGCCCGAGGTGCCCAGCAGCTTGCAGGACTTGCAGCTGGGAAGCACAGCCAAGCCAGGGAATGCAAATTTGACCATTCTGTAATCGCTGCCCATCACTGCCCTTGACAACCTTAAGGCCAAGCAGGGCAAATTGCCTTTAGTGGCAAGTTAAATCAGCTGCTGTCATGAAAAATAATGCTAAAAAGACCTCACAGGCACCTGCTTTTCTTATTCTTTTGTAAGAAAAAGCAGCTCCCTACAGCAGCACAGAGGGCACACAGCACCAGGGCAAGTGCCCAGGAGAACACTGAAGTTAACGGAGGCGTTGGGTCTCTTCCCAACCTCACTTCCACAGAGAAAGGGAGGAATCCCCCACGGCTGCCTGTGCAACTGCAGCATCAAAGGTGATAAAAGAATCAGACACTGAGCCATCACTTGCTGTCACCCTAGCAAACCACCAGCTAGAAAAGCTCTGGCTGTAACTCATTGCCCGTTTAAGCTCAGACAGGACAATTACAGCAGAAAGAGCAAAGTATGCCAGCACACCGACAAAAAGCGTTGACTGGCAATAAATCTGGCCAGAAAAATATGGCAAGAAATGGTATGAAAGTCAAATGGGTGTCAGGATGAGTCAAAAAGCTAAAGACAAATTTTTCCCAAGCTCACTGCTGCTTTAGTGACTCACAAGGAGATTAAAGAACACAAATTGAGAATTCCATTAATTTAACAACAGTAAGATTTTACTTCCTTAAGTTCTCTATTTTCTGCAGAATTTGCATCTTGGGAAAGCAAATTAAATTTATTTGTAATTAAGTTTTAAAACAATTAAAACATTTTCATGTTAAGTATTTTTTGCATTAAAATCAATTTGTTATAAACTAGTACAGATCCAATTAAAAGAATTATCATCATCAGATTTCAGATTTTAACCACTGAGATAAGTAAGAAGAGTTCACACTTCAGAATTATTGCTTCGGGCAGCTTTAGAAAAATTAGTCCTTTTTATATTCAATTCACATATGCAGCAGTTATAGAATGTGAACAGAAATAGATGTCAAAAAGAGATCTTTTTCTGGAATAAATATATCAAGCTTCAGTTGTGACACACAATCCACAAAGAATGAGATCTGGAGTCAAAGATTTACAAGAAGATAATTAAATTTCTTGTAATTACCAAGGTAAGTACATTAAAAAAAAGGATTGGATGTAAGCCTAATCAGTGACATGCAGTGAAAATCTGAACAACAAACAGCTCATCTCACATGATCGGCTTTGAAAATTAATAGCAAGATTTCAGATAAGGCTATTTCGGTGGGGTTTTATCCCTGTCTGAATTTATCTGTGCCCTGGTTCCAGACAAGACAGGGTTGATCTCTGCAGTAACCAGGAGGGGCATGGCCAGGACAGGAGGTTATTCTACACCTCCTCACTGAGGTGGGGCTGCTGGGGTCCAGAGGCAGCAGTCGGGTTCTTTTGCTCCCTGGAAATCGATCACCTCTTCCCTGAACTCTTTGTCATTATTATTGTTGCTGTTACTGTTTATTTTCTTGTGTCCTTGCTGATTCCAGTAAATTGTTCTTACTTGAACCTGTGATCTTTACCTTTTGTGCCTACAATTCTCCTCTCCATCCCACCCAGGGAAGCAAACATGGTTTCAGTGAGAGCACCACAACTGGGAATATCATTCCTAAGCCACAACAAGCTGGTATTGATCAGTCTCTTAGGACACAGTTTCACACAGCAGCCTTAATTGTCACTCTTAAGAAGACATCATTCCTTATCTTTACAAAAAAACTTTGTCATGGGTTGCAGTGCAAAAAAACCAAAAAAGTTGTGTATTCCATCAGCATCTGTTGGAACTGGGGTGGGGGGTGGTGTAATCTCCTGTCAATGGGCCAGCTGGTAAGAAACCAGCTGGGGCAGTTTCTTTATCTCTTCCACACCCATCCTCCCTCCAAGGAGAGATCTTCTGCTAATGGGCCACTGAGTCTCACTGATAAAATTCCATCATCCCATTGGGAAATGCTCCAGCCAGGGGGAGGAGCCAAGCATTCCTACCTGGATAAAAACCTGAAACTTTGAACAACAAGCAGCCTTTCTCACTGGATTTCCAAAGGAAGACCATGGCCATCTGCCACCACTGGACCTTCAGCAGAGGGCTGCACTTTTCTACAGGATCACTGCATCAACAGAGCCACATCTGCCACTACAAAAGAACTGTAGCAACCATTTAATGGGACTGCTACCAACACCCTGACCCACAGGGTGTCAGGTTGGATTCTGACTCTGTCAGTGGGTTTGTTTTTTTGTAATACTTCATGCTTGTTTTATTTTAGTTCTCCTAATAAAGAACTCTTATTCCTATTCCTATATATGTGCCTGAGATCCCCCTTAAATTCAAAATTATAATAATTCGGAGGAAGGGGGTTTACATTCTTCATTCCAGGGGAGGTTCCTGCCTTCCTTAGCAGACACCTATTGTTAAACCACGACAACCTTCTAGTCAACCTTACTGAAAGCTGTATGCCCTGTCCATCTTGTATGGTACACTTCAACTGCCTGCTCCCAGCATTAATGAAGACATTTTTTAATTTTTGCACCCTTTGCTGTCAAGCATGTTGTCTGTTTATGAACAGGCATCATGTCATTCACAGGCAGCTGATCAACTGCAAATTCCCACTCCAACAAAAGTTGGAAAAATCTTTCCACTGACATTCAATGGCCCATATCATCATACTGGTGAAACCCAACACTGAACCCTAAACAAACCAACAAACAAAAAGTCAAACACTTACTGAATGCAGAAAGGTGCAGTTTTTAAAAGCTCATACACACTTGTATTTTCTGGCCTCCTTACCACAAGAAAGAGATGCAACAGCTGGGAAGAGATCAGCCATGGATCATGAGGACAAACAATAAAGTGGAGCATCTCACAGGAGAAAAGGCTGAGAGAGCTGGACCTGTTTAGTCTGGAGAGGAGAAAGCTCAGGGGGCTCCTACAGACACATAAAAATACCCAAAGGGAAGGTGCCAAGGGGATGGAGCCAGGCTCTTCCCAGCAGTGCCCAGTGACAGCACCAGGGCCCACGGGCACAAACTGAAACACAGCAGGGCCCATCTGAATGTCAGGAAACTCTCTGGCAGGGTGAGGCTGACCAAGCACCAGCACAGACTGCTCAGGGAAGCTGTGGAGTCTCCATCCTTGGAGACATTCAAAAGCCAGGACGTGGTCCTGGGAAACTGGCTCCAAGTAACCCTGCTCAAACAGGATAACAGAACAAAATGACCTCCAGAAGTCCCTTCTAATCTGAACTGTTCTGTGACTGATAGAACTATCTGTGTGCTCATTTTGCCATTGTAGATTCATCTAAAGAGTGTCCGTGGGCAGGATTCCAGCTGGGAATGGTTGTTCACGAATAACATCTGTGCTTATGGTTAAGAGGATGTGCATCATAAATATTTTTAGTCTGGATTAGTTTTGAAAAATTAAAAAAAGGTCTCTCAGCCTGATGAAGAAAATCTTTGATCTGGCTGGATCCATCAGTAGTAGTATTATTTTTTTAAGATGGAAAACCAGTAAAAGTTAAAAGCCTCTTAAGTTTGGATCAGTACCTATGCAAAGAATAAGGAATCTATCTTCAAATAAAACCTGAAATGTGAAATTTCAACTTAATCCTTTTGACACTACCCCACTTACAAATATATCCTCCTTTACAGACAGAAAGATTTTTAAGTCATCTTTATCAACACTATAACACTGACAGTAGATCCACTGTATTCCTTCATGGATCAGCAGCTTTTGAAACTTGATGTCAGTTTTTTAAGTCTGGAAAATAAAACCATATTAAATTTTGTATGGTCCTTCCCTGCGACAAAGTCCCTCCTTTATTCATATAACACTTTGTCCACAGAGGACAGAAAACAATGACACAGCCACAGTTTGACTCATCACCATCCATCCTTCCTCTAGTGAGCATTCCTAGCTGAGGCAGTAGACAAGCAGGTCTGATTTAGGAGGTCATGCTGAAGAATGAATTGAATATTGAATTATTGAATGAATATTGAAATACTGAATGAACCCCCTGCACAGAGACACACCAGCCCACAGAAACAGATGCAAGCACCCTCCTAAAAACTCCCCCCAAGCCATTGAGGTTTAATATCTTGTTAAGCCACAGTTGTGGAAAGAACTTAAGTTCGTTGGGGCTTTTCTGAAGGTATGGATCAAATTTTTTTTGTGGTGTCACATTCACAGATGACATTTTGAATATTTATCAATACTGTCAATTAAGATGCAAATACCAACTGCAATGTTACTGTAATTAACATTGCCATATAATTTTCCTTTTAACAATAAGCAAAATACAAAAGCTGTTTTCATTATTTTACTCATTCCTAATGACAGATATTTGATGGTTGGTATTTGCTTTTAATCTTCATGAATGTATTATCATACTCTTACTGATGAATATAACATGCTTATTTATAGCCCAGAGAAATTCCATAGACATAATTCAGATCACTCTCTCTGGTTTCACTTTAATGTGAAAATACTCCTCATTTTATACACGTACTTACACTCTCAAATAAATATTCTATGCCATATTATAAATAACAGGCATCTTAGTCTGCCTCCCAAGGCAATGACCTTGCCCACGTATTTGTGTACGCAGTGCTGAGCACCCCATACAGCTCAACAGTAACAATAGAAAAGTAATTCTGCATAACAAGCTGTTTTCACAACATCTGCAACCAGTTATTGTGCATTTCCATTAGTGAACAGAAAATTGCTGCTCTGCACACTCAGCTCCAAGCACAACAACCAGATCACTGTAATCTTTTCCAAGGCACATTCACTCTCTGAATGGATCTAACATAGCCTCCATTCGCCTGGTTCTTAAATACTGACTTGTCACAGTCCAAGTGTCATAAATTTGCCAAGAAAGAACTCGGTCCACCTCCAATACTCTCTAATTTACCTCAATTATTAGGAGAGCTATACATAGTTTGAACAATACTAGGGGAAATATAGAGTAACTCACACAATATAGCAAGAAGGTTGCTTCAAATTTTAGCAATTTGGCTGAAATAAGTGATTTCCTCAAGAGGCTGTTACTTTTTCTTAAAGCTCATGAAAGCAGAGATAAGAGAAAACAGTCTTCCAAATCATTTTGCCCATATTTTTCTTATCCTGCAAGGGTCAAATTCCTGCCTTGTTTTCATATTTGTGGCTTTCGGTGACTTCAAGGTCACTTTTTTCAAGACAACAGATGTCACATTTGCATGAAGGAAGCCTAAAGAAATGCACTAACTTTTCACTGTCACTTCTGAATACCACAGATACATTTAAAATCAGGAAAGGTTGTTACAAGTGAAACTTACTCGACATTCCCTGCAGCTCTTGGTTAATACTCGTTGACCTTCTGCTAGCACTTTGCCTCCATAGATACACTTGGCTGTAATTTGAGAGAAGAAGGAGGGAGATTAAAAATTAATTACATCAATATTTAAGCAGCAAATAAATGCAAGGTATAATATAGACATAAAACCAGTATTCACATACGCTGAAAAAAAAATCAATACATTAAATACACAACGTATTTTGTTTTCATCAGAAGTCAGTATCACATATAATTACAAACAAAGTAACAAACAACAAACTCATTTTAAGAGAAAGTAGCCTCTTACCCAAACTACATAGAGGAAATAGGAGCATAAACAGTATGTCCTGAACTAAATAACCTATCATTCAACAGAAAATATTTTCACTACTGACATCATGTAGAGTAGCTACAGTATTTGTGTTACTAGATGGCCTCATGACTCACTTCAAGAACTGGAGACATTTGTTAATGTCCAGTTCATCACAAGAATAATGTAAGCACAGATTTCAATTCAGTCTTCACATTTTTTTGTGGGCACAAAGGTGAACTCTTCAACTTGCTGGAGGGCTGCACGAACAGATTAGATGGAGTGAATGACTGTACTGAATCAACAAACTGCAACAATCTATTTCAGGAAAATATTCTTCAAGCACACATAAAATATATGCAGGATTTTCCCAGGAAACTGAGAACTCCTACTACAAAATTCTTGCCTGAAGTTTTGAGCCTTCTGCCAAAGGTTAGTGGCTCCACAAATGAACCAACAGACTGGAACTTTCCTCGTTCACTTCAGGGCAAAGTCACCTAGCTTGGGACTACTGCCACCACAAAGAGGGCAACATTCACCAGGATCAGAGCAGCAAACAGCTTGGTCAATTATGACCAGAATTATCACAGTCCCCATGCAACTACATGTCTAAATTCCAATTCCAGAGAAGGACAGTAAATCCATCAATTAAAGAGAACAGCTGGACTGTTACGATCTCACACACATCAGCTATCCACTATAAAAGCATCCCACATTACAAACCAGATCAATGCTAAACACTGATAAAATAACTTTCTGCTGTGGCATTTCAGCTCTTTCTGTCCTTGGCCAGTAGAAGTCTGAAATGTGATCCTGAAAGGCAAGCTAAAAGATGTGAATCCTATGTTGCCATTGAAGAGCACTTTTAAAGTTTTGCAGAGTGGAGCCACATGCACAGTGCCAGTGGTCAGAGTAGTCTGTTCTCAAAAGACACTCTATATCTAGGACTGTGTTACCCAAATTTCCCTCCTGAGTGCCCAGGCAAGGGCAGCATTCACAGGTGCAAGTGTGTCTCCCTTACAGGTGATGCCAATAGTTCCACAGCAGCAACTGCCATAGTCAGACTGATTTCCAAATTTTAAGCAGAAGAGACTGCTAGATCAATCTTCATGAACCTTCAGACATAAATTTGCTTCTAATGACTCTTTGTGAAAATGCTCATTTCTTTAAAAAAAAAAAGAATGATTTATGATTTTGAGGAGAACTCAGTCTTCCTCATCACTAAAGCATTTAAAAACAGGCTTCTTCCTTTTGGTATCCTAGTTTTCTTTGTTTTTCAAAAGCTGCCCTAGTTTTTATGCCTGATTTGTTGTGATCTCACTTCTGAAGAAAACTTCAGAGGAGGAAGCCTTGTTTAAATTAGGAATCCCAGTAACTATTTTTAGGAGAGTTTGAACTAGAGACATTTCCTTTTTCTTTCTGTCTGTTCTCCTGACATGACTGCTTTTAACAAAAAGATGGACACATTGGAAAGCAAGTTAACGTATGATTCAGAAAAATGACACTTAAACCAAAATTACAGTCTTTTGCCAAATATTATTTGAAATGGTAACACAAGGTGGCAGGGATCAAAACTGAACTGCCTCAACTCCTTAACACAGTAGACATTAGAGCTTTGTTCATTAACCCTCAGCTAAGATGGGAAAGTGTTCAATAATCCAGCCATTCAATAATGGCCAGAGACAGAAAATTACAAATGATGGTTCTATCAGAGCTAAATAGAAGAAGCAGAGAAAATAACACCTGCAGTGCAGCTCTTTGGAAAACCTCTGCAACTACTACCATCTACCTAGAGGTGACTAACTGTGGTCCTAGCACATCATTTTGTCAAGGAGCTGGCACTTAAAATCAATTTCAATCAACTTCCATACGTCTCTTCCCATTGACTGGCATGCTGAGTTCTTGTCAGAAAAACGAGTCAAGTTTGTGCCAATCACTGACAAAAGGCAAGTTTGATTGTTCATCTTCCCATTACAAATAAACAGGAACAGTTTACTCTTGAGGGTAGACACTGAATCACAATTTTGTGCCTTATAATTTCTTTGTGTCAGATTTTGACTCCTGTGCATACATCCAGTCTCACAACTTCCTAGACTTTCAATGTTACAAATAAAAATATTTTGAGACAAAAACATACAGGCCAGTGTGGCCACTTTACTACCCAAGTAGTCTGTTCATTAACATCTTTTAGTATGCAGAACATTCATGCTGACATACAGCTGAGAGAAATGAGATTACATGAAAAACAAGAGCAAGTGCAAGATCACAGCTAAAGGATATTTGTGCACGGAACTAATGAATTCAATGACTGAAGAAGGGCGACAGAATGCTAAAAATGTGTTATTATTTTCCTAATAAATTCTAAAATAATTCAACATCCCTGCCCTAATAAATTATTGAAAAGCTCATGCATGAAGTTTATTCATCTTCCAGAACAGATCAGGGGAAAGAGAATTTGTGCTTCTTAAGGTACAACTGGCATTAGAATACAGCTAAAATTTTAATACATAAATTGTCTTTGTTCCTTGTAGTACTATTAAAGTAACAAATATTGAATATTCCTTCCATGAACATTACTTAACAGCTTTCATTCCCAGATAAAGGAAATGAAAGCTCACAATAACACCAATCTCAACATTTACTTAGCTTTTCTTTCTTCTCATTAATTTATTTTGAAATTAATTACAGCAAACTACGGCTCCGCACAGTGATATTAAGCCCGGGTGTGATATTCTGTCATGTTTATTTTAAAGAACAGCCTTTTAACTTGAAATAAAAGATAGGCGAAAAGATAACAGCTTGGTTAGTTACTCATCACAAAAGAAAGTTCAGACCACAGGCTTGATGCTCCTCAACATCAAGAGGAGATATAAACCGGAGCCAAGTCAGTCTTCCCAGCCCCCAACAGCATGAATAATTTTACACTAACAATAGGTAAAAATAGTACCTCTGAAATTTTCAATACTTGTTCGTTTCTCTACAATCATTTTCTTCTTAAATCGTGTTTGCCGCTATGACTCACGTTACCTGAACTTCCAGGACCTCTGAAAATCATGACAAAAACATGCCTGCAGGCAGGAGAAGTTTAACTCAGCTGAACCAGAAGGGCAATTGCAGGTCTGTGTGCTGCACTCACCCTTGCACACCTTGCAGCACTGACCCTCCACGTGCACGGGGAGAGCGTCGGGGGGACACTCGGGAGGGGGGCAGGACATCCTCCGGCACTCCACAACTCCGCCCTGGGCAAAGGTGGAGAGACAAAATTCAACTGCTGCCGCTGCAATTAGGGAGTATTTTACACAAAGCACTAAAAACTACTTCAGTAAATGAAAATATCATCCTGGATTACAAACCTAACCTTCGGTATCAGATGTAATTCCACCCAACTACAAGATGAGTCAAAGTGCTGCTGAAGGTGAACTGCTTTCAGTATTGTGATACATATTACTGGATTTATCCCCCACTTCCAGAGCAAAATACATTAACTGGAAAACATAAGAGCAGAAGCCCTGCTTGCTGTAGGGTGTTCCAATCATCTTTTGAGTTTTTTTAACAATCAGGCTTCTATTTTCATGAGCAAACAAAGGCTCTCTTCAGATATTTATCAAATAATTTCAAAGATACAAGTTTTACATACTAATTCTCTTTCTGTCCCTTGTATTTTTCAGTCTGATAAATGCTGAAAATGAATCTGCAAGTTGTTACCATGCAAGATGCAACTAAGCATCTATGAATACTATTAAGATAATGCCTCTTTTTTGAAAAAGCTACTGCAGTGAAAACAATTCCAGACCAAAAATAGACAATGCTACCCCTTCACCCCAAAACCACAAAGTCCTCACAGGTATAATTAGAACAAATAAGAAAGAATTGTCAAGGGAAAGCAGATTTTATGTATGAAGCTTGAAAATAAGCAATATCAAAATTTTATTAATTTTACCATTTCCCTCTCTACTGTCCATGCTGCCACTAGATGCATACTAAAAACAAAGTAATTTTCAGAGTGAACATTATGTATTCAAAGGCTATTTTCACATTTTCATTTGATCCTATCCTTGAAACTCTTCAGACATTCTTACTTTGCATGTGCAATTCCTGCAGTGATCATCTTCAACCCATGAGTCTTTGTCTCTGTAGATCAATCCATTTACTTGACAAGTGTTCTCACAATGACAGTCTTCCAATTGACTCAGTCTTGTTTCTGCATAATTTAACTATAAATGAAAGTAACTTGATGAGATTTCTGCAGTTCAAACACATGATTTTAAAAAGCCAAAACCACTACACTTATTTTCAACCAAGCCAACTTTGACTGCCACCTTCGAAAGACTGAACCAGGAAATCAGCAGGTATAAACTGACCCTATTCTTCAGATTTTGATGGAGTTAGTACATGGTCATCCCACTCTATGATTAACAGAGAAACCATGCTCCTGGAATTAATCCTGGACTTGTTACTAGCTCTGAACTCTTCTTGCTGTTACAACAGAAATACAAGCAAATATATGCATTCCTTCCCTGCCCATACAAATAACTGAAAAATGGCAGGCCTCTGTTAAAAAACATTTTTTTTTCTGGCAAAATAAATACAAGAAATTAAAAAAAAAAAAAAAATCAACATTCACATGGAAAATTCTGTGATTCATAAAAGCATTCCTGGTTGTATAAACCCATGCTGTAAATACACCAGACTGCCTAGTCCATAAATGAACTCAAGCGCTTGATTTTTCTTGATTTTAATCAAAGTCAAGCTTGAACTGTTTTGACTTCCAGCAAGGAAAGACTCAGTAGAAATGTCTGAGTGCTGGAAGTCTTCATGTAATAAACACATCTGAATACAAAGCACACCCTAGTGGAGGCTCATAATTTACCAAAAGAAGTTATATTCCACTCAAAGGAGTGCAGGAGATGCACAGACTGATTTCTGTAGATTGTTAAAGCCACATGAATTATTTTAGCCATTACATTTGAAGAGGAACTAACAGTACTCTAGCCCAGCAGTGGGGAATGCTGCAATGTAACACAATCCTTTTCTCTTGCAGCAAATTAACATTTTAGTCAGGTTCTAACATCCCGACATACAGTGCGCCTTTATTTAAGGATACAAGATTAAATCAATTTAACATATCTACTGGAAATATTCAGAGTTAATTCAAATTATGACAAAAATAAAATAAGTTCTAAAAGCTAACATTTATTAGTCTTTAAAAGCCATGTTTTTACAAAACATAGGTAGGAAGAGGATGTAAGGGCAGCTTGCTATGAGTCATGATCAAATGCTCCCTTCATAGCACTCTGACAATCTGCCATAGCCAATGCTCTGCTGGACCACTTCCACAGGCCCTGGGTCCCACCCTGAGCCCACCACACTCAAGAGAGGTACAGCCCAAGCAGGAGGGAACCTCTCTTTCCTGCTTTCATTCTGTATAACTTGCACAGCTTCTAAAATTACTGGAGCCTGAAAGCAGTAGCTGGATGTTTCCTTCCCAGACAAACTCAGCTCTGAGTCTCCATAATTTTAATTTACATAAAGTGCACATAGACATTTATTGCAAGCAACACTTGCTCATCTATCCAATGCTGTGATACAGCTGTGACCAAAACACAGATTGAGAGAGAAGCTGAAATCCTGGATCGAGTGGAGCCTAAAAGCAACAACCAGACTCCAAACCACTTTCTCAAAACATCTTGTTCCTGCTCTGCATCTCTAGGTACAGGGATGCTTGCTGCTGTACGTTAGCAAGCCACTCTCTGACTACCTGCCAGGCCAGACAGGATCTCTGTGGGCAGCCCTTCAAAGCCATCACAGGCATCATCCCCACAACATGTACTTGTATCTACATTAGTAACTCCTGGCTGTTGTGGCTACGACTTAAAAGGCAGATACAAACTTTAATGCTTCCCTCCAGACCTTCCATTTTTAACTTGCATTTCTTTGCAAAGGTAATTTCCTTTCCTGCTGCATGTGTTCTGCCTGGACAACAGGAAGTGACTGCAAAAAACCAGTCAGTGGACTGCTGTAACAGAAAATGATTTTGCAATGAAGGATTATTCCAGCAGCACTTTATGAAAGTGCAGAGACTTTGCACTACAAATGCTGTGTTCTTTGCTTCCCCTCATAAAGTACTAGCAAGCAAAAATATAATTAACATCAGAGAAAGCAAGTTACTCAATACACTGCATAATTGGAACTTGTTCATACCACCAACAGGGCTCAAAATAATTGCCTCTCTTTCACAGTACAAGCAGAAAACTGAACTAAAAGCTTCACATTTTGCATTCAGATCCAGCCTGTCCAAAGCATGTCAGCTGAGTAAGAGGATTGCCAGTATAATGCACACACTCTCCAAAAAACAGTTTCCCCTTTCCTGCTGGGAAGGGAAAGAGCATTTGAAGGCAGTGCATTAAAAAGTATAATTTTTTTAAACAAGCAGCATTGCTATGTAAACCCTATTTTGGAAATTCCTACAGTTACTACCCTGAGAGTAAGGGCATCTACAGAGGTTGGTTGCAGCTGCACTTAAATCTAAGTAATTAACATGTAAGTGCTGTTCCAAAAGAGACAATTAACTGCCCTCTACCACAAACCAAATGGTTTATCAACATTAACTTCAAGAAGTGTCCAGAGTCTCCTTCAACACAGATCAGGGGTTTGGTCACCTCTAAAACACAGTTTCCTACCCCAAAACTTCAGCACAGCCTGGCTGCAGGGCCTTGGCTTAACACTGAAGCTGCCCATGTATTGTAGGAGCAGAACCTAAAGAAAATTTCCAAAATTCCAAACAAACAAAAGAAGTCCCCAACACTTTAGATTCCCATTCATCCTATTCATGACCCAAAGCTGGGGGAAAAAGAAGGGAAAAAAAAAACCACAAACCCAAGCACACGCCACATCACCTGGAGCTGAATTAACTTTTGCACTGATAAAAACCATTGGTCAAAGGGGCTATCAAGGTCAGCACAGCCAGCAGGTTCACTTTTCATTTGGGGCCTCATTTCAACTCCCAGGGAGGAAACTACACCAGTCCTGAAGACTTCCCACAAGAAAACATCCCCCCTCTGACAGCATCACATGGTGAGGAAATTCCTGAGGGATTTCATTCTTCCATTTCTTCGTTTATGCCTCGGCATGAAAAGGGAAATCAAGCTAAGGTTTCTTGCAAAAAAATCAGACTCTGGGTACTTTGTCACTACCTTACAAATAATAAAGCAGACAATAGAAACATTAAGCTTAAGGAACAACTGTGGAGCTATACCCATAAGGCTCAAAAAATTATTCTAAATTTTCATAGCAGAGCCAATCTTCATAGCATAAGGAATGGCATATAGAGTAAATACTTTCATCTTTGTCTTAGGGAAGAAAAGGAAGGAAATGAGCAACTAAAAAAAAAAAGCTTAGGTACCTACTTTTGCAGTCATTTTTGCCAGGAGTTCTTGCAAATCCATGATTCCTTGCACCAGGCTTAAGAAATCACTGCAGGTTGGGCATGCTCAATAGAGAAAGATTAAAAAGAAACAGAAAAGAAGAAAAGACACAATAACCCATAAATAAACAACACTCTATCATATCAGATTTAGCCAAACATAAAATGCAATCTGTTTGTACTGAATTTTTGCCTTCTGGAAGTCAGCACATGCAAAAATAACAAGCCTGAAAGTATTATTTTTAAAGCAAAGAAACAATCTGTATGAAAAATCAAAAACACAGAGAATAAAAAGATTGCTACTTACTGCGATTCAGATTGGGACACTGTGTTATATATCCATTAGGTATAAAGATGACTTTCACATCTTGAATAATACCCTTTGCAAAAGAAGAGAAAACTGGTAATACAGATTACAAACATTCACTTCAATCTGTACAAGCTCTTTCACATTTCTTCAGCAGACACAAAAAAAATTACCAGCTAACTCACTCTACTTGTGTAGAAAATAATTGAAGATGAACAAAATACAACAACTCCTCCCTCCTATGTCTCTGTGTGTTTGGATATTACAGCAATAATACTGCTTTCTCTTTTGTAATCACCAAATATAAGCTGCTTAAACATCCTTAAATGGGGTGAGACTGGTGAAAAAAAACAGTGAAATAATATCCATTGCTCAAGCCGATGACACACTTTTCCAAAAGACAAAAAGAAAACACCGTAAAACTCTCTTATTTTTTAGCCAAATAAGACTGTGAAATCAAGCACTGAAAAGACAAGTGCCTAGTGTCAGATGTAAGTAACAGTTTACACTTCCATTGCTTGGTTTCATTAAGTCTCCTAGTCCTGTGTCTCAGCAGGCTGTTTGGATAATCGTGCCATCAGTCAGAATTCAATCCCCTCTCTAGCCCAGGCAGACAGAAATTCTCTGTGTAGGACTGGCAGAAGGTCAGGGCATATGGGCACCAGGGCTTGTCTCTGCTCTGGAGGCTCAGGGACCTGGGCAGGGGGCTCAGAAACCTTGGAACAGAGCCCAAAACACCTGTGGTTTGGATTTTAACCCATGGGAACGATTGCCAACATTAAAAGAAGAATTACAGGTCACAAGAGTTTAAATAGAATAAGTTTGTCAGAGGGTGTAAAAGTAGTTTTGGGGTTTTAGTATGGGGGGGTTGGTATTGCTAAGATGGAGGAACCTCGTGGCTTTTTGGGTTTCTTCCTTCTTCACATTCTCCATTTCTGCTGTGACGGTGGCACGGGTGATTGGTTTAGAGAAGAAATTAACTGTCTAACATAGAGAATAGGTATTGGAAAGTAATTAGTAAATAAAGTGGACATAATTCCTATTATAAAAGATAAACACCGCCTCTGAGGGGGGAGAAGACCTTGGACTGTCCTGCTGGAAAGAGCTCAGCGGGTCAGAAAGGAAATGTTTTAGATAAGACCAAATAAACAACCTTAAGAACGAGACCCAAAGAGTTTCTGCTTTTTCTTCCATCTTGGGCGTGGAAAAAGGACTTTGTTAGCTCGGGGAATTTCTGCAAAAGCAACAAACCCGACAAGGGCAGGTAGTTCAAGGCTCCTAAACCAAACCTAAAGGTCCAGAGGCTGCTGCACCTTGTGTAGTCCCTGCCCTGCAAGGACATCCCCAATGGAAGCAGCAGATGCCCAGTGTGCCTGCACACCTGGGCCCTGAAGAACCCCAGACACTTCAGAGAATCCAGAAAATGCCAAAGCTCGTGTCTGCACTTTTAAGCTCAGGTTGAAGCGTTTGCTGCACCTGTGACTGTGCAATGTACTTACTTCCCAGGATACCCTGGCTTTAATAATGTCATGGCCACTAAGGGAGAGGAGCAAGGGAAATCAAGGGACCTCTAGTGCTGATATTTGCACTTCCCCTGACTGTTAATCAGATGTTGTGACACAGCTCTATCTCCTCACAGACACAGAAAGATTTCTTAAATCAGAAAAGAAATTTATCATGGCAGCAGTTATTATCTAATTAAATTACTGACTTGCCAGACTGTGCTTTAATTTTCAGTTAAATTGCAATAGAGTGAATTTTGCAGACCAAGGACATCATCACTTGCTCATAGACACTCACACTGCACCCATAAAGAGACGCCTCAGATAGTCCTTAAAGCCTGGCAAGGCAAGTGACATTTACATGCTCATCTGTTAAAAGAGTAGAATGCAATCAGCAAGTACTGTTTCCTGCTTACTGTCTCATGATCAAATATTAACTGAAAATATTAATAGAGACAATCAGATCACCCTGTCTTTCTTGCAGAAGTATATACGTTTATTACCCTTTTCACCTATGAGAATAATGAAACCATAAGTAATAAGAAGTAATACAATGACTGGAAATGGAACATCCTGAAAGCCATTTTACAGACTTTCCATCAGCAGTCATCAGTGAGAAATTAGATGGTGAGGCAAAAAATAATATTTTAACACTTAACCCTCTGCAGTGAAAAGCTCAACCAAGAGTGAGATTATAAAGTTCCACCAGGCCATATTGCCTAGCTAACAAGACATCATCCAAAGAGAAGTGATTTTTTCTTCAGCTTTTTTTTCCTTTTTTTTTTTAGGTTCATCTTCAAATGTGTTTGTTGCATCAGAGTCACATTGCTCAATTGTGTTTTGGACAGATTTGCATTTAGACATAGCCTGAAGAGGAAACACAACTATTTTATATGTCTTAATTTCTGGCTATATGAAAGCGTATTTCTACGTAATAACATATGAATATGAACTTCAGTTCACTACACAGATGACTTCTAGGTTTATAAACCATCTGAAAATTAATTATTATGATCAAACACTGAAGTAAACTTTCCAAGGGCAGAAATTTTGCTGATGTATTTTTTTAATAGAAAGGCTTCATTGTAGGCAAACACTTATTACAGACATAATTATTGTAACAAATATGAAAAAACCCTGATTATTCCTGCTTCAGCATTAAGTCTGAGCTGCCAAGAGCTTGGATTTGTTCTTAACAGTGATCACTTGTCAGTGGTCAAAATCTTTGCAGTTTTTCCCTTCCCAAGCAGACATCACCTTTATGTTATCAATAAAAACATTTGGCTAATGACAATCAAAGCTTCAGCTCAGCATCAGGACTTGCTAGCTTGAAGAACCTTCATCTGGTGCAGGCAGATTATCAGCTACACAATGAAATTCAGGTCTGCAGCACTAAATATCAAGCCCATCCCATGAGAACATAATGCAAAAAGCCCAGTTTATTGCACTTCTCAGATATCTACTAAACAGAACAGCCCTCCCACATTCTGTAAAGAGGCACATATATTCCATGAGCTCTCCACTTCTGCATTTTCATTTCCTCCATTGCCTTTCATCCTCTTTAAAGCCTACTTCTCCCACAGAGATAATGTGATCCACACAGCTGTGCAAGCTGCACTGGCCAGGGCTGGGAAAGGCTCTAGAAGATGGCACCAGCAGTGCCTGAAACTCCTCTGCCTTGGCAAAGCCATGCCAACAGCCCAGATTTCCACTCCATCAGCACCGTGCTGCTCCCCTCAGGGCACCTGAACACCTGCCCACAGCACCACTGACTTTCACCTTAGTCCATACAACTCCCAGTCCAAAATGATTACAGAGTCATATGACTACATAAATCATATACACAATGCTGTGCAATAAAAATACCAATATGCTTCTCAAGCACCTAATATACAATCCCCAGACACACGCAGGATCAATAGAGCTTGCTCTAGTAGTTATGAAAACTACTGTCTTGCAACATAAATCACCTTCTCACCAAGGCATTAATAAGCTCATTTCTGCACTAGCCCTTTGGAGGGACCCTCAGGGGGAAGGGTACTCTTCAGCAATAAAACAAATTTTGCAGATAATTCTGATCCTGACAGCAATCAGATCCATCATAGAGAGTGTTCTATAGATACCTGGCATCAATTTTTTTTCTCCCTTCAGTTGCATTTTCTTAAGCTTCCTAACCTGATGATAATTGTATTCCTTAGCCCTGAAATAAACCCTGAGTTTGTGTGGCTGTCCTGGCTCTGTCCAGCACAAAACTAATTTTTGCAGTAGTAGGAAAGAGCGTGGCTGGGATATGATTATTCTACTGCACTCACATCACTGCAGGAGACAGGGGAAGGGACTCTTCCATGGAGAAAGAGTTCCCTAAGGTCAAGAAAATGTGGAGGAGGGAGCCATCTGGTACCATCTATTACCAGGAATGTGTAAACAATTTCTTTTCCTATATCTTTTGTTAATAATAGTGTTGCTGTTACTGTTTATTTTCTTATCTCACCACTCCTTCCAGTAAATGGTTCTTATCTACACCCATCATCTTCACCTTTTGTGCCTCTAATTCTAAACTCCATTCCACCACAGTGGGAAGGCAGAAGGAAAGAAGGAGTGAGTGAGAGCAAGGTGTGATTTGAGAGAGTCTTGGAGAAGGGTACTGAACTGGGGAGCACCATTCATAAACCACTACAGCCTTAATTTATCCACCCCTTACTACTTACATCCCACCCAGATCCCACACCTTCCAACTATATATAAATACACACAATCACAGCTGTCATTTCCATAGTCAGTGGCCATCCCTCCAAGATGTCTGTTGAGTTCATTTGGACCATGACTGTGGGTTCTATCCACCCTAGATGTCTCCCAGGACAGGAGGGCTGCTGGCTGGTTGCTGTCTGGAGCAGTCCGTGCTCACTGTCCAGGGCAGTCATGCAGCAACCAATATTATATATACAGAATTGAACAAATATTCAACATTACAGATTTTTCTTATCCAGAAATCAAATCCCCTTGTGGTACATGTCATGTTTCCCTGTCTCTCTGCATTAGCCACCAAGTGGCCCTAGATCCTTGAGCAAAAGCAATTCCACAGAGGGGTTTGGCTTTGCCAGAGCTGCTCCTCTCTGGAGCTGCCAACAACAATTCTTCTTGCAAATACTGTCACTTTATCAGAGTCCTGTAGTTGTTCAAGAGTGAGTTCCCAAAACACTAGAGCAGAGAATTTCTCTAAATACCAGCCCTTGACACTCATGATTATTCCCCCCTCAGAGCAGATCTCTGAATGACCCTCACAAATCTCTGTCCTGACTAAACATGGTACTGTAAACCATACTGAGAAAACACAGCGGACATAGCAACAAGAACATGCTTTCCTTAACATCCAAATAAAATTAAAATTCTCAAAAGCTGTTTTAACAAGCCTGAAGGAGTAAAAGGCGGTGAAAAGCTGTGGAAAATCATTCCCCCCCTTTACCCCACAGCCTACATATGATTATTAACAGACTCCCCAGAGAAGAACCCGAGGTCAGGGGAGGAGAACAACACTGAACACACATCCAAAATAACCCTCATTGCCCTTGATGCTATCAAGCCATTAGCAGATATCACATAGATCAGCCACAGAGTAATCCTGATGCCTCTCCCTGCACTGAAAAAGACCATTGTGAGGGGCAGGTTAGGGAACAGATACAGGGTTAGGCATCACACCCACGTGAACAAGCCAGGCAGCGCTGAGGCCAGCGCTCCACACCTGGTACCACGGATGCTTGAACCTAATGAGTTATCAAACCTGCTCTGGCTCTGTTATTTCCACCCTTGGAGCCACACACTGGCCACCAGGTAAGGCTGTCCTGGTTTAGGAATGGTGATCTCCAATTCAGTGTCCCCACAGAGACTCTCCCAAACCCCAGGCTGGTCCCTCTCAATCCCCCTTCCCCTACCCCTCCCCACTGGGGCAGGATGGAGTTGAGAACTGGAGGCACAAAAGGTGAAATGTATAGACAGGCACAATTTACTGGAAAGAACAATTGGATAAGAAAATGAATGGTAAAAATATCAATAAGTTATAAGAAAAAAAAATATTGATGCAACAAATTTGCTTTTCCATACACACATTTTCATGGCTCTAATACACGTACAAAAATGCTAATTCTTTTTTAATGCTCTTATTTCCCTGCAGATCTCTGTTTACATTAAGGAAAATATATCTAAATTTTTATATGCTAAAACAGTGAAACAAATTGCTCTGAAAAAGAAAGGGAAATCCTGCTGAGCATATAAAATATACAGAGATACCTACTCTTTACAAATGGGCAGAATACCAAGTTTTTGCAACGAGTAACATAAAAAAAAGTAAGACTTCTGAAACTCTCAAGCCTGATTAAAAAAAAAAAACACAACCAATTATATTTCTGTCCTGAAGAAAGTTACTAAAATACTCAAGCACACATAAAGCAAAGTAAGGCACTTGTAGGCTTTCATTATGATCAATAAAAATGGTCAACTCATTAGCATATCATTAGCTACCCTGCTGTTTCCAAAGTGTTAACACGTAGAAATATTAATTTACAAACATATAATATCCCAGAGTTCTGAGGCTCTGACTGCCTGCATAAAATAAGAATTTAAGACAGGCAACTCCAATATAACTTCTTCCTTTTCCTGTGTAGCTATAAACATATGTTTACCATCTGTGGAATAGTGGGAAGCAGCTGAGGTAAAAAACCAACAGCTGTAGAATAAAATAATACAATCAATTTCACTTCACAGTGACAGCTCAGCTGCTGGAGGATGAAATGCACTGTAGGTTCAGAGCATTCCTCAGACTATCATTTAAGCCAAAAGCTGGCTTTTACCTCTGTTTCATAATTAAAATTGCTAGCTACTACGCTGAAATAAGTTCAGCATAATTGTCCTAGATTTTTAGAAATCTGAAGACTTTGAAGAGACATCCTCAGAAAAGAAGCAAGTTGTAAAAATTGTCTTAGGAACCAACAGCTTCCCATGGAAACCGAGTGGTAAATTACCTTGGCAACAAATCCATGCCCAGATTGAGCATAGGCAGATTGGCCCCTCGCTGCTCCATGGACTCCTTTCACAGATAAACACTCCTACTGTGGCTTCTAATCCAAAACAGGCATTAATATCAGAAACTTTTACCTTGTAAACAAGCTGTTTACAAACCAGCCACAGCTCCTACCAAATTTCATGTATATCATATTTTGTGAGTCTAAGACAACTGATTGGGAGTACCTTGCTGACTATTTATTACTTTCCTTCTTTATGTGCCATTTCATATCTGCTTACCTTAAAGAAACCATGCTTCCTGTTTCTCTGTCCAAGCCATAAATTGCTTTCAGGTGTCAAATTCATTTCTGGGGGATCAATGACACGTTCATAAATCCTGCAGAGGGAAGACATTGCATTTACTTGAATTTTCTTTCCTCTGAAAACTTCCTTGAAAAAATCAGGTAACAATAAATGATGGAAAATAGAACCAAAAATAAAACTTGTAAAACATTTTCATTAAACACAGTATTGATCACTGATCATGGTGAAGAAAGTATATTACAACTTTAAAATAAAAAAAAATAAAATCACAGATATATGAAGACTCCATAAAATTTAAAGTCTCCTTGTGCAGTTGTACAGCATGAGACTAAAGAAAATACAATGCCAGAACCCAGCACAGTGGGGAAAAAAAATAAAATGGCACCATCTTAGTCTAGGGATGTCTTTCAAAATCTACCCTAATGAAAAAGTGCAATCACACAAGATCCAACCAAATCCAACAACCTAGGGCTTTCAGACTGGCTAAAATTTTGAAGAGACTTCACAAAAGAACTTTATGCCACTCTATTCCCTTTTTATCTTTCCCCTCTACATTTGTGTCATGCATCCTTGCACGTGGACCTTTCTCCCCTTTGGTATTGGATCTCCTCAGGCTGGCTGCTCACGTGTGGTGCCTCTGCTGCACATCCACCTTGTGTCTGTCACAGAATGGCCAGAATCTTTACATACGCCTGGTATCTAACAGTGACAGGTCCATAAGGAGCCTTTATGTACTGCATACACTTGCACATGACAGCAGCAATCTCTGTGCCAAATTTCTATGACTAACTCATGATAAATTTTTAAGTTAACAAAGTATTTCGAGCTCTAAAAAGGTTTTGCTAGGGGTTTTGTTTGTTTTTAGAAAAGCTGTAATGAAGTTTCCATAACAACTTTTCCAGGAACACAGACCACTACATCATCATCATTTCAGAACATGAAAATTCAAGGCCAGAGTTACTGACCCTGGATTCTCATATTGCTATGTCACATCAGAAGGAGCCACGAACTTCCTGCTCCATAACAAAAACTGCATGCTCAATAAGGATTAGGGAAGAGATGATGAAACCTATTTCTATTACTGTCCAGTTTACAGGGAGCATGCATTGCTGTGTAATCACAGCAGTGTGACAGCCAAGAGAAGAGACTTTGAGTCTGCCAAGACCCCGATCTTAAAGAGGTGAAATTATCTGTGGTCAAATTATTTTTCTTTCTTTAAAGCAAACATGAAAAATGAACACCAAAGAAAACCAGAAGTGGATCAACTGAACTCATCTTCACAATTACACTCCACGTGTTTCTACCAGAGGCTCACTAAGTGTAATCGGTGATTTTTCATGCTGAAATTTGCCACAGGTATTGGGTTTGTATTGCAAGGGTTAGGCAGCAGGGGACCACAAGGGTGGCTTCTGTGAGAAGCTGCTAGAAACATCCCCCATGTCTGGCACAACCAGTGCCAACAGGCTCCAGGATGGCCACCACTGATGGTGGCAGAACCTTTGGAATAACATATCTGAGAAGGGGGAAAAGTTACTGAGCAACAGCAATTCCAGCTAGGGAGAGGACTGAGGACACGTGAGAGAAACAGCTCTGCAGACACCCAGGTCAGTGCAGAAGGAGAGGGAGAAGCAGCTCCAGCACAGGAGCAGAATCCATAGATGTTCCCCTGGAGGTCCATTCCCCAGCCCCCTCTGCATGGACCAGGCAGAGAAAAGCCAGGAGTGAAAGAAGCACAGGAAGAAGAAAAGAGTGGGTGGAAGGTATCTGGTTTTACTTCTGGTTACCTTAGTCTGATTTAATTGTTAACAAATTAAACTCATTTCCCCAAGTAGTCTGTTTTGCCCTCAGCTGTAAGGGGTGAGTGATCTCTCCTCACCCTTATGTAGATCCACGAGCCTTTCATTCTCTTCCCTTCCCCCTTGTCCAGTTGAGGAAGGGAGTGATGGAATGGCTTCCGTTGGGCATGGTCAAATCCACCATATCACACTACTGGAAAACTCATTTATTTGCAGAGGCCAAAAATAACACCCCACTACTAAAGAACTTCTGGAAAGATCTATAAAATTATGTCAAAGTACAGAGTCCTATATCCCACCCACTTTTGCTTATCAAAAAAAAGAAGTAAATCATTTATCAAAATAAAATAGAAGCAATATATAAAACTAAAGGCTAACGCTACTTTTATTTTTTTAAAGAAACAACAAGAAAAATCTCAATCCTAAGAACAAAATAGTTATATGAAAATTACAGCTTAAGAATGTGAGTACAGGAGTCAGAAGACTTCTTGTAATACTCAATTTCATTGCTAAAGTTTATTATAATTATCATCAGCCCTAACTCATCATATTTCATGCACATGATACATTCAGAGCTCTAGGAAATTTCTCTCTCTAGTATTTAATTAGGTCTATCTACAAAATTACCACGCTCAGCTGCTTTACCTGAGCAAACAAGCAAAACAAGAAGATATTCTTTTAAAGTAGACTTTGAGAATTACAGGATTATTGCATGCTCTGTCCCTATCAATAATTTAAAGTCTAAGTAGAGGCCTTCTGTCATACCTCAAGCAAAGCTGAACTACACAAATGCAAAACTGCATGCAACAAAATACTGAACGAGAAACAAAGAATTAATACAGTGCTTGAGCACAAGCTCCTTGAGAGCACGTGCACTGAAGTGCTCTATCATATTAGGAATTCACCTTTGCATATATAGCATAGCTTTATTCATGATTTTGGTTAATAATGCCCTCGATGGAAGATTTCTCATCTCCTGAAAAGACTAATCGATACTCAATAAAGAACTCCGTTTCTCCTAATATATAAAATCCCAGTGCTGACTGGGTTCAAAAACACTACTTATTGAAGAATATTTGATTTTTATTCACCTGGCCTAGAAAAAGTTGATGAAAGAACTCTACATTATCTACCTGTAACTACATATAAAAAAATCAAATCCTGACACTGTTGTATGGCACTTCAACAATAGCAAGTTAGGAAGACAAATCAGGCTAAAGTGGCTTATCCTGTCTTTTTTGATGATTTAATACTCTTTCAACCTTTGTGGACAGGGCTGAAGTCATCTTCTTTCTTCATGAAGTGCCATCCTCAAAAGGCTCAAGAAAAGCTCAAGATTCCCCATATTCCTCTACAGTTCTACTCTAATTCAAATTACATTTCTGAAGGAGGTACCTTAAATTAAGGGGTTCATTAAGGTTAGATTGTGTCTTACTCCACATATGTAGACAAGGCTGCCTTAGATCTGCCCATGAAGTAACAGGCTTAGGTGTCAAGAGAGGGTATGAGATGTAGCCCAGTCCCTGATTATCTTTTCCTGCCAAAAGATGTTTTGGTTGACACCATTTGATTTACAAACTATGTCAATTTACTTTATTATTGTATACTGTTAAATGTCATCAGAAAAAAAAAGGCGTGGCAAGCATGCACACAACATATTGCTACTCCCGTAAGCCCCACTATATACCCTTGGGAAATTAAAAGGTAACAAAATACATCAGTTAAAAAAAAAAATAAAACAAAGAAACCTGAAAGAAACAAAACATTCACATTAAGCTTCCACATCCCTCACTTTCCCTCACTTGACTTTCTGGGCTGAGGTACGTCACCTTCTATGGCTTGATACCCATGTGACCAATACTCTGTATTTGGCATATGAACAGCTGAATTATACACTTCAGCTTATAAAGTGCTGGTCTAGAGCTCCTTGGAGAACAGTTTCCAACACATTTGGCTTTGATGCCAACACAGAGAAATGCACAATACACTTCACAAGCAAAGGAATGCTCAGAAAGAGGACTCAGGGGAACCGTGGTCACTAAAACTGCTGCAGACTGAATAGTCCCTCCAACATGAGGAGACCCAGGTCTCCAGGTTAATGGACACTCTGCTACATCCCTCAGACTTTCAGATTTATGGCTGCTGCATTCACTTCACAAGAAAAAGCTTGATTTGCCCCTACTTTATGCCAACATATTTTTAAAAAGTTAAACCATAACGCCAGGGTAATGGAACAATGAACTATTTCTACTATTTTGAAGTGTCCGTGCTCAGAATACATTCAATAACCACCGATTCATTTAGCAAAATACTGTAAGAATTACACCTGTTAATCACCAAATACTCACTATATTCTTGTTTTTGTATCTCTATCTCTACCCTATCTGCACGCTTTGATTTATTAAGTATTCTTGTGCAACCATCAGAATCACCTCTCTCAAGGACACATTTCAAACAGGCATCTCTGCCATAATGAAGACAATATGCAGAAAATAGAAAATCTATAAAATAATCAGTGGATTCCTGAAAGGAGGCATATCTAAAATATTTGCATCCTAATAATACATACACATCTTGCTCTGCACAGAGGAAGAGCTTCTTTAGAAATTAAGCTCTGTTGGACAAAAGGACAGCTCCCTTCCATGTACTCAATATAAATTATTTTTAGCATCTTTGTAATGTGTGACTATACAATGGTATAAATCCAAAATAAAATGGTAAAAAAAGGAAATACCCTCACTCTATACATATGCAGGCTGAAACACAGACAGATCAACACACATCACAAAGACAAAGTCTCTGCCCAAGATCTAAGCCTTTAGACTGGGCTTAACTGCCTCGCATACTGGGGCACACTCCCTCTGGAAAAAAAGTGACATGGAATTGTCTCTTGCACTGAAGGTGATTTCTTACACACATTTTTTATAAGCAGAAGTCAACACTTGAAGAGTATTTCCACTTTTGTGGAGATGCAGCTCTACGTCACACATCCAGTATTTGCCGTGCCAGAAGCATTTTTGGAATTGCTGAAATATTTAGCAGAACATGAAAATAAACTTTATGTCTGCTCACATTAGGATACATCAGCCAACACGGACTGATCAGGAGATGCCACTGCCTAAAATTCTGAATCATAAAATAGACTGCAACTCAACAGACTCAATTACAAAGCAGCACACCAAATTATGACATTTTCAAATTCTTCTGTGTCTAAAATAAGAGTAGGTCACTAAAACAGGAACGTGCCTTCTTCTGTTTTCAGGCTGGATATGAAAACCCTGTGATCAGCTCAGTTGGTTGGAGCATGGTGCTAAACAACAAAGTTGAAGTCTTGATCCTCACACAGGGTATTCATTTAAGAGCTGGACTCCAGTCCTGGTGAATATTTTCAGAATATTCTCTGAAATTTGTGAACACACACAGCCCTGAACTGCATTAATCAATCTTGAAACAGAGATTTAGACTGTGAGGGTATAAAAGCCCGGGGGGTCCTTTGTCTGGGGTCTCTCCTCAGAGGGAAGCTCTAAATTTCCATGTAGAGAACAGGTGTTGAATTCATCACACCCAATTTTAAATGTCTCAAAAGTTCATACCTACAGTGGAGGTAGTTTTCTAGACTCACTTATTTAATGAAGAGATGTAAGTGTTTCTAGGGTGTGATTCATCTTACAGTAAATGAATCACTCTCTAAAGGCCCCTCCAACAGCTGCACAGGAGCCCTTCCTGACATCAGGGTGAATCATCAAAACAGATTTTTGCAATTCAAAGCCTGATGCTCAAAAATTACACTCTCCTGCAACCATTCATTACCCTGTATACATCCATCTGCATCTTCAGATCCCTAAATATACTGAAGGGTATAGAAAAGTTCTGTTCATGGCAGTCTCTGAAAGAGCACTCTCAACTTCTAGCAAGTCAGAGGAAGAGAAGGAAGTTCCCTATGTTTTGCATCAATCTTTTTCCTAATCTAATTTGCAGAGGTGTCGACCACCTTTGACCCTTGCTATCATTTCTGGTGAGCCTGCAAAAACACAGTATGCCTCTTAAATAGCAAATGAGGCCTCCTAACACAGGTTTTTGTATAAAAATAATCAGCTGCTTCAAAAAGTCCAACAGGTTCTCTGAACCCACCTGCATAGAGAAACTGATGGATTATATCAGTTCCTAGCTTTAAGATGCAGTATTGTCATTTATCTCTATATCTATTCTTCCTGAGATATTAAGAATTTATTTTTAAAGAATTTATTTGGAAAATAAATACTAAGATTTCTTTACATTTTTCTCTTTCAACCCATTTTCTATATGCTGCATAACGAAAATGTGTCAATACCAATGTGATTGGATTTTCTTGATAGTGTTTACAGATAGGATGCATTATTTGACATGCATTCACTTCTAGAGCAACTTTAACTGAATTATTCATTCAGTTTCCAGTGTTTTGTTTCAGAAAAATAAACTTCCTGAGGGAAATTTTGATTTTTTTTTTTTTTGGTGCTATCTCCTCTGCCTTAGTATAGGCGTTCACAATCACTTAACAGAGGAAAGCAATTTAGATTAAAATCTTGGGGTAGGAGGGAAGCCTTTTCTTATTAAATTTTGAATATACAATAGCAACTGCCAACTATTTAATCAAGTTATTGTTCAGCTTTAGGAGAAAAAAAATAGGTGTCCAGTAATAGCATATGTTAGGAAAAAAGACTCAAGAGTGCATGCTCCGTTTACGGGTCCATTTCCCTATATAATCACAAATTTAATGTACTCTATTTTTCACTTTAATTATTCCAACTACAAATCTAGATTTTAAAATAAAAACTCCTCTAAATAAAATTCTATTTTAATTTTTTTTTTCATTAAAGAAAAATTCAAAGTAACTAACAAACAGGAAGAAACTACACAAATGCAAAAATGAAGATGGCCAAAAAAGCACATTTCACTGTCAGGTTTGGGGGTTTCTTCTCCACACATCAATTGAGGAGTGAATTCACAGAGATATTACCTGCCTGTGTGGAGACTTCATTACAAAACAGATTACACTCTTCAGTTTCCTAGAATCTTATCCATAAATTTTATCAGAATTTCTTAAGCGCTAAACTAAAACCCATCATTATTATGGAACCATAGTAGAGGACTGGATACAGCAGTGGCCCCATGAAGGGCAGAAATGCATCTGTCAGAGTTGCCTCTGTGGCAACTTTCATCTGGACAACCTGAAGTAGATTCTGACACCTTTACAAAACAAGGTCAATATTATGAACTTTACTTGCAATTGACAGAACAGATACAAATGGTTCCTGACAATGAGAGTGTAAAGAGTATCTAAGCCCTAACAGCCTGTCTACAAGGCTGCAATGTTTACCCATCTTCATATAACAAAAACAGCACTTTTGAAAGCGTGAAAAACCCAGAAAATAGGCTGAGTCAGACTCTAAGCAGAAATAGAAATTTGGCCATTTGCCAAGATTGACAAGAGTCATAGAGAAAAAAACATGCCAAATTATGAGATCAACTGTATCTTACATGTGATGGATCCAGAGTAGGGCTTTTAGTGTCAAGACAGTTGGTTTGAAACCCAAATAGTTATCACATTTCCCAGCTTTGGCAACTGCTGCTTTTGGCTAGGGCAGAGCTCATTTTCTTCAAAGCATCTGGTATGGTGCTATGTGTTGGATTTGTGACCAAAACAGTGTGGGTACCAATCCATGTTTTAGTTGATGGTCAGCAGTGCACAGAATCACTGGGTTGGAAGATACCTCCAAAACCATTGAGTCCAACCCAAGCCTAACACCTCAACCAGACCATGGCACTGAGTGTCACACATCCAGTCTTTTTTTAAACACATCCAGGCATGGTGGAGTCACCACCACCTACCCAGGCGGACCATTCCAGTACTTTATTATTCTTTCTGTGAAAAACTTCTTCCTGGTATCGAGCCTACATTTCCCTTGGTGCAGCCTGAGACTGTGTTCTCTGGTTCTGTCAGTTGCTGCCTGGAGAAAGAGACCAACCCCACCAGGCTACAAACACCTTTCAGGGAGTTGTAGAGAGTGATAAGGTCATCCCTGAGTCCCCTTTTCTTCAGGGAAAACAACCCCAGCTCCCTCAGTTGCTCCTCACAGAACTTGGGCTCCCATCCCCTCACCAGCTTCTTTGCCTCCTCTGGACACGCTCAAGCATCTCAACGTCCTCCCTAAACTGAGGGTCCAGAACTGGACACAGTATTTTCTGCTCCTCACACTGCCCCAGCAGCGAGGGGACAGAGCCAGGACAGCATACCCCATGCCATATCACATCACACTTAGCAATACAAGCTGGGGGAAAAGAGAAAGGGGATGGGAATGTTTGGAGTTATGGCATTTTTCTTCCCAAGTAGCCATGACGTGAGACAAAGTCCTGCTTCTTCCAGGAAAACAGCTAAACCCTTGCCAGCTGATGGGAAATGTGACTTAATTATTTATTTTGCTTTGCTTTACCTATTAGATTGTCTTTATTTCAACACACTTTTCCCCTCCCTGCACTTTCATCTTTCCAAATCCCTTCCCCATCCGAGGAGCTGCGTGGTGCTCAGCTGCCTAACAGGACTAACCCACGCAGCAACCCTTTCCTTTTCAGAAAAGCTGAGCTCAACAGCATGTGGCTGCTGGCCCTGGCATTGCCCATAAAACTTGTACATAATCTACAGATAGGAGAAGCACGTGAGCAATCTACTTGTCACAGGTTTTGGTGAGGATAATTTTTGCCAGATTCAGCAGAATTTAAGGTGGTGTCTAGGTCAAAAGAGTTCTTCCTCTGAAGTGCTGAGATGAATGGCCCCTACATATACAGACTTTTCTTATAAAAATCAACACGTACAACTTCTACGGAATAATGTGAATCCAGGACTTTAAACATCTCCATACAGAGGTGAGAGATACATAGGCACAATGGCACTTCTCAAACAAATATCTTACTCTCTGTCCTGGTTTAGGGCAAATTTGGGAGAGGGAAAGAAAGGAAAAGAAAAAACCAAACCTCTAGATGGACCACCCCTCCCCTTAGCTGAATCGGGATAGGAAAAAAATTTCCTTGGTAGAAAGTGGAAAAAGTTGTTTATTTAACAGATAAAACACTCCCCATCCCAACAAATGAAGGAACAACACTGAACAACAAAAAACCTCTCTGTGCTCCACAGAGATGCCAGAAAGTCTCTCTCGTGGCTGTAGCTCGGTTTAGTTGCTGTCGGTTCGTCTGGTGGAGAGGCCGGGCCCAGGCCAGGCCTGGTGGCCAAGGGCTGAGCTCCTGGTGCCCTTTTTGGGTGTTTAGTCCAGAGCAGGTTCAAACAGTGCCAAGAAAAGGAGAAAAAAACGCAGTTTGGAGGAGAACTTCTCTGCCTCGGCTAGCAAAAAAAAATCTAACAAAAAGCAAAGGAGAGCTCTCTTCTGCTGTCCACACTGCAGACAACACACAGGCTGTGTGTGTCTGAAAGCTGCAGACTCTTATCTTTATGTTTTGAAAACAACTGCCTCAGGCATTCCAGTGTGCCTTCTTCTCTCTCAGATCCAGTTTTTAAAGGTACAACACTTATTTCTGAACTAAACAGATGAATGGGGATACAATTTAGCATCAACCCAGGACACTCTCCAAAGGTATTTTGTCACTTATGAGCAACTCTCACTATCTGGCTACCAGATATAAACCACAAAGCAGCAAGGGTTTTTATGATGCACACAAGTATCCACTACAGTCAAGGAGACAAATACGCTTATAAATGAGGACAACACTAAAATTCACAGAGTCCCTAAAAGACACCCTTTAACCTCAGCAAGCTTTGAAGCTCAGGTTCTGAACCAGAACACTGAATAAAGCAAACTGTTAACAAGAAAGCTAAAAGCACAGCACACTCATTTCTTACCATACCAAGTATCATACCAAAAGCCCATCTCAGATGAGCCAAATGGTCAGAGTACATCCCAGATTCAAAATATCATCAAACCAAGTCTGAGCAATTAAAAGCAGATTCTAGAAATAAGAGGAAGAAATTAATTCAATGGGTTCTTTCAAGATATAAAAAGAAGAAAAGCTCCTCTCCCACAAATTAAACAAGAAACCCTTAGAGCAAGATACATCTGAGATAAAAAACTGTATTAGAATATCTATGAAACAAGTAGCAGCCAATTAAGCCTATCTTACAATCAGAAAGCAAAAGAGGAAGAATGTGCATCAAAATGTGCACAAAGAAGGTCTTGCAGCAAAACAAACCCCAAAATAAAATGGTATCAGAACAAAGAAGTAAAAGCACGATTAAATGGCTTACGCCATCTCTATTTTGTCATTAAAAAAAAAAACTAAGATTGCTTTTGGAGTTTGTCACAAGGCACTTATTGAGTAAGAACTGGCAGTTCTGAAAATTTGCTCCTGTTCCATCTGCCTGCCACATAAAGGGACGTGCTGGTCCCTGGTTCAAGACCTGCAGAACAGATCTTCACTCTGGCAGTTACAGCAGAACCTGAGGCATGATAAGCTCTTACAGCTTTGGAACAGCCCCTCTTCACAAAATATGCACAGCCTTTGTCTTTCCTTTTGTTTTTCCTTTGTCTCAGGCTCCTTCTCAACCCCAAAGTTGATTTATCTAGTACAATAAGATAGGTGCAATTGTGAGAAGAACGAGGCTGTTGATTTCAACTCTTTCTGCACTGCTACAAAAGATAAATTTAAAATTCAGTCAGCCACAAGAAACCTTTCTACTAAACAGCTTCTTCTTCCCTTCCAAAAACATATCTGCTGAGAAGTTAATTGCTTTACAGGGTATCTTGTCACAGGATCATCTCATCAAGGGGTTCATGTCATCACTGGAGGATCTGTAGGTAATCATAAAATAACCTCATCCATATTCCACAGCCAATTTGCTGCAGTGCTGAGGATCTCAGGTCTTGCCTTTGCTGCCACGTTTGTGCCAGGGCCCTGCCCCTGCTGTTGTCTCAGCACTGAGCAAAGGCATTCAGCTCTGCCTGGAGCTGCCACTGTCTCTGGAACACTGATTCCATGGCCTCATCCCCTGTTCCTCAGTTCTTCCTGCAGGTTCATCCCACACCCCACATCTCCCTTTCCCACAGTACTTTCCAACTGCCTGGTTTAGTTTGTTTGAAAGACAACATTACACTCACTCCACAAATAACTGGCCATGACTGGGGAGGTATATGAAACAGACAGTAAGCATACAACAAACCATTATATTGGTTCTAAAATTAAATTTAGATGGAAACTGCCAGCAGACAGGCAGAAAAGCACTCTGCAGGGACAGCACATTTCTCACAACATCTGACACACTGGGGAGGTGAAAGCATGGTTCTGCTCAAGTCAATGAGAGTTCTCACTGCAGACTGCACTGGGGTGTCCCCCAGGGATACTGCACAGCACATCTTTCAGACAAGTTTAAGGTAAGTAGCTGTGTGACAGAAAAATTCAGCTTGGGCTGGAAAAGTCCAAGTTGCCTTTGTTGGCACAGTGGTAGTTACTAGTTATTTGCTTTCACTACTGATGTGCTGAAGAGGGTGCCACTAAAACTGCAGCCCAGTTAAGCAGTGCAGTTTCCACTGATGCTTTCATTCCCTGCCCTGGTCTCAGATACAAAAACAAGTTACAGGACTGGCAACTGCATGTTACCTTACTGATGTGCTGAGGATCTTCCTCCTTACTGCTCCTTCCATGCATCATTCCACTGCTAATACAGGTCACAATAAGGATTCTTCACATCATTGGAATATTTTAAGTGGAAGCAGATGCTTCCATATGACTTTTTTCCCCACTATAAAAACCTCACACCACCAAAAAGCTACACCAAGCAGCTCACTAAACATTTACCTGCAGAAATGGAGTATTCCTCAACTCTCAGAAGCACCTCACCCTCTGAAGCATGAGACTGGATTGCCTTTGCCATTGCCTCAGCTGGCACGTTTGCCAAGCAGCTCACACCCACAGCACAGAGCCAGGAACTCTGCTGTCCCCACTCTCAGCACTGAGCCCACCTGACCCCCTTATGTACTGCAGGACCATCCAAACACCCCAGAGGCCTGGCTGGTCCTGCTCAAAGGCCACTGCTGCAGTGAGACACGTGCCACTGCTGGGCACCCCAGAGCCCAAATCAACACCTTCCCACCTCTGAGCAACCCCACATGCCTCCAGCTCCTCACACCAAGGAACAAATGTGACTGGTCCTGCACCACTGCCCTTAAGTGTGCTGTCAGTTTCCTGTTGCCAAATTATGAAATAATGAGAAATGTCAGATTTTGGGGTATCAAGAGATGCAATCAAGCAGTTTCTACCCCTCTGCTGCCAACTTGAGGATTTCGTAAAGACTAGATTACTAAAATAGTTACCTTCTGGGTAACTCTGCTAAACTGCCAAAGAAAGACACCTTAAGTATTAAACCACTTCATAAAACTCAGCTGGTTTCGTAGATCTCAGCCCTGTTTGCTCAGTTGCCCTCTCAAGCCCCACCACACTCAGGAGGTTTCAGATCTTTTGGAAAGGCTCTGTACTACTTGCTACAGGAAGACTCAGGTCTCAAGTCTGCTGTTGAATAGCTCAGAGTAGTCCTCACCTTCTCTTTGGCAAAGATCTAGTGTTTTTACAAAAGTATTTAACTAGAATTATGCTATCATTTTCTCAATTCAGCTACAGTATTATCCTATGTGACTGGTAGTTCTAAACTCCAGAGTTAAGCTAACCACTTCAAATGGAAGAGTTCATTTATTTCTAAGATCTTAGTTGATCTGCCTGGCTGGAGCAAGCTTTTTTTTTTTACAATTTGAAAGGAAAAAGCTCAAAACATTTGCTTTATCTGGTTGACTCTTAAATTACTATGATCTGTACAAATGACCCCTACACCAACAAATAAAAATAAAATAGAGCCAAGTAACAGGAGATTTCTCCTGAAAAAAATTCATAGAAAAACATCCAGCTGCATTTCAAACTATACAAAAACTATATTTTCAGAGACTGCTCTTGTAACTAATCACATCAATTTAAAGATTTATTGCTTTTAACATTAAAAAATGTCTACATGTATATTGGACCAATATACAAATATTTGAGAATTTGATAATACACCTAGTCACACACTTTTGGAAATCACTCAACCATTTGAGGCTTGCCAGTCTTGATTTAAGATCATTCCCTCTACCATTATCCATCCTCTCTCTCTGACACACCTAGGGCACGAAAATACAAGGAATGCAATATGTAAAGCATAACACAATATTCCTGTCCTGCTGAAGCCACCAACCTATCTACCAACATTTACAATTCACCAGAAAGCACCACAAGCCCCCAATTCTGACTGGAGGGGGGGCCAAAACCATTGCTGAGTCTGCATCCAGCAGTAGTTGGGCTTTGCAGGTACCAAACTCTGGCTCCACAGGTGCCTACAAGCTCCTGTGGCAGAGCCTTAATCCAGCTCCTGGGGAATGGCTGCTGCTCCTCTCCCACTGGCACCAGCAGCACTGACCAGCTCCTGAGAGAAGCCCAGAGCAGATGCAGGCTGAGCAGGAGCTGTGTGAGGCCTCTCTGCTGAAGCTCAGTGCCCAGGCGCCTGGACAAGTGGTTTCTGCCTTCTGGGTGGGGGTTCAAAGGGTCTGAGACAGGCAGGTACAGATAGGGATGGTTACCACTTTTTCTCTACTTTTTCAGCACTTTCATAAACACTGAAGCATCTCATGATTCTCTCAATGCAGTATACAAAGGAGTTCAAATGATCTTTTAAGGATAAAAAAATAAATTTTCATCATAACTGGGGACTGGGTTAAAACATATCATTCAGTCTTTGGTCACACCCATACTACCATTCTGCTGATGCATTAGCTATTCAGTGAAAAACCCTGGCTATTTAAAAGCTTCTTTAACAACAAAATAATGCTGACTGTATCCTCAACATTTCCTTGCAGTTAACTGCAATAACTGTAATGATAGAGATTGATGGCAGCTGATGTGGCATGCCAGCTGGAGATCTCTCTAATGCTAAACATTGTACACCCTTCCTGCCCAGCTAAAGGGAAAACTGGAAGGTGACAATTAACTTCCAGTCCACAATACCACAGATCTGAGGTTGGGTGAACCCATGATGCACAGCTACACCACTCTACCCAAGTAACCATTTCTCTGACAGCTTCTGCTACAGCTTGCAGAGCAGAGAACCAATCTGGGTCACAAACTCATATTCAGATAGTGAGACTAAATTACCTAGCTGCATAGCACTGCCACCACATCATTTCCCCTCTCAAATGAAAGTGTTTTACAGTAACTAAACAGCAAATCTCTCTTTTAAATACATCCCTTAACCTTCTTTAAATTTATTACACTTTTATTAAAGTCATAGAACTTTGTTTAGATCAGTTGAAAACCTCAGGTTGGCAGCCAGAATATCTTATTTATAAGAACTCAGAGGTCTTGGATTCCCATATTTGGAAGATGCTACTTTAATTTATTTATTTTTCCAATTAAAAAGTTCTCACTGCTCATGCATTTTTTATTCCCTAATGCGCTGTTCTAACATAAAAGGAGCAGACAACATGTTTTTTCAGTTGGAGACTACTTCCAAGCCTGCTCTAGTTTTATAATCTATTCTCTTATGCTCTTACCAACCTCCTCCATCAAACAGCTAAGAGTATCCATCCAAACCACAGGCTGTATTCACAGCAAAAGGCATTCCAGCACAGATTTTCACTAGAAGAACATTAATTTTTTCATCAAAGCACCTTTCTCTCCCTTCTATGCCCACAGAGTTCAAGTATGGATACTGTGTGAACAGGTGAGTACCTTTGTAGCAATATGGCTGATGATAAATAAAACAATAAAAAAAAAAAAATAAAACACCTTTCAGGCTTATCCCTCCAGATTAGTCAGCTACACTGAGAACAACATGGAATTTCTATTTTGCAAATAGATTGTCAATTAATACATTTTAATACTGTATCTGCCACCTCCTATTTTGCAGGCTCCATGCTATTCTCTCACTCTTCTCAACACCATTAAACACAACATATTTCTGTGCTGTTACTGTCAGAGGGGACAAACATCCCACTGGACAGACGGGTGCCTTGGGAAATAATACAGACTCTACAGCTGAAACTAATTCCCAGAGAAGACAAACATCAGGAGTTGTAGGACTTGACAGCCTCTTGGGGTTGCAAATCTCCTGACAGCACAAGTATGAACAGAGACTCCATGTGGGAAAAGGCACGGCAGAGTTAATTCAATCATACATACATATAAATATATACATAAATATCTATTAGTACTGGTTATTTAGGGACAATGACACCGCTGCTCTAGCTGAATCTAACCATTCACCAGAAAATCCCTGACAACCCCTTTTTGCCTAGAGCAGGGAGGCACAGATCCTACCAAAAGCAGGAAAGTTAATTTCCATGTTACTTTGAGCGCAGGTTTTACTTGTGCTTCAGTAGTACATTTATAATTAATGCAGTCTTTTAATTCTTCTAAGCTTTCAGAACCTTACTAGAATGTTAAAAACATGTTAGCAAGTGCATCCATGGCTTCTCATGCCAATTTTCTGAGACACATCCCTGGCTAGAGGTTGCTGTCTAGGCCCAGCACGAAAGCTCTTCGAGTCAGTGAGGAGAGCCCAGTGACATTCAACAGGTTTCCAGTCTGGACTTTAAGGTATTTTTTTTTTCTCCCATGAAGATGGGCTGAGAAATTTGGGGCTGTCCAGTCCTGAGAATGCTCATTGCTCAGATGACCTTCTAGCACCTTCCAGCAGCCAAAGGGGCCACAAGAGAGCTGGAGAGGGACTTTGGACAAGGAAATAAAGTGATAGGATGAGGGAAAATGGCTTCAAATCAACGTGGGGTGGGATTAGATTAGATATCAGGAAGAAATTCTTCACTGTGAGGGAGGTGAAGCCCTGGCACAGGTTGCCCAGAGAAGCTGTGGCTGCCCCTGGATCCCTGGAAGAGTCCAAGGCCAGGCTGCACAGGGCTTGGAGCAGCCTGGGATAGTGGAAGGTGTTCCTGCCCACGGCAGGGGATTGGAACAAGATCATCTTTAAAGTCCCTTCCACCATAAATCATTCTATGATTCCTGAGTCAGCAGCTCTAACATCAAACTCAGCTACGATTCCCACTCCTTGCTCTTGGAGCACTAAAAGGACCCAGGAAGATGCAGCAGGAGCTGATTTCAAAAGGACATGTAAAAAACTTGAGCAAATAAATCTTCTTTGTTACATATGCTTCCCCCTCCATATGACATCTCATTAGAAAAGAGACAACTGCACTGTTTTAAAGGTGATGCTTTAAAGCACTACAGGGTTTTGCTAGTTCCTAAGTACTTTTCCCCAGCCTATCCAGGCCTGAAAAACAAAACCGACTTTGAATTGAATCCAAAAGATAATCAAGTACAAATGTCAAAGCAATTTTAAAAATCAGAGTGAGGTGGATGTTAGGGCTGAGAAAAAGTAGATTTGACTATCTGTTTACAAATTAAAAGCTTTTTCTCCAATGCTTTCTGATCAACTGCAGTTCTTGGAGGCCAGGGACTAGCTTTGGCTATCAGAGTAGGAATCCTGTAACAAAACTAGGTTGTGACTGGATATTTTTCCCAATACAAACACTTGCAATGCACTCTCAGGTACAGATTAACTTTAGTAACACTGTATTCACAGTGTCACTTTGCTCACAATAGCCTTCTAAATATGTAACACATTACCACAGTCCTAAACAAAAGAATTAATGCATTTACACAAATTCAGGCAAGTCTGTAAAGAAGCAGTGTTGCAAGCCCCTAAAGAAATACAGTAGAAATTTAAGACGTTCATTTTGGCAATTTTTTTCTTTTCCCTTTTTGTTTTGCTGGCAAAAACAGTACACAAAAAGCTGGGAACTTCTTTAAGTAGATAGGCACACAAGAAGCTAAATTCTTGTTCTGATGACACCAAACCTCTGCAGGAGGTGGGGCAGGTGATTATACTGACTGCACTCATATCCCTGTTTCAAGTCTGCAGAAGCATCACTCATTGGGCATCCTGAACTCTGCTGAAAGCCAGACACCACACCAGCCTAAAACAGGGACATTTACACCCAAAGTGCACAGCTCTTCACACTGGACTCTTCAGCAGCAGCTTCCCTAACACTAACATGGAGAAGGCTCAGCATTTTCAGCAGTGCTCAGAAGCATCCTTCATTGACTTGCTCTTCATTTTCACAGCTTCAATATTTATTGCACTGTCACAGGAAAATGCCAAGAAGAACACGATGTTGACTTCTCTTCCAAGTTCAAAGATAGAAGGGGTTAAGGTATAATCAAACACCAACAGTCACAAAAATCTCCAATTAACTGAACAGTGATGCTACAGCTTAATCAGGAATTTTGAGACTTCCTTTTTTATTTTCCCCCCCCCTCTCATTTAAACCTCGACTATGATCTGTCCTCAAGTCATGCTTTCAGAACTATTTCTATTATTCTTCCACAGGAGTTGTCTCAGAACACCACAATACACAGCCAAACAGAGACATCTCTGTCTGGATTTATACTGGAAGCAACCTTAGGATGTACCACCTTAAGGGACATGGTTCAGGGCAGGATCAGCCCTGTTTAGGGCTACCTGACAGAGCTGGCTGGACATATTTGTCACCTCATATGACAGAGAAGCTCATTCCATAACTGTATTTATCCACTTCTGCCTGTTACTGTAAAGAAAAATCAGGTCACAATCATGACTCCGTGCAGTTCTCCAGTCCCTGGATAGAATTCTGCACCAGGCAGAATTTTTGTTATCTTCATTTTACATTCTGTGCAAGAAAGCAGTCAGCTAAACAATCTGCTAAAAAGGGGTCTTCCCAATACACATTTGCTGTTCATAAAAAAAAAAAATCAAAGTAGATAACCAAGAACCTGTCCCAAAACCCAGTATGTCAATAAACAAAGAAAAAAGTATTCTGTTGAAAGCAAAGAAATAGTATAACAGATAAACAATGGGAACATAAATAAATCAAATGACTAAGATGAAGACAATCTTTACAAACTGTAGATTTTATACCACAATGAAATTAAAATTACTCTCAGCATTTAATTGCTTCTAAGGTCCAAATAAGATCCAATAAGCAACATTCCTTCAGATTAGATTTTTCAGTAGTTAATGGAGTTGCAGAAAATGGTTGCAACATCCCTCTCAAAACAGTATCCCATAATTACTGGGGTCAAAATTCAAACTTTTTCAAATGTTCCAATAACTGCATACTCCATAATGCTTATCTAACTTTATTCTGCCTGTCTGAACAAAATGAAGATTCCCAAAAATATCTGCTACCATCACCCAATCCATTTAAGTGCCACGATACCAAAATGCATGCGCTGATCCTCTCGCTGAATGTGAAGGATATTTTTTTCATTCATTTTGGTGCAATAAGGTACAAAAGTAATAGTTTGTTTTCCTCATTCATAAAGACTATCATGAAAGTCCCAATTTCAAGCTCTTCAAATTTCCTCATTAGCCACTAAGTCTGAAGTCAAGGATACCTTGTAAGATCAAGTCCCAAGGCAAGAGAGGTTCTAGGTTTGCAGTTTTTCATTCCCTGAAATCCTGGCAATATGCCATCTCAGAGCAACTTCTAATGGAAAAGACAGAATACTCTTCAGAAAATAAAAAGTACTAGTTCCAGTCATTCAAAAAGAAGCTCCCAGGTTTCTCAGAAGTTTCCAAATGGGGCAGCAAGTGGGAAAAAAAAAAAAAACTTAGTAAAAACTACATTGTCTGATTGTGTGAAATAAAATTAAAGTGTCTCTGATGCATCTATCTATTCTTCAAGTTCTCAGGTATGCTGAGTGAAGCAGTTCACAACAGAACAGACTGCACACCCATCCATCACACTTAAACGCAATCACTAGCAAATATAACATCAGCTACTGCCTAAACTACAGAGATGCATTTAATACTCCCCCATCAGCAATCAACCTTTTCCACATTTGCTCATAATCACAACGAATTGTTCCATTTTAATACTTTGTTTTCCTTTTCTTTTCCCACGGCAGTTTGCCATGCTGCTTGAACAAGGTATTTACAGGGGCAGGGAGGGAAAAAAAAAAAAAAAGAAAAATCTCCTTTTCCAATTTTATTCCTGTGACTAGAGATTATTTTTTTAAAGAAACAAGAATGATAGAATGCATTTTTTTACCTGTTGCAGTCCACGTGGAGCAGCAGATGGGACGCGCTGAGTGACAGAGCGATCTTGTGCCACTGTCCATCTGCCAGGCGGTACGGGAACACCTCTGTCCTTGTCTTCCCATGGAAGCTGTAGTGATACCTGATCTCATCCCGCAGGCCACTGCTCTCCAGCTCAAAATAGCTGCGTTGGAAACAGGAACAACAATCAGGCCCAGTTTTGGACATCATCGTAGCCCCTTTTGCTTTCTTCTTAAATTCTTTAAGCAAACGCCACGATCTAAAGAGGTTACTCAGCATGGATTAGCTGCTAATTAATTTTTTTTAAATGAAGCAGAGAGGCAAGGCTATACATTCAGAGCAGTACAAAACCAGCAATACTAATTACGTGAAAACAGTTTAAACTACATCTTGTTAGCCCAGGAAACTGAAGTCCTCTTTTCACCCATAGAAAACCACAGGGAACTAAGCCTTATTCTTTTCACCAAAGTATTTTGTATGACTGCAGGCTTTGTAAGAAATTGGAAAATAAAGAACTGTACATATATCACTACCACAAACAAATAAAAAGCCATTAAGGTAAGAAGCCACCAGGTAATCATTAAATTTGTATTTACTACTTGTAAATCCAATAAAAAAAAGCCCCACAACTGTTTATTTTTAGGACTCCCCTATACGCAATTGTGCTTAACTCATTTTCTGACTTTTACTGTTACTGCTGTGATCATTCAGCTTTACAAGGAAAGGACAAAACTTCCTGGCAGGATCAGGTGTCTCCACATCTGGCATAAACCATCCTGCAGTCAAAACCTTCATGCATCTGTCAGACTCAGGAGAGCTAACCAAGTGTGGCTATCAACTGGCATCACAGCAGTGTGGGGGGAGCCAGTTCTTTCTCTGGGATGAATTCAGCCCTTCCAGGGCACACTGACACTTATAAATAGTGAAGTCTTCTCTTGGACCTCACCAAGTATTTGCATCATATTAGATCCTTTTCCAGCTAAAATGAAGCTGTGTATATAGAAACAGGTGATGCAAACCTCCCTCTATAGTAGAAATGGCTCTACAAGAAAGTGAAGATGTTCTATTGTCCAGTCAGTCCTTTGCCCCATCCACAGTGTTATGCTTTTCCCTATTGGCCAACACCAATTTAGCATGGCATTTGAGAGATAGGTGCTGATTTGGGGTAGGGCAAGAAAAATTACAGTAATGAAATCCACTTCCCAAAAGTAAATGGAATGTAAACCAATAAATATTGGAGTGCCAGTTTTCATTTTCCCATAAGCCTTTTACACTCCTTGGCAGTACACAGGCCCTAACAGCCTTACATGCATTACATGGGGGCTGTGCACTTCTTCAAGATGACATCTTACCAAAGAAGCTGAGGCTTTCCAACATAACTGGAAAACTGAGTTCCTTGGGAGGAAACTTAGGTGATAAAACACTAGCTGGAAACATGTGCAAGAAATCCCAACAGGCTGGGAAGGGGAACACAAAGACAGTAAGTCTTCATCAAAAGTGAAATTCAAGCCCTCCTCCATCCTGCCAATGCCTTTTTATCATATTTTTCTTGCAACATAAAAGCATTATTGGGTGACATGAATCAAAGATTCAAGTGACAAAGTAAAAAACGCAAGGAAGTACAGGTAAAACCAATGCTGAATAAAAACACAGCAGGTATAGGTACAAACAAAATACATGCAGTACAGAGTGGAAAAAAGATCAGGCTGGCGTTGTGAAGGAACAGGCACAAGGTGGGCAGAGAAAGAGGCATTTCCTAAAAAATAGAGTAGGATGTTAATTAACAGCCAACACCCATTAAAACATCTAAACTATATTCGCATAAAATCTGGAGAAGATTTATTATTTTGATGCTCAGTAACTATACAGTCAACATCCAGAAGATATTGCTGCTGGTGTTCCCAAGCCAGAAAAGCACTAGGGCAAGTACTGTCAGTGATGCCATACTGAAGCATTTTGTAATTTCCATCTGCTGTTACAGCACAAAAGAAAGTGAAAGAGAAAACTAAAAAAAAAAAAAAATCAGAAAAGGGAGAAGTACATAACATTTTAGTACCTTACACACAAAGTATTTGTGTGTGTATATGTACAGATATAGAGATATATGCTTGATCACAGAGGTTTAAGAGCCCAAAACCAAGACAATCTCCTGCTGCAGGAAGCAAATTGCTTCCTGAGGTCATTCTTCATAATCTCCAATAGTCACAGAGCTGATCACTCATCACACAATGATTTCTTTGTTAATGAAAAGGCAACACTGCAGCCCTGGAAAGGTCAGTCAGATACTGCACTTAATCACATCTGTGCTCTATTATTTGTGCAGCACAGGGGATTGCAAAGCTTCTCATTTGACAAGCTTCAGTGTCAATAGTTACCTCAGGACTGATAACAGCTTGTTGCTTAGGCATTGAGCTTGTTGTCAATCTCCTGACCAATTTCTATAGCACAGAACAGATTACTTAAAATTTCATGTAATAGCTAATGCTAATACTTTTCATATATGTGCACCTAATGCAGTAAGTGCCACAGGACTGAATTAAACACCATGTTTTGCCTCTTCAGTGGCAGGAAAAGGAGGGTGACAGGAGACAAATTCTGCATCTATTCTTCACCACCTTTCAACAAGTGCAAATCAAGTTACACTCAGAAACATCAGTGAACACCAGTCAACAAAGCCCCAACAGCAGAAACTGGATGGGTCACCCCAACACATCTCTCTCCCTTATTTAAAAAACAAAAGGCAATGCAAACTAACACTCCTGCGTTGATTTATTTTTAAGATGCAGAAATTCCCACTGAGACCCTGATTACACAAACACTTCACTATGTTCTCAGTTCAGAAGTTGTCTTTTCTCTGCCAGAATATAAGCCACATGCAAACAGCTTTCTCTTTTCCTTCCACTAGACTCTGGGGGAAAGAAGCTGCTTCCAGAGCAATGACACAAAGACCATTCACTCTTGGAAATCAAGTGCACCTGCTCTGTTTTGGAGTTCTAATCTGTAAACTGGGGAATGAAAGACAAATGAGGGGAAACACAAACTCAGACAAGTAATTATCAACCGGTGAGAAAATAATTAGTAAAGCCTGAGGAAATAAATCTTTTTTTTTTTTTAATCACTATCTCAGCTTGAATTTCAAATGCCATTGTAAAATTTTTTATCTACGATAAAGCAACAGGCAAAAATAGGGAGGGGGAAAATTATAGAAGCTACCATAGAAGAGGCAGGAAAATGAACTGATCTCTAACAGGTGTTTTGAAGGTACTTTCCAGTATTTTGTCAGGAACTAAAAGAAAACACAGGATTGGAATGAATCAGTGTTCCTGAAAAGCTTGCAACATCTGGGACCATCTGAATACACGTATCATGATTCAGTGTGAACTTTCAATGCTGCCATGAAATCCATCCCAAAAGCCTAGGAGAGATTGCTGAGTATTGTGACAATCTTTGATCCTGCATCACGTCTGTCCTACAGCCAGGGCCCTGCTACCCTCCTCCAGACCTTTATCAAGGAAGAAATGGGTGAGACAATAATCTCCTTGTCAGCTTCTTAGCACTGAGTGATTGTTTCTCATTTTATTTGCTATTTCTCAGCAACAATTTATACTTGCATATATTTTAAACAAGGCATGATCAGAAGTTAACATGTATTTTGACAGATGAAGTTCTCAGAACACATGTGTTAAGAAAGCTTGTTTCTTATGGAACAGCAATGTAATTTGACCTTGTCTGAAATTCTCCCACTAGTAGAATTTCCCTATTTGCTAAGGATGTAAATTACTGCTGGCTTCTTTCATACAATTATAGCATTCAAATGCTTTTTATAGGTCTATCTGCAGCCTCTCATTCAAATCCCAATGTATAAGAGAAAAAGATTGCTAAATTCAGACTGATTTTATGCACATCAAAAAAAGTTGGGATATTTTAAGGTCATGCAACGTGCTTTCCAGAAGGACAGTATTATTCCACAGTTGACTCAAGATATTTTACAATTCTGACAGCTTTTGCAACCCCTATATACCTCACACAAAAATATTGTTTCAAGAGCATAAAGCTTGACACAGTTATGTTTAGGGACCTTTTTTCTTCCCCCTTTTAGTCACCACTATAGTGACTAAACTATATATTTGACTGCTCATTTCACTTCCAGATTAGGAGAGAAAGGTTCATAAAAGTGTACTTTCTGTTAGAAACACCTGCTGTGGAGGTAATGACCAAAAAATATTGGAAAAGTCACTATCAAAATTAAATAAGAACATGTACAACCTGAAGCAGAAAAGGCAAAGTATTTCCATAAGGTGAGTTGGCTTAATCCACCACCTGCATTAGAGAAACACATTCACCTGTTCATCATCTCAACCCACAGAAGCGATCTCATCCTGTGGCAAACACCACCATGTTCCACTCAAACATTTTACTGCTGTTAGATTATGCAAGTGGCCAAAGGAAGGACAGCTCACACACTATGGATCCCAAGAAAGGGCTCCAAGAAGAATTGTGGGCTTGGTGTCCTCCAGAATCTCCTTAAGGTACACAGCACTTTATTTCCTGATCTTTACCAACCAACACCTATCACCAAACACTAAAATATCTCACAATGCAGCACAACTGGGTAAGCAGACTAAATGCTCCTAGAAGAGCTCTAGCAACTAAAGCAGAACTACTTTTTGCATTCAATTCTGGCAACCTTCCTCCTTATCACATTCAAACATAAATAAAGTAGAGTTATCATTCTGACTTTACAACTTCCATCCTCCTTGATCAAGCGCCAAATGAAGCCCCACAGCCTCTTTCAAGGAGCAGCACCAGCACTTACAGCAGATGCTCTTAGAGCTACTGAACAGATGTCCCAGGGCAAAGCAGCAGGCACAGATGGCATCTCTGCAAATATGTACAAACTTGGGGTTGCCATCTAGTCAAAACATTGTGTGTCTGCTTAACATTGTATGGGGGAAGGTCACAAAACCACAGGAGTTCAAGGATGGAAGCTCCATCCACCTTGCACATGCCTCAGCAACACAACCATGTCAGGCCTCCCAAATGCTGGGGGGAAACTCGCTGCCATAAAAATCAGACTGTTACTGCACAGAGACTTCTGGAAAATACCAGTGTGACCAAGGCACAATTTTTTACTTTTTTAATAACAATGCAAAATCAGGAAAAGCCCAGATATCAGTCATTTTGATGTCATCAGCTACAAATCGTAAATTCAGCAAGCTTCTGAACAAATCAGGCTATTTGGACTTGTTTGTGCATATAGTTTTTTCATTTCACAATACCATTGAGCTATTTCATGATAAAAATGGCTTCAGGCGAGACTGTGCTTTAGCATCTTTGTAGAAACACTTCCTGATATATTTAGAGACAGGCAACAAACCTGTATCCATTACCACAGAGATTTCAGGATTTTCAATCTGCAGGGATCCTGTGATGATTCAACCATAGGCCACGACTCCTTTGGCCTTTTGCTGTTCCTTACCACCAAGTGAGTCTGTGGGACACACTATGTTGGGTGTGCTGCCCAGTGGCCCAGCCTGGACAGCAAAAAGAAAGGCACTGAGATCTTGCTTTAGCAGTGCTCAGTGCAAAGCAGATCAGGCCAGGAGCGGGCACAGGGCACTGTGCTGCAGAGGAGCTGGCAGGCATCTGCCCAAGGCACTGCCCCTGCCAGTGATGAAGCCATGGGGAGAAAAAGCAGTGCCTCTGAAAGAAAAGATACACCTCTTCAAATGAAAGGAAACACTCACTTTGCAGTTGTCACCGCAGCTCCGTGCAGATGCAAAACCAGAATAAGTTACAGCTGTCAAGGCAAATATTTCAGTCGCTTCCACAGGCACTGTTCTTGTACCCTGGTTACTATAAAGTGACAGGGTGAGATCCCAAGCTCTGAAGCATTAAGCATTGTGAAACACTGGATTTTGAAGAAATGCTCTTAACAGGCTCAAGCTCTACTCCTCCACTGTGTGTGCATCTTGAAGAGCACATTTGGTGCAGTGAGAGTCTCATGTGGCGTGACTGTGACTGCCAAAGTGGCCCTGGATGGTAAGACAGGGAAGTTTCCTTAACATCTACACTTACAAACCATCCAAAGCTATTTTTTACAGTTGGTTTAAATAAAGGCAGACCCAGAGGCTGCATAACAAAACCATACATGCCAAATCATCGCTTATGCAGCATTAAAGACACACTGCTGTGGCACAGATTACACACTGATACCACCAAGGTCAGACTGACATCAGGCAGCACAAAAGGTGTCATGAATAGAAGCATTACCTGTGACAATGAAATTTGCTGCTAAAAATCAGATTAGCTTTCTACAAAGGGAAACACAAAAGCTGAATCCCCTATATTGCATCACCTACTCTATTCCCAAAGCATTGCTTCTATGCAAGCAAATCCAATACAGCCAAAATGTAACACTAAACACTCAAACCTCCCAAGTAAAAGCCTGAAAGTGCACTGTGCTACTGGCTAACTAAATAAGATTATTCCATATGTTTCTATCCTTTCATTTCAAGCAAGAGGAACTAAATCCAGTCAATTAAATTACCTTATTTTTCTATTCAGACCACTCGGAGGACAACAGTAATTGTGTTCTACCATCCTAGCTTGAAACATTTAACAATAAACACTCCCACACTGACACCTTCTATTAGTATAGAATATTTATTAGCGTTTTGTCTTTTGTTCTACCCATTTTATACATGGCAGCTGGGCATGCAAGCTGCACATTTATGATGTGTTTGTGTACCTGCAACTAGGCAAAGGTCATCTTAATACAAATTTACTTTCCTCTTTGATCATATAAAGAAAAAAGTAACCCAAACACCTTCCTGCCAGGTAAAAGACAGCTGGAGTCAGAGCTGGTACAAAGCAGCTACATATTTCCATGGCATGTGTTGAAAGGATTGACCTTCAGCATTTTTATTTTCATTTCATATGTCTAAAAACCTACCTTCACCATAGCTGCAGTCTGCCCACTATCTGAAAAAAAGTCTAGTTTCTCTCCTAGTCCTAATAAACCAAGTAGGTAATACCACACTGCACCTAAAAATACTGCAGCATCTTATCAGGCTTCCGAGCCAGCACAGCTAGCAGGACAGAAAAGGGTCTGGCTGGAGTAAGGTGGAGTTATGACTCCTTAAACGTACCTTGGAAAAAATCCCTAACAACCCCACACACAAAAAAACNTTAGTGGACAGTGTTTCACTGAAAAGTAACCTGACAAAATAAAATCTTCGTTCCTTTCCATATCACCCCTGCAATGCCAAGTCACCTCATACACTCACATGCTGTGGCTGTCATTGCAGGGCTCATCACCCACAACCCTTGGCCAAAGGTTTGTTACCCCTTTTGCAATCCACAAACCACTGTTATCCGAGGACTTTCTGAACAGGGACTGGCTACTTTGGAAGGCTAACCTGGGACTCTGAGCTGGCATTAGCCCAGGGATCTCTGTGGGTATGCAGAAGCCTAGAGCTGCCAGTGTGACCAGACAGACCCCAGCAGAGCTGTAACCAAAGCACAGCCCTGTCCAGTCCCTCCCTCCCTCCTGCTCATCACTGCAGCAACAGCTCAGGGGATCTCCAAATCCACAGTCCCTAAATGCCAGATTTTAATAAAACAAGAGGATAACAGCTTTTTAAACTAATGAGGTCTGCCACCTGAGTAAAACTACAGTATCTGAAAACAAATTACCCTAACTGTGGTGTCCTTAGAAGAAAGGTTCTTCCCTCTCATCTCTCAAACTCAGTAGCTTCTCAGTGATTTCCTATGATATGACAAATTCCACACATTGTAAAACATGGAATACACCAAAATCATCTTAGGTCTGGACTGGCCAGTATCCTTTAGACACTTCAGGTTGGCTAATTAAGACTTTTCTAATCAACAAGAAAGGACATTTAATCAGTGGAACAATTACAGTCCCTTAATGAAGAGCATCTTAGAACTAATAAACTGTAAGGATGTAGTAAATTGACATGTCCTTGTATGCCTATTTATACATTGCCAACTTGGCAAAAAACTCAAGGTCCACAAACCCCTTAGCTGAACTATCTCCATTATATAATTTAAAAAAAAAATCACACCTAGAGGTCAAAAGGACTCCTGCCCTGATGAAGACCCTTCCCTCAGGCATGCACAGAAGCTAGCTGAGATTACAAAACTAGTCTAAAACAAGTACAAAACTACTAACCAGTAGTAGTAGAGGGGCTGTACTTGGGAAGTTACTAACACTGGACTTCTGTGTACAAATAACAGTGTGGGAGGTCCTGCTGGTGTGCATGGTTTGTGTGAAACCACCAAGTGCCCAGGTTTGTGCAGATCTGAAATAAATAATTGATGTCTCTCTCAAGTGTGTAATTATTGACTTGTTGCACACTGGGTAATAGACAACCAACACATTTCTCCCAGATTCTCAGACAAAAAAAAAAAAAAAAAACCAACTACCCAACTTTTCCTTTGCCCTCTCTCAAGGCCCAGTACATGTCTGTTCCATCTATGTGCCCTCAGTCCCAGGCAGCCTCCACCTTTCCTGCCCCACTGCCACGAGCTCTGGCAGCTTTCCACAGCCAGCAGCCACCAGGGCAGGCACTGCCACCCCCTCCCTTCCCAGAGACAGTGCCTGGAGCAAAGAGAGCACACAGGCATCCTCACAAAACTGAAAACAAAACTCAAAAAACCAGACACCTCACCCAGACTACCGCCAACCACGCGAATGAACATTAATAACGTGGTTTCTTAATAACTAGGGGAGTTAACATTCTAAACCAGCAGTCCAAATTCAGCAGACAGTTTTCAGAAAGTTGCATTTAGTCTGAGTTTGAGACATTCTGGTTCTTTGCCTGTATCAGAGAGTCATAAAACAATCAAACAGAATAACTCGGCATGTTGAAGCAAAGTCCTGGGGGACAGACATCCTGCTCCTGGCTGACCATAACATTTCTGCACTGTCCAAATTCAGGTTTCAAGACTTTCAAACTGTCAGCCGTTCTCCTCCAATTGCCAACGTGGTCCAATGGATGCATTTCAACAGCTGGCTATGAGCAGCATGCTAATGCTTCAGAGAGACAACAATTGTCAGCCTAAGGTACATAAAACACCTGCTCTCAGCAGGAAGCCACAGGATGGAAGGTAACTCCTCCAGTGGTAACTCCTCTCTCACAATGCTTAAATCAGTGCAAGATTTATAGAACAGTTCTTCTTCACTTTACCCTTTTTTGTACTTAAACCCCAAGAACAGAAGCAGGTGAGCGCAACTCTATTTGCATTTGCATCTCTAAAGACCTTTTGAGAAGGAAAAAAACGCATAAATGCCTCACATATTTCACATCAACTCATTCAGAGGGCTGGAAGTAAGGCTTAGTCTTTACATTCTCTTTACAGCTTTCCAGTTTAGCAATTCAACATATAAATATTCATAAAGATGTGCCCTTTACCCTAAAAGAAAAAGGTTAATGGATACATCTGCAGAGTTTTTCCTTCCCTTTCTGAATCTTGGGCATCTTGGAATCCAATAAGCGCATACCCATCTTGCAGAGAATAATCTAAAACATAGCAGGGAGTAAATCCAATTTTTCAGGTTTACTACTAGGGTCAGAAGTCACTCACAGAGGCTTCTTTTCATCAGCTAGGTTTCAGTGAATAATTTAACTAGCTTATTACCCCTTTGTGTTTTTAATTAAACATATAATGGCCTGGTAGCCTCCCAGCTGTTATTTGTGAACATGCAGCTCTCTATCTGCTCCTCCACAGCCTCACTTGAGGAGAAATATCCAACAGAGGGCTGGAGTCTCATGCCTGTTTTACCTCTCCATCCAAAACTGACCTGCAAGGAATAAAAGTCTCACTATGAGCCTGACACATTTATCAGAATCCCCCTGAATATTTATACCAATACAGCTTGCTTCTAATCTAATGAAGGGGCAGATTTTCAACTCAGTAAATCTGTTTCACTCTAGCAGCTAACAGGTTTCCAGATATTTGGTGTGTCAGGCCCTAAACACAGGTTACAAGCATATAAAAAAAAGGAAAACTTTAGGAAAAAAAAAAAGTTTTAAGTGCTTCCTGTACGAAAATCATCAAAACAATCTTATGACTCAGTCCTTTGTTCTATCATGGTGAGATCTCCCATTATGAAACACTCCTCAGAAAAAATGACACATAGATACCTGAACATTCTTGACATATTTCTCTAGATGCTGATCTTGACCAGTGGTGGAGAAATACCATCAACATATCTCAAACCCAGAGAGAGATTAAACAGCTGAAAGGCAATGCTGACTCCATCTGATTTATGTTCTTGGGCTCTCGACCATGCAAGGACAGAGCAGGTAAGAAGCAGGCAGGCAGCTTCAGGTGAAACTGTATTAAATCACTGGTGAAATGAGGAATGCATTGTGGGTGGCATTTTAAATATCTTGATGGCCTTTTCTTAGCATTTTGGTGGTCTAAAGAGTCAAAGGTTGTGAGCAAAATGGCTCACAAAGCTCTTCTAGGAAGCATTGGCTAGCATAATTTGCTGATCAAGAGAACAGTTTCCACCTTCTGCATCCTCAAGTAACATGTCTGTACATTCTATATTATTTTTTATTATTTCTAATTTAGGAAAGAAAATATAATCTTCAGATTTACCACTGTATTCCAGATAACTATACACACAGACTGCACAAACCATCAGACTGTCCAATTAGAATGTCTGCATTAATTAAAATTTCCATTTTCCAAGATTTACTTTAATACATTTGAAGCATGAAAACAGTCTTTTTCATCATTAAACCAATTCAAAAAAATGTTAACAAGGATGCATTGTCATCATTGTCCTGTCCATCAAATGATGATATAAATTAACAGCAAACCTCTAATTGCTACGAAATATCCATTTAGAATAACAAAATCATATATCTAAATTACTGACTTCAAGAAAAATTGTATTAATCTCATTATTTTATCTTCAGTTTAAGAGCTCCATTCTATTGGAAAATAAAAACCTGCTATAAGTTACTAGAGAATTTAAACTAAGCATTCTATGCATTACTGCCTTAGGCTTTTCCTCTCCATTACACCAAAAAGCAGAATATATACACACATCTTTTTGTTGTTAGGAATAACACCTATTTCCTGTCCATTAAACCTGTGGATAACAAAAAAAGACATTTCCCATAGAGATATTAGCTCTGATATCCACAGCTAACAGAGCTTCTACTTTTCAGTTATTGTTAACCTCCTATATGTTCTGAAGTCTTGAGCTTTTAATTTGGCCAATTTTGGTATGTTGGTAAGTTAAAAAAAGCAAGCCTTTAACTAGAGTATATCCTATTTTGCACCATGAGAATAAATTGTGAAGAGTTCTTGGCTTTTCCATAGTCAAAAACTATACTGGTTAAGTAACAATTGTACCCTTATACTTGTTCCCACACATCTTGCCTCTGATTAAATGAAGATACTCTGTTATCCTCTTTGCATTGTCTGCTTTCATAAACATAGGGAAAAATTGAAAAAGCTTGATCAAAAAAAATAGACTTCATCAAGAACCCAACCATTATAATTATCAACAGCTTAGAAAAAGCAACAATTAATAAAAGATTTGTCCTTTGACATGTGTCTGCACCCATTTCAGCTCCCACACAAAGCTATAGAGTGAGTGGAGCTGCCAGAGAAAAATCAAAAATTACCAACCTGAAAGTTCTGCTACTACATAGATATAAGGTACGCACAGTACTCTTCAGTAGAGTCCCAAATCTTTGTTCTCTACTGTTCATCTACGTTAAAAAATATTTTCTCCACTGTTGCAGCACACCTCTTGTTAGGGGTAGAAATGAGCCAAGACACAGACTCTCAGTTACCAACACGAAGAGGGTCCCAGTTTATTCCTCTGTATCCCTGACTCTGATTACAGCAAGCTCCTTCTGTAGGGTCCAGCTGCAGACTCTGCCTGCTGGTTATTTCCTGCTGGACAGTGACTGCAAATATCAGTTTGTAGACTCTGAACACAGGGTTTCACCCAGCTCAACTGTGTCTGCAGGCTCCAACTCCATCAGACCCAGACTGACCTTCCAGCAGGTCTTTTTGCCAGCAGTAACTCTTCCTTGTTTTGTTCTTCTTTGTGTCTCTCTGGATCATTCCTTTCTCCCCAGAGCTCCTTTACCTCCTCCAGGTCCTCTTCCTCAAAAGGCTCCTCTGCCCAGCCAACCCACCCCTTTTATCACACCTCTCTTAATTAGTCACAGCTGCAACCCATTAAGGGCAAGGCTGTTCCTCTTCTTTGGTAATCAGTACAACAAGGTCACCTAAAATCCCTTCTTCTACACCTGTAATCCACTTTATTAACTTCTGGCATCACAGACCTGGGGGTCTGAAAGCAGGATCCTTACCAAGGTCTGAGTGGCAACCTGAGAATGGCTTTAAGGGACACACAGTGAGTCCAAAAAGATGGATAGCCACAGTAATCCACCCAAAGTAACAGCAGTCAAGAGCAACACCAGACATGACTGTTCTGATTCCTGCATGGAATTACAGAGACTGAAACTTCCTCAGTTACTACACACAGCTACAAAGGTTTAACTCAGACTAGCAGGCAATCCTTCAACTCTATGTATTTTTAAGCAGATGTCATAATTTTAAATATTATAGATAACCTCAGCACCAGAGAGGACAACAGTAGTGTATTTTGTTCAACCAAGATTACTCCTGCATAGCACATCTCCCTACAAGTCTCTGCCTGTCAAGATAGAGGACTCAAGGAGCTGCATTCAGTAGATGCCATATCTAAAAATCCATGTGCCTTGCATTGTATAATCACCACTGCCTGTCTAGTTTGACCTTGATTTTGCTAAGTGCAAGTATGTGACAGCATTTTTCTGTTCAATGGCTGTCCTCAGTGTCCTCTTTCTCAAATAAATAATAAACAAACTCTTAACATGGCAAAGTGATCCTGTTAACCATGACTGCAAACAGCCTGAAAAAGCTTGGAGAAACTCAGAGAAGAGTAATGCAAAAGGAATGATAGAGTAAGAGAAGGAGGATGGGAAGAGAGGGAGGCGGGGATCCCTCTATAATGTACAACAATATTCTTCTAGACTGAGACAGTGGCCTGAAAAAGGAAAATGCAAAAAGGAATAAAGTAAAAGACCAATAAGAGAGTAGAGGTGACAGAAAAGTATAGAAGAGGTAAATAACAAAGTCTTCCTGTTAACTGGGGAGCCTTGTCTGGACATCTCTGCTGTCGCACGGGCAAAAGGCATCACTGACAATTTGCTCATGATGAAGTCACTGCCTTCTTTCTCCTTCATACATTTTCTCAACAAAAAGGGAAGAAATCGGGCTAACAATTGTGTAGCATGTACATGATTAAGACAAACATCAGTAGGATTTTTTTTTTAATACAAGTGCTGCAGAAAAATTGGTATTAGATTTGAAATGGGAGCAACCAAAGAAATGTCCCATTACTTGTATTATAACAGAAAAGACCAGCACTAGCCTTTTATGTGTCAGACAAAGATCCTTCAAGGCCTAAGAAATTATTAAAATAGCCTTAACAAAGTTATAAAATAGAAGACTGTTTGATACAACACACACTTTGAAACATCAAAAAGTCATTGGAATTGTATTATGGACCATAATACAAAGCACACCTTTTTTATGTAACACACTGATGTCTGCCACTAAAAACAGATAACCAGAGATCTCTTTTTCCTCCCACACTGACAACAAGAAAAAAACAAAAAAGGGAGGGGTGGGAGGGGATAAGAGACATACATGAAATATGAATATAACGTATTTATGTTTGGAACAAAACATACACAGTGTTATATGGAAGCACAAGTAGCTTAATTGCTTAATAGCTTAATTGCTGAATCTCAAAGAAAATGTATTCTTTTATAACGTTATAAAACATAGTGAAGCAAGAAAAGTGCAAGTTTAACTTTTATGAAAAAGCAAACTCCAAAGCACATATAATAAGCTAGTCAGGAAAATTGCATTACAAGGTTTGTAACTTCCAAAGTGCATTGCATCCATACTACATTGGCTTTGATCTTCCTGTTTAAGTTATTTTACAGACCGGGATACATAAATAATGAATTCCCCCTACAACAAAAATAGAACTAGAAATCAGTAGCAAATTGCAAACTATGAAGAAAGGCTCTAACTTGCATGTTCAATTTTACATCTACCACTTCAACACATTGTCCAAACACACCACTGAGCACTCAGTATCTTTTATGTTGCTGCAGCTGCAAGAGAGAGAAGCAAATTCCTCTTACCTGTGCTCCAGCTCTCGGATGGACAGTATAACTCCAGAAGTCGATGCCTTTTGTTGCAGAGTGGCCAGAAACGTGACCTCACTTCTATTCCGGAAGAGCTGAATTAACTTCTCACTCACATGGGGTGCTGCGTGGATTTCTCTTTCCGTGTCTAAGAATTTTATTTTTAAAAGGAAAAAAAAAAAAAAAAAGGATTCAGGACAGTCTAGTAAAAATGCTAAGTCAGAAAGATTCAGATCACATTTTTCATTTTCACATCATTTTTCATTTTTGAGCGTCATCTGCCATGGTCCACCACTGCACTTTTTCAATGAAAAAACTCGAATGCCATCTCTGTCAGCATGCCCACTTGTCACTTTGACAAGCTCACAACTGGTCAGCTACTGATTTTCTGATGGATTTTTTGACGGGATGCTGAGCCATTTGTGTCTGCTGCGAGCAGATTAAGTTGCTGTAAATAAAGTGTGCTGCAGTCAGATAAATAGGCCCCTAAATTCTGAGAAATCTCAGGCACTGCCTCTCCCAACACAATTCTCCAAGCTCCAATTTTGTCTCTTACCACTGACTCTGTTACCACCTCTCCCCCGTACATCACAGGAGCCTGTCCTTGCACGGTGTAAGGCAGAGATGTATTATTGCTAATAATGCTCTATGGCTGTGCTTCTGCCTGAGAAATAAATACAAGACACGCTTGCAATCCACGGCCGTTCCAGGGATTTCTCAGTTTAAGCAAGCAAAGTATGACAGCTCATACAATATTTATTAAACTCCAGCCTGACCAGGCAGATGCAGAAACATTCCAGCCTTGCTAATCCTGATGATGGCCAAGCAGTCAACCATGTCCTCTCACAGCTGATCTTCTAGGATTCAAATGCATCATCTCCCACCACATTGATTTTTAACTCATACTTTTATTCACTATACATCATCATCATGGAAGACAGTTAACAACAAACCAGAGAAATCATGGCATTTCACCTTCCTGCCCATTGCCACGTCTCTCATGCTGGGCCTTTGTCACACATTTGCAAGACCTGAGCCTCTTGCAGCTCCTGGATGTCACAACCAATTAGAAATCCAGTGTGCTTGCTTTCCAAAGGTTTTACTGTGAAGCCAAAAATGCTGGCACAAATTCCCAGCTGGTAGAAAACCAGAGAACTCCACTGAATGCTGAGAATCCAGCTCAGCATGCGTGATGTAACATACAAAGGAGTGATGAAAATTACAATTCAGAATTTCACTGCAGGGAAAAGGAAAAAAACAAATGTCCAACAGTATAAAAAGGCCCCATTGTGTCATTAAATGAGGCTTTGCAGAGAGACAGGAGAGAGACTGGCTTGGAAAACAACCTAAAACCTCAAACACACAACTACTGAGGGAATGCCATGGACTGAAACCAAACTCCAAGGAAAAAGTATTCAAGCATGTTTGGTAATTAGGTGTCTCCATTTTTCCTATGCAGTTTAAAGCCCTCCAAATGAGCTTACACACCCAGACTCATAACATATTGCACTCTGAAAGGCCCACGAGTGAAAAGTACTGCAGTTAGACATCCAAAATCACTAGTCATCATTTAAAAATCTTTGCCAGGGGCTCAAATTCCCCTGATACATAAATATAGCGCTCACTTTGCAGCAACAAACTATTTCTCTGCCCAGTGTCACTTTTACCATAGCAGAGGAAAAAGCTTCCAAGCAGAAAACATCTCCACTGCCATCATACAGTGGAATAGAAGAATAAACAATCCAGCTCAGCAGACTAGATTTTGTCTTTATCTATTAGCTTTTGTTATCTGTATCATTATCTTCACCTAGGAGGTTTTACTACTGGTCATAAATATCATGTAGTTTCTTTTTAAAAAGCTGATGCAAGAGATCCAAAACTATGTCTCCCACAGAGCCATAAATTCAGCAATATCCAGTTTGCTATCTACAGAAACAGACAACCCACAGTAGCATGTTCCAAGGTCCAAGTAAGACTCAGAGGTAAAATGTCCAAGACCTGACAGATGAAGATGATTATCATTTTTTTGAAGGTTAAAAACCTTCAGATCATACTTTTTTTAAAAAGGTGTTACAGTTACCAGAAATAAAATATGACTTAACAAAGCTTTCAAAAATTTTTTCACATGAAAGCATAGGCAATGCTGTCAGGGCAACACATATGTTAGAACTTCAGTCAAGCCTTGCAAAGTACAAGTTTCTCATTGTAGGAAGGCCACATCCCACCACCTATCCATCAAATTTTATACAAAAATATAGGACTCCTTGCTCACAATCATCCATGGTTCATCAGTGCACTGACTACTTCGGTTAGAAACATACTTTGAAATATTTTGCTGTTCTCTACCAGCTCTTCATAGCTAAAAGTATGCTAAAACCACATGAAACGCTGATATTCATTCTCTGTTGATTAAAATTGGTAAGATCCAACATTCTGAAATTTTTGGGTCAAAACTGCTGGGTTAAAAATAGTATTTACAGACTGCTTTGCAACATGCAAAGTATGTTATGCTCATGTAGTTGGTACAAAGGAAGTTATGTAACCAGGCTTTTAGAAATTAACACACTTCTAAGTACACTGCTAGGTATTTGGGGAGCAACTCCAGTCATTACCAGCACCTTGGGATATCCCTACTGCGAGCCAGGTTGTGGGAACCAGGGCTTGTCTCTGAGGCTCAGGGACCATGGGAGGGGGCTCAGAGACCTTGGATCAGAGCCCAAAACACCTGTGATTTGGATTTTAGCCCATGGGAATGATTGCCAACCTTAAAAGAAGAATTACAGCTCACAAGAGTTTAAATAGAGCAATAATAAGTTTCTCACAGGGTGCAAAAGCAGATTTTGGGTTTTAGTACAGGGGGTGGGTGAGGCCAAGATGGAGCAACCTCGTGGCTTTTGGGTTTCTTCCTTCTTCTTCATACTCTCTCCATTTCTTCTGTGATGAGGACATAACAGATTGGTTTAGAGTAGAAACCGACTGTCTAACGTAGGTGATAGGAATTGGAAATTAATTGTAAATAATGCAAACGTAGTTTTTGATAAAAAAGAAAAAGACAGCCTCCCAGTAGAGGGAGTGCCTTCTGCCGTCCTGCCAGAAAGACCTCGGCAGGTCAGAGACAGAATGTTATAGATAAGGAAAAATAAACAACATTTAAGCAAGAGCTGAAGATTCTGAACTCCTTCTTTGATCTCGGGCTGAGGAAAAATGACTTTTACATGTCGGGAAAATTTCAGCAAAAACAGCAAACCCGACACCAGGTGAAAATTTTAATTGCTGATGCAAAATTGTCTACAGAAATGCTGCTTTGCACAGCCTAATCTCAGGAACTGCAAGGGGAGCCTCCCACTAGTTCCATGGTGAGATGGCAAATGCAACTCGACTCGTAAGCTGAGAAGGCTGGTGGGGATCCAGAGGGCACACAGCCTGGGATTCTGGGGCTGACACTGCCCCAGTGCCCAGCACAACCTGGGCTTTCCACCTAGGGCCCAGGCGCTGGGGAGGAGGGGTTTTGGGGACAGCACTGCAAAACCCAGCTCCTGTCCCCACAGCACAGCCCCACACCTCACCTGCCCTCACACACACCACCCCCCAGCACAACCCTGTTTGGGTTTTGCTTGGTTTCTGCAGAAAATACCATACAAATCAGCTGGGAATACAATCCATTTAGAATAAAGAGCCTTCTGGTTTCAGGTAGATTTTCCCACTTCAAAATAAAAAAGAAAAAAATAAAAAATAAATAAAAAAGAAGAAAAATTGAGAATACATACACCCCCTCACCACAGGTGCCTGAAAGGAAAAATACTTTTTATGCTCTCTATAAAAATAACTGTCTGCTTGTAATGAAATGTCATATTTCCTACATAATATAGAACAATATAGGTTTATACAGCAATCTTCAGTGAAACATCGCTTCATGCTTGAGTGATAATGCAATCTCAGCAAAATAAATAAACAAACACAGATACGACTTTCATATGCCCTTCTATGTGATTATATTTTCTTAATTTGAAATAGTGACTGTCTGGAGGGTTTTTAAAACATACCAGACTGTTTCTAAAATTAAGCAAGGAAGGAAAGCAAGTGTACTCAGTTATTTGCAAGTCCAGGAGACAGAAATCATCCCAGAAGGATGAAATAAAGGCAACTTTCTACCTTCAGCAGAACAAAAGCACGAGACACACCTATGTCAGAGAAAGCATATGCTTTTCTTTTTTTTTAAGCTGTGGGCCCAAGGAAGAAGTGCCAAACACAAACCAGTTTGCCAGGACAGATGACAATAACCATTCAGTTACTACCACCTCCCCTCCCTGGCACCATCTCCCCCACAGCCAGGGATGCCACCTTGCCTTCTCCTGGATGTCCTGTCCCCTGAGAGACAAGAAAGCCCCTGACCTGCACAGCCCTGCCAAGCCAAAAGGAGCTGCAAGGGGAAGCAGCACCCAGGGCTGCCCTGACACAGGGGCTCAGCACCCACAGCACAGCTCTGGCTGCAGAGCACACCCACAGCAACCCTGCCCAGCTGCAGCAAGCTCCCACACCCTGAGAAATATTACCCACAGCTCAAACTACTCACAACACTTGCTATCAGCACCTTCAGAACAATTCTCCCATTGTTACTTCAGCATAGGTGTGTTCTCACTCCACCATAAAACCAAATGATGCTGCTCTGGGGCCAGCCACGTCAGGCCAAGCTTTACCTCACACATATGAGCTGTTCAGAAACTGCAGTGCACTCTAACCCTAAATGCCAAATGGAACGAGGGACAATAACTCGGGACTGGCATCAGTCCTTACCCAATCTGATTTAGACCCTCAAGTCACATCTTCCTGCAAGGATTCAATGCTCTATGCATCACCAGCTCTAGCAACTAATAATTAAAACCTCAGGCTTCTGCCATTTGCAACCCTGAATACGTATGAAGCCCCAGATAAGAGAAATGGAGGAGTTGGCATCAGCTCCATTAGAAACAGTGTAAGAAAATCTCCACCACGCAGAAGCAGACAAAATGAGTTAGAGAAGGAAAAGGATAATGCCAGGAAGGAGAGCAGAGTCTTGCCAAGCTTCCTTTGACAGTGACAACAATCCACAGTACAAAGGGTACCGTGACCATTTGGGATGGAATTTTAAGTCATGAAAAATGTGCACCAGTTCTAAAAAGCCATATCCTAATCCATCTGGGGAATAATTTTTCTTTAATAGATGCCTCCATTACAGGAAAAATACTAAAATTCAGTTCTGAATCAACTCATTTTCTAAAGCAATAGGCACATTTTATCATTCACTAGCCTGCTTGAATACCTTTTACTTCCCTTGGCAGAGAACATGCTGCAGAACACATTGCTTTATTGGTAACTTCAATCATTTTAAAGCTATTTTGCTTCAATATGCTTTCAGTAGAACCTTTGAACAGTCACTCTGGACAAGCAAGTAGAAATTAATCCTGCTGCAACAGAGAATCTGGATTTAAGCTATAGCAATTAAACAATTGAATATTAGAGCTTTCTGGCTTTTACCTTGCTATGGGCAAAATCCAATAAAACTGAAAACTGTATTTAAAAAAAAAACAAAACAAGAAATCACCCCAGTGCCCCATTTTTTCTTTTTTTAAGCCACCAGCTTTACAAAAATGAAACCAAGATTAGAAGGATGATCCAAAACTAGCAACTCTCAGTGTAGGCAGCTCCTAACAGTTGCTGAGGATGAAAACACGCAACAGAATCACAAAAACATTCTTGTTCACTGAAGCAGGTGCTTCACTCAAGTCTCTGAGTCAAGTGGGATCCAGTGCACCGACTCCCTTCCTGCACCCTGGCCTGACAAAACATCTTTTGAAGAACTGGTAAAAACAACAACAACAAAAAAAATCATCACAAAAACAAAAAAAAAAAGAAACCCAGAGCCAACCAACAAAACACCATTGATAAATGCCCAGTCCCACTCACTTTGACCCTTCCAAATGCACTCCTCAGTCTACACAAGTCACACACAGATGCAAAAATCACCAGAAGGATGATAACACTAATTATGGGGATCTTCTCCAAAATAATCATTTCACTGCCAAGCAGAGAAATGCTTCAGGTATTTGTCCCTCCTTACCCACCAGAGGCAAAAGGTAGACATCTGCAGATACACCAATTTTTTATTTTGAGGTATGGGGATAAACTCACATCGATTTCTCTTCACGTGCTAAGAAAACAGAAGACTTCACAACATGCTCCTGTGGCAGGAAAAGGCACAGAGCCATGTACATCCCTCAGAGCACTTTGGGAGCTCAATCCAGCCACAAGCACCAAGGCCCCACGCTGCCCACACGGTGCTGCAGAGACCCACACGTGCCTGCACTGCTTCCACCCAGGCCAAACGATGGGGCTCAGCAAACTGGGGGTGCTGCCAATGGAAAATAAATGTAAATTTATTTTAAGGTGCTAAGCTGGCACTCTGTAGCTCTCCTGTGCTGGAACAGTGGGGACCAGGATCACCTGTTCTACCTGCCAGCAACCCAAAGAGAAGGGTCCAAACACCTCACCCTTCTCTGAAAATCTATGCTACCAGGAAGGACCAAAGAGGGCATGATGCATTCTCATAAGCACGCCTCTGCTTCTGAGTATTCTCGCCAGCATGAAAAGACACTGTAAATGTTTTTGCCTTGCTAGCTCCACTCAGAGTCAGTAATAAACAGTAGGAAACCATGTTCAACAGCACAGCTTTCTAAATTATGATTATTCATTGTAAATCACTTTTTACATGTTGCTTCAAACAGTGATTCTCAAGAATAAGATCCGTCTGCAGCGAAATGCTGGGTGATTTTAATATGCAAGCCTCCTACAGAGATGATGTCTCATTTTAATTATTGTTTCGGTTTAATGGGTTTTCATTAAATTAGAGGATGGAGCAATTATCAGGGTGAACAGCTAATGTCACAAAGGTAAGTTCCCATGACTATACAGCAAAGGCAGTTCCACTAGAGGGGGTGGGAAAACAGTGTAATTCAATGTAAACTCTGCTTTTGCATCATGCAGAACTACCCCTGGCTATACATGCTCATTTACTGCTGTCATTTTGATATGATATTTACATGTTTGTGAACTAGTTTACAAATAGATCTCTCCTAACAAAATTCACCTAGCATTTAAAATTATATAGACATATAAATAAAAATCCTTTCAGGAAACCATTGCAAGCTCAGTCCTAAAACTCCAGACTCCAGATGCCAGGGGCAGGAGAATTTTGAGTCACTGAAGAAATCAAACAGAGAATCCTTATCAAATCACAGTTTCTCCTCAACCACTAATTTAGCTGATTTAGTGGCTTAGTATCAGGCTCTTCACTTGTTGAAAATTGCCTTGACTGGAGCAGCAGCTAGAGTGACCACACTCATGCTAATTAAGTAGATGTCAGAGAGTCTTCAGTCCTTTGTTTGCTTTATCAGCGTTTCAAACTGAAGCATGGCAGTCGAGTACTCTGGAACAAACAGAGCAGCAGACACAAGACCTGGAAATGAGCACATGCCAGGAGTGAAGGCACCTGTGCACCTCCAGCCCCAGCCAGCCAAAGGTGCCCAACGTGGCAGAGCAGCCACAGGGGCTGTATCTCTACAAGCTGGAGCAAAGCCTGTGTCGAGAAAATTCACAAGAGTTTCCCATCCCTTGTCTTTTCCACCCACACAGGCAGAAGCAAAGCACTGGAGTCACCTCTCCAGCAGCACGAGGAGAAGCAGCAGCCTGGTCACACTCAGAGCCCAGTGACTGACACTGCCATCAAATCAGCTGCCTGCTAGGGACCAAAATCAGACACCTGCCATCAGCCAAGGGCCTTTGGAGCAGGTTTCCTGCTGTCAACAACAGATCCCACCTTGCTGGGGCTACCCATCACCTGTTACTCAAGGCAGCTACTTGAACTTATTTCAAGGATTTTAAGCGGCTGCTGAGCTCATCTTCTCAAGTAGGCTCTGTTGTTTCCTCGAGGGATTCATGCTGAAAGCAAGACTGTTTACAAATGGCTGATCCCTTAAATTAAATGCTTCGTCAAAATGCTCCAGAAGTTCACTATCACTAAAAGCACATAATCTGCTCTTAAATCATGTGAGTTAATCAAATTACATGTGTTGTTAGTTAATTAGTTCAGGAGTTACTGATTGTATCATCTTTTCCACTGTTCACCTACATTAGATAAGGTTATCGTGTTACTGTGCCTATAAAGATTGCTCTTTGCCAATTTGGAAAGTAACATTTTCACAGAAAGAACACGGACTTACACCAGCAACGCTGTGAACAGAGCCAGTGGCAACACTGGGAAAATGCAGTAATTGCCAAGAACCATTCCCAGGGTGCTATGAGTTTTGCAGGAGGAATTCTGACCACTCCAGGGATCTGTTTCAAGGATATATTAAATACTAATGTCACACACAAATAATGAGCCACTCAAAAATATGGCTTCATGCAAAAACAAGCCAAACAATTTTTTTCCTCCCCTTCTACAAAGCACTTTCAAGTATGCTTGAAGTCACACAAAATTATTAGAGGTTGCTTTTAAAAAAATATCTTATATACCAAAACTTGACAAAACATGTTCTGCATTTCTTTGAAGGAAACTCAAGGTGGTACCATAAGGTGAGGAGTCCCTAGAACCAAAAAATCAGACATAGAAGACAAGTTTTGCAAATAACTACTAATTGTACGTTTGGTCTTATTTCCTCCCACTGTAACTCCAAATATGTTTGTAATCCAGAAAGAAAATATAAAGTTAATAGAACAGAGAGATTGAGCCACTCATATTTCTGAGCAGTAAGTAGTAATCCTGATTTCTCATTTAGCACTCTTCTTTCTTCCAGGTAATAATAAATACTGCTCATAATTTATGGCAACAATATCTGGGAAAAAAAATAAAATCACAAGTACTTCTGAAGTACTTTATGATTTCCTAAGTTTACCATGAATATAACAGATACCATCAATAAATAACTTGTTTCAAAAAACATTTTAAGATCCAGATTGCACTGGCGCAGGAGAGAAGCTGAATGCCTAAATTACTCTGACTTTGTTGAAAATCCCAGTCTAACTTCTGTGAAGCCACACAGAAATTAGAATTTGCTACCCTGGTGAAAATCTGCATTCTTAAATGTGTAAATCAAAATACTACTCAAAATAGTTCATTAAAAGGGAAGCTTCAGCTAAGCAGAAATCTGACTTGGTTTTCTCACTGTGGAGAGAGGTTACTATGCCTAATGCAGCTAACAGACCTGGGTACACCTACACACAGGTTTTAATTTCCAGTCGTTTTATCACATGAATAATCCAACAAAAGACAATGAAATTATCCTTGAAGTTCGAAGCAAGCATATGCTGAAGTGCTCTCTTGGTTCAAAAACTCTCAAAGACTTGACAGTCTAAATAGTTTTTTAATTACTTTTAAAGTATAGGTCATGTATTACTGAAATGTTATGATTTCAGGGGCTTTTTATACCCTATATATGATTTATACCAGCATTAAACAACAGTGCTTCATGAACTAACTCTCCCTTTTGTTTCCTTTCCCTGAGGAAAAAAATTACTTCCATGTTATTGCTAAAGCAAATTAAATCCTGGGTGTCTGTTTTATTTATTTACTGCATGATAATAGCATGAGGTATAATACATTTGTCAGAGCCCTCCTCTACTGAAGTATAATTTCTGCTGTCAGCCTCTTTATGTTTGTATTCAATATTCTATATGTCTTTGTTTCTTGGAACATACATAAGCACACATTTATATTTTCTCCCAAAATAAGTATAAATGCTATTGGTGAAGTGTTTCGCAACACCCACAACAAAGAACCATAAATAACTAACACACTTAGCCATTCTCCATGAGTTTTACATGATTTGAGAGATTCAATAATTTCTTTTAAAAAGTCACAATAATAACTGTTTTATCTTTTTACACTGTAATTATGATTTGGACCATTGCTTTTCTTATTCCACCCAAGCATACCACAACTCATGAATAAAATATGACAACTTTGATAGCATCCATTGCTGTAGGTTCATCCGTAACAGGAAACGTGATTGGGGTACTAAGAGCTCCCTTTTCCTCATAAGCCTTTGTTTCTGAAAATAAGCTTTTATTTAAATAGAACTGCCTCGTGTCCCCCCCTTTTCTGCATTTCTTGCCCTTAGCAGTAACATCAGTAATAATGTTTACTTTTTTTCCCCAACATTACATTTTGAAGCGATTAGGATGGCACGAAACAAGGTGGGCAGAATATCCCAGCTGAGAGCTGGCACTCACAAGACATCAAAAAAATATGAAAAGCAATACCGGTATCAGAGAACAAAAAGCTAAAGCAGAGGACAAGGCTTAAATACATGAGAAATGCTATTTTTTTTTTTTCTGGCTCCATAATTAGCTGCAATGAAGGCAACCTAAATTTCTTCCACCATTTCCCAAACAAGATCACTGTAAATCATACTGCAGGGTCCTCCTACCACAGCTTGTCAATACATTCCCTGAAAAAGAAGGCTTGGGATAAGTGCAGTACATGAGGTTTCCATATCATCAGCATTTACCAAGTTATTCTACAAATATCACATTTTAAGGCTGTGCTGCTTCGCTTTCCAAACAGCATGATGAGCATCTGTGGAGACCTCCACAGACCACGAAAAATCATGACACATGCACGCACAAACCCCACTCTCCTCCCACACATCTTGGCTTTGTTATATTCCCCAGTCCCCAGGAAGAGGCATTAAAATTTCAAAATGATTATTCACAATGAGCTGAAGTAGAGGGAGAGAAACAGAGGCAGATATAAATGCCATCTGTAGACAGACCATCTTAGAAGCAACAAGTATTTACACTCCAAGATGCAGTTTTAGATGTGTTTCGCTCTTGAAAGATCTTTGCTATGCTCCAGTTCACAAAAAGTTTTTAAAAAATGAAAATAACAATGTAAAAGAAGGGAGCTACGCAACACAGAACTAAACTTTACAACACAAATTTCTTTCCTTTGCAAGTGCCTTTCCCACAGATGCCAAATGGAAACCTCACAGCTTCAGAGGAGTCGCCTGTATGTGCAAAGGAAGACAGACTCTAAAAGAGCCCCTGCAGCTGCAGTGATCCTATTTTTCCTATTTACAGTACAGGGGGCCCACAGCAAACTGCTGTAATGTAAGAAATGTTACCACAAAGGAGGGAGGATGGGGGACAGAAAAGCTGTAAATGAGAGGCTTTTAGGAAGCAAAACCAATTCTGAGCTACAGTACTTACTGCTCTAAAATAGTGATTCACAGATCCCTGTTGTCAGAATTATAGGCCCAACTATACTATTTTAGCAGATATGCAACCTATAACTAACGATATCATCCCACATTGGAGTGGGCATCAGGTGCCAAAACCAAGTTCTGCCCGTTCTATAAAAAAAAAAAATAAAATTAAAAACCTTATGTACTCTGTATCCTTCAATACACCACAAAAGACAAGGCAATCACATGATGTAACACTATAAAACCAGCACAGTATGACACGAATACTTCATGCCATTTATGTGGTGAAAATGAAAAAATAACAGAAAAAATGTCCCCCCCTTGTGTGTCATTTATACACCCACACTGCAGGTGGCAGAATTATTCCAGAATTTGGCATAGAAGTAGGCTGAGGCCTCAAGTAGCATCTAATCTTTATTCTTGATAGATATTTCAAGACAGCAGGATTTTTCACCACAGGAAATGGTCCATGCCCGGCTCCTTCATTAGATCTGGTGGTATCTGCCTTTGTGTACTTACTTCTTTAAGGTACAAAATCTTAAAAATAAAAAACAAAGAAACCTTGTGAAAGAAATTTCAAATAACACCACTTCCTTTTAGGCAAAAGATGTAGCTGTGTTTAGAAGTAATTGAATCAAGTAGGCCAAATGTAAATATTTTTCTCAGTTATTAACACATTTCTGCTAAAATTGGTTTAAAATTTAAGATACCACAACCCTTGGGGTCAAAACACACAATAGGCCACTTTGTTTCATTGCCTACAGCAAGAACCCAGTTCTTGAGCACTGCTTTTCCCACCCTCTGCATTTCAAGCAGTTTTAGCTCAGCAGTGCCCCACTAATTCTCCAGCTCAGCTCTCTTTTTACACAGCATCTGTCCAGCAGCCCAGAGCTGCAATAGGAAGGGCAGGGGCTTGGGCAGGATTCCTTACCCAGGACCACTCAGGGACTGGCCCCAAGGCAGCACCACTCAGGTGCCAACTCTGCCTCAGCCCAACTTGCCACAGCTCTGACAGCACGTGAGCCCACCTGACAAGATGCTATGGAATATTCTTACACCACTTTAACACCCGTTTACTGAACAGGGAGCTAATTGCAGTATGACATGACTTGAGAGTATCCATTTGGCAAAACCTTTGCATGAAAAAATAATTTTTGCTGTATTCTTATTTTGATGAAGACACAAGAAACTCAAACTGTCTTACTCATATCTGAGTTACTTTCATTGTAAGGACCTAGATGCTCACATGGTGTGCAACACTGTTACTGGCAGTATCAGAAACTAATTTCTGCATCCCCGTCTCAACCCATTAAAGAGCAAAGAACTTTTCTTTCTTCTCTGCTTATCTTCATGACAGGACTTTGTCAACAGGTTGCCAGAAGCATTCAAGACTTTTAGCACACTGCAGAAGTACTTATCCCACTTCCCCTCTGTACTTACCATCGTGGCAAATGAAAATAGATAAGTAGCACAATTATTGTCTCCCAGGAAAGCAAAAATAACTGTCAAGGACAGAGGTAACGTGTGCTCAGAACTCTCTCCTAATCATTACAGACATGATGGGAAATCCAAAAAATGTCAAGTAAGAGCAGGCAGCATGACAGCATTCAGGACGGAGGGGAAAAAAGTAGAAGTAAGAACTGGTCACTGTTGTTTAGTGTGATTGGGTTTCTATTTTAGTCTACACTTACTTGGAAGCAGGGAGCAGGGGTGTTTTAAACAAGAGAATACTGAATGAGAAACTCTGGAATTGTTTACGAGCTATACCTTCATATCAATATGCTGCATAAATTTTACACCTAGACAAGTTTTTAACATAATTCAAACATTAAACAAGAAACAGACAAGACAGAATGGGTATATAAGAGTATTTTTAAAACTACCTCTGGGAACTGACAAAGTTAATAGTAGTTTATGTATCTTCAAAGCCTCAAAGCATTGTTTAATAATTATGTCTCAGGTGATCTTTAATTTCCTCTATTGAAGATGATTCATATCACTCAACCCCTCCTAGCTCATTGTATTCAATTCCAGATTGTCTGTTCTGAAAACGGTTTTTGCAAAGGAAAAAACCAACACTTAGATTATTTAACTGAAAGAAAAAAAAATTGTGCTGTGTATACAAGACACATTAAAATATTATCTATATTGATATATAGATATAATTTATAAGTTAGGCAGATGTTTGAATTAAAGGATCACAGGAAAACCTAGCTCAACCCTCTGGGGATGAATATTCCAAAACCTTTCTTAATTACAGGATCACACAGTCAGTGATCACAGGTCACAGTCAGTGCACAAAGGAAAGAACAAACAGTAAACTATTTAACAAACAAGGATCTTAAGTTTTGCTTTATTTTTATTGTTCAAGGCTCACCTTGAAGAGTAAATCCATCACATTCAAATCCTTCTCTGAAGGCAGAACACACCAAGCTAATTATTCCAGCACACTATTTGAGCCTTCTACAAATATTAATGAATCCTCCATACCACTATTGTTAGAGGAAAAGCATTAGCACCTCAATTTTACAGGTGAGCAGCACAGCCAAAGTAAGGTTCCAATTCACTAATACAAACCCCCCGAGCTGCATCCTCCAAAAACACTTGTTAAATACAAGCACACATCACAGGTACTTTACAGTGACACCAAATCTAAACTAGCGGGGAAGGGAGGGCAGAAAAGCGGGGAAGGGAGGGCAGAAAAGCGGGGAAGGGAGGGCAGAAAAG
>VZTB01002128.1:215973-227063 GCA_013397245.1 Thryothorus ludovicianus
GGGGAAGGGAGGGCAGAAAAACGGGGAAGGGAGGGCAGAAAAGCAGAACAAGCACCCAAGACCCCAAGAGGAGCTCAAGGCCTGCTGACAGACAAGAGCCCAGAAACCACCTCCTTCAGAGAAATCTGTTTCTTCTGTCCTGCTGGGTGCAGTCAGCCCAGCTGTTGGAGTCCTACTCAAATTCTTATTTCAGCAGTGCTTCACAGAGCAGCTCTGACAAAGGGCTAACCCCTCTGTCAACACTCTAGGATGGTGGGCAGCTACCATGGCTCCTAAGGACCAGGCTGGAGCTTGGCAAAACAGGGGAACATCTCAAGGGATGAGTGTGGAGCACCAGTGAGGATGCCACCCTCCAAGGGCTGGGCTGGGCTCTATTTCTCACAACCCCAAAACCTCCATCACAGGGACAGGCACATGCTGGCAAAAGAGGTGTCCATGGCTGCCTTCAGAGCCAGCCAGCCCTGAAAGCAGATCAGCTTTTGAGTAAACCACCAATTCTGCCATGCCCAGGTGAGAGGGAGATTCTCAGAAGGGAGACCTCAGTGAAAAGCCAAGAGAACCAGCCAAAATTAAGCACCAAGGAATGCTACCACACCTGAATGTTACAGCACGATGGGGCAAGAGACTGATCCACACCTCAGGTGTCCAGGTGTTTTTACTGACACATTCAAAGGCTTTTTATCTGATGGCAGCTGCCTCTCCCTCATGAACTCTCAGGAGAGCCATCCACAGCAACATGGGGTAAAACCCCAAATTCCCCCTCCCCGTGGGAACCAGAGCAGTCCTACACTACATCAATGGCAAAATACCTCACTCTGACCTTTAAAAGATAAAATAAAAGCTCACAAGTTCAAGGTGCTTGCAGAGTTTCTCCATAAAGATCAACCTCTGTGGTGAGCTGCAGGACACTTCAGTGAGGGGACAAACTGCTGGTCTGCTGGTTCTGACCAGCCCCACCTCAGACAACAACCCTGCCCCACATCCAGCTCAGGAGCACCTCAAGCAAAGTGTATTTTAGAAGGGGGGAAAAAAAAAAAAATCTCATCTAGCTGGAAGGGAGCAGCTGCACAGGCACAAGTCCAAGCAATGGTGGGCAATACTTGGTGAAAAGAACAGAAAAGAATTCTAAAAAACAGACATTCCTTTCCAACAGCACAAGGGTCATCAGCTGCTTTGCCAACTGTCCCAAAGCACGTGAAGGAGGGGGCTGCCAGCAGCCTCAGGTGTGCCCAGAGTGCTCTGTCCCAAAAACCCCAGCATTCCCACAAGATGGGATATTCAGATACACCATCATGGAAAAGGTACTAGAGCTCCTCTCTCCCATGACAGCTGAAGGCAGAACTAAGATTCCCAGCCACCATGTTGTGCCTTCCTAATTTTTCTGCTGCTGTTAAGATTTCTGCTCTGTGAAAACAATACTGCTGATACTTAATATTTGCTACAAGAGATCCCACAAAAAGCAATGACTCTTGTCTCATTACCTCATGTAAAGAGGGACTGATGCCTGAACTCCAAAAGTAAAGTTTATCTCTCCTACTCGCTGCAGACATCCCACCACCTGCCTTAGGAAGAGTAATGACATGTTTCATTCCTGAGCTGTTGTCTGCTCCCTTTTATCCAGTCCCTGGCTATTTTCTGAGCCCTGCAGCTCACACACCTTGTACATTATGCTGGCATAACACCCAAAGTAGATTCAAACCTTGGCCACAGCGCTCAGGCCACTGAGACTGAGGGTGAAAAGTTCAGCACAGATGGACAAAGGCAGCAGCCTCCACCTGGCCCTGGAATTCAGCGAGCACAGCTCACTGCCAGGGCACAAGCAGAATATCCTGGAGACTGTTCCTCCAGAAGCAGAGCTATATAAAAAGGGCACGTGCCCACTCCTGGTGACAAGATCAACTCAGGCAGCTGTTCTTATCCACCAATCTCAAAACATGGCAAAGCTGGCCAGCATTCAAACCTCTTCCAGTTCAGCACTGCAAAACCTGACTTCTGGGACTGAGATGGCTGGAGTGGAATCTAGAAACACTTCTACTCTCTAAGTGAGGAATTAGTCTAAAAGAAGACAGGATTCATAAAACACTGAAGGAAAACACCAACAGAGAGGATTGCACTTCATCTGGAAGCTCAAGAGTCTTCTGGGACGCACCTCTACCTGCCTTAGAAGTGCAGCTTTGATCTCTCTTTTGGCCTGAAGCAGGACAGTCCTTTTGTATCAGGAACTCAACAAGTTTCACTCCTTTACTCACAAAAAGATCACCTTTCCCTGTGCTTTAAGATTCTTGTTATTCTTTCACCTTTCCTGTTGGGGCCACAACTGTACAGAAAAGAGCTCAGCAGTCTAGTACAAAGTGGGAATAAGGAGCATGACTGAACTCTGTCCTGCAGGAGCTCGAGGCCAGGTGTTTTTCTTACAAATCCAGTGGTTGTTTAAAACAAGTCAAGAAGTGATCAAGAACAAATGCTGTAGAACTCCAGACTTTGAACAGCACTCAGTGTTTTCTTTTGCTGAATGCTAAACATAGTATACACCATAAAAAGACCATTCCTAATTTAAAGGCTAAGTTGAAAAACAGTGCCAGGTTGCTAGGAAAGGAAACAGCAAAGCCTTAACAAACTTTTGGGGGCTGAGGGAATGAAACTGTTTTGTAAGTAAAAGCTTTAATTCTCCGTTACCTCAAAAGAGATGCTGCAGGAACAGCTAAAAAGAAAGAGGCATAGCTGACAGGTTGTAAAAGGAATAAAATTTTACTTCCAGAACAAGAACTGAGCATGGGACAAAAGTTAGACTGGTTAAAGTAATCACATAATTTTACAGGTAGGCTAAAAACTGGTCCCAGCCTGCCAAGAAACAAGATGACCAGTTAGCATCCTCCTGCCTTATTTATCATCTGAGCTTTCCTCTGCCACTGAACTCAAGATCCTGATAAGCCAAAGTCACGACAAGCCCATGGGAAGCCCTGAAACAGAGAACAGGACTGAGCCCCATCAAGGGAGCCGTAGCTCAGGATTTGTTAATGTACTAGTTACAGTATTTATTATTTACATTAATGTATTATTTACATTAATTGTATTATCTACAATTTACAGTATAATCCTGTTCTGATCCTGTACATTTTTCATGCCTGTAAGATACTATTTGTAGATGTCTTACATTCAATGTTCGTTAAGATGCTATTGTAAGGCATTAGATGAAAAGTTTATATTTTTAAATATATGTCTTTGAGGCAGATTTTCACCCACTCTCCCAATGGTTCCTTGAATTCACTGGCCTCCTGCTTGGAGGGGAGAAGATGTGGGTCAGACATCAGGGTCTTGGGTGCCTCACTCCCCAAAAGCACATCTCCACTCACCCTCCTCTGCCCCTTCATGCTAGAGCAACTCATCTGCCCACAAAGACATTTTCCACCACTCTCATGTGTAGAAGTTAATAAAAGATAAATAATTAAGACACCAGAATGTTATGAATCTTAAAAATCAGACTGTTTACAGGATTGCAATTATGATTTATATATCTACATTTCCTCCAATGCACATTGTCAGCACTTACACTTTTTTTTTTATTTCCTCATTCCCCTTTCACAGAGAATGGAACTGAAATATACAAATAATGCACTTGGTCAATCAAAAATCCAGCTGAAATACTCTAACAATCGAAGCCCATGCCCAGCAGGACCACTCAGATGACAACACTTAATTATAGGTTTCTATGCTTTTCTGAATTAGGAACAGATTTGCTTGCCCAAAGGCAACCCACATCTCTCAATTGCCACTTTGGTTCTACCATGCTGTCACACAATTTGCAACAGAGCTGAATTTGTTTCTTTGCCTATAAAGTTGTTTCACACAGAAATCTGAGGTTTGGCTGTTAATACCAATATTATTAAAAAATCAGAATACTCCAGCAGCTTTACTGGGATGGTCTCAGACTGAAATCACAAACTCTTCAAAGAAAAGTCTTTCTGCATTTACTCTAGGATAAACTAAATCATGACATGACTCTCCAGAAACTCTGTAACAAACATTATGTCACTTACTGTAAGAGAGCTATCACTGATCAAAAGTCTAATTAAAATTAATATTTTCCCTTTCTTTTGTGCATATCTTCATATCACCCCCTTTTCATTTCCTCTTTTTGTCTCTAAAGGCAATTGAAAGAATGCTCAAAACTTTCAGAGCTTTCTCTTTCAAATAGTTTAACTCACAGAAGAAGAATCTTGCTTAGAAAATTGCATTCCATATTTTCCTGGACTTACCCTGGACACAAAACTGCCCCAGACGGGGAAAAATTACCATTTCTCTACCTCTAAGATATAAACTGGCTGGGACACACAAAAGAACACTCTCAGTTCAAACAGCTCCAGTATAGCCATTTCAGAAAATTCATCTCACAAGACAGAAAATGTTCCACAGGGAGCTTTTACGCAAGCTCAGAGCCCTGATACATGCTGTAAAAGGTGGCAGGCAAAACTGTCACTGTGCAAACCACATGCCAAAGAACACACAAACTCTCTTTTTTCCTAAGCTAGGGAATCCCTGCTAGGGAATTTTCCCAGCAGTGAAAGCCCACCAGGGAAGAGCTCTCCTGATGGGGCTGCATGTGCAGCAAATGCTCCTGCAGGTGAAACACGTCCTGCCCTGCCCAGAGGCTCCACGGCCAGGCTGCAGCACTGGGGCAAAACTGCTGCCTTCTGGAGGCTGAGCTGGAACAGAGACCAGACAGAGCAAAAGGATAAAGCAAGGATTTATTAAAAGGCCTCAATGGGCATTTCTGCGCAGCACAAGAGCCCAGCTGGGCCACACCCAAGATGAACCCCAAAATGATCACAAAATGGACAACTGGTCATGAGGTCTCACACATTTATAAGTTCTGGTCCATTTGCATATTGGAGTTAATTGTCCAATTATAGCTTCAGGTTATGAAGCTCTGTTCTCTTTGTTTTTCTCTCTTCACTTCACCACTGTTTATGCTCTTGAGCCCGAAAGTTGTATCAGCTGTCCCTGGTCCCAAGCTAGAGAAGGAATTGTTTTTTTTACCTACTCTGTGAAGAGAGCTCAGTAGCACTTAATAAGAAACTCTGAAGTACCCACTAAAACAGTACAGAATCTGAAAAATACCAAAGCCAAAGCTTAAAGCATCTCAGCAAGGCACAGCACACACGAGCTGCTCACACAGGATACGGACTAACCAGAGCAGAGCTGTGCTAAAGGACCACAACTCCCAGGCTGCAATAGCTGCTCCAAGAGGATACAGGTTTCAAACTAAGCACTAACTTCCAGGCTTTTCTCTCCTCTGGGAGTATGGTGTTGAACAAGGGGTTTTTTTGTGAATCTCTGTGGGAGAAAAGTATTACTCCTAACTTAGACGTAGCAGTCGCCGGTACATTGCTCCGAGTTCTACACTGGTTTTACTGTATGGCAAGATAAAAATCAAAATTGACTATGCCCTGGTTCCAGCCAAAGGGCCTGGCACACAGCCAGACTGGAGCTGTAAAGTCACCTCTGTCAGTAAAAGGGAACCCATACAGCTGCCAACACATTGCTGACATTTAACAAATACCAGGAACAAGAAGGGAAGAAGACAATAGGGCAGCCTCAGACTTCCATCCGAGCTGACAGCAAGGGCCTTCAGTCTTCTCACGACCCAAGGGCTTCACTGAAGAGAGTAATTTTCCTGAGCCACCTTCGAGGAAGTTTTACATTAGAGGCAATACTCAAGCACATGGCTAGTCCTGTGTGCACTAGCAGAAAGCATTTCTGTTCTGGGAATTAAAAAACAGCTTTATGTACCTAACTACAGTCTTCATATTATTTACTCAGTTCGATGTTTGTTTATGGCTTCCCATGAGCATGTATCCTTCAGCTTATCTGTTCATATGAACTTTGTACGTTTCACCTTTTTTACAGCAGTTCTAGGTTCCTAAACTACAAGTGGATGACTCCAAGAAGAAAAGAACAGATTATCTAAAACATCCTCACCATTAACCTATATATTAACAAAAGCTACTTTCAGTATCAATGGTCTCAATCCAAGTCCTGGCAAACACATCTCTGACTTCTTCCCCACAGCTCTGACCACCAGCCTGTGAAAGCTCACCACAAGAGCTCATCAGTGTGGCTGCAATTAACTTCAGAGAAGAGCAATTGGAATTATTAATACATTTAGTCCACTGCAGTCCTTAGAGGAATGACTATAATATTATTTGTCCATATTTGACAAATCTGGTCAGTGTATCAAAAAAACAACAATTGATACCTTTGAATGAAAAGAATAAATGTTGCTCTTATGGACTCTAATTCGGCAATCAGTGAAAAATAAGCTATTTGTTGCATTATAAAATACAGGAAACAAATCCTGAGGTGGTCTCCTGATCTAACTCCTAAATTGACCATGTCCAGATAAAGAATCAACTAAAGTTACAGGCCCACTTCCCTTATTACTCACAGGAAAGTCAGCTAGCACTGCAGATCCAGAACTGAAGCTAAATGAGATCATAATCATTTGCCTCTAAAAACATCTACAGAAGACACATAAGAAAAAGGGAGACACTCATATGAAAACTTCAACAATGAATAAAGCACAATAAAGAAAAAACATAGGAAGTCTCCACAATAAAAATGTTTCCAATCATGCTTTAATTCACATGTTAATCTCAAGTTATATAAATGTCTTTCTTGCCTAATTAGGATATTGTAGCAACTCAGTGCTTCCATCCCACGGGACATTGTCCCTTAATCTAGACCTTACTTAAATAGATTGTAAAACTACCTCCAGAATTTCACTCAGAAAAAAAAAAAAAAAATTTAGAATACTTCACAAACTTTATGTTAGAATATTTAATTGAAGGAGGGAAAAAAAATCACAATTCAAAGTGACTTATCCCGTCCTTCATAGTCAGCTTGGGCAGTTAAATACAAAAGTGTTTTAATTGGCCACTTTATCAGTTTCCACAAAGTTGATGAGAACTTGCTACATGACCAATCAGTGCCAACACACGAAATGCCTTCTCACAGTTACACAGCTCTAGCTGTGTAGGCAACTGTACATATATGATCATAGAGGAATAAAAACGAAGTCCATCCCTTGAAACCACTCTGACATATTTAGTGAGAAATAAATATTGGGGAGTATTGAAAACCTACCCAGAAATACTTCCCCAAATTCCCTTGCAACTGCCTGACAGTACACACACAAAAAATATCATCTGTATTTCAAGAACTAATTCCAAGAAATAGAAATAAAAGACAGTAATAGTTAGGTAAGACCACCATTAATTAGGCATCAAGGCTTTTCTGAGCTCATGCAGACAGAAGTGAGATAAGAAAATTGAGGATGTTTCTCTCACCTTGGAATAAAAACGCTTTGCTGGCATTGTGTAGTCCTGACACTTGTGTTACCCCCAGGGTTGTATTCACCAGATCCAGCTCTGTGATGATATCAATTTGTAAGTCAGGATCCATTCCAAATCCTACAGCTGTTGGGAGGCAGAGAGAGTTAGATCAATTTTTATTTCAAATCAGGTAATGGAAAGAATAGAGAAGAATATCTAGTACAGACATTTCCAGCACCTTCCCACTCACACTGTACACAGTAATTACTTATAAGACAGTAACTCTGCTGCAGGAAACAGAAGATATTCTGTTCCAAGTCTTTCAATTAAACTATTGCCTTCCCAGAGAATTTACCACACACTTGTTAAAACATTCTGAAACTGATAGGTTAATTCAGTATCTTCACAAGGTTAAAGAATAACAAATAAAGAAAAGCATAACCACCTGTGCAAAACGGTGAGAGAGATTTGCAGCATTCATCTCTTGGCCACACAATAATTCCAGGGAGATGTAAGGACTGAAAATTCCTCTCACATTTCCTACCTAGCAGTGACCAACTGACCAGGCCCACAGTTTATCACTTCAATGTAATCCATTTTCCCAACTGGACCAAAGGACCTTGGAGCACCTATGGTAGCAGGGAAAGAACACTACCCTGTAGATTGAGAGCCTTGGGTGACTCCCCAAGGTGTTTGACATTGCCTCTGAAGCACACCTCTGCTGTTCCAAAGCCCACCTACAAACAGCAGACATTCACTCACCCAAACCAGCTGCAGCACCTCTGGGCTGCAGGAGCACAAATCTAATCCTGAAATTCAAAAAAAGCTTATGCCCAGGAAAAACTTGGGTACTCTTCAACCTAGTAGGGACCTGATGGGATTGACATAAAACACACAGACTCCAGAAGTTTGAAAGTGCTGTGTTGAAGAGCTCAGGGCAACTTGATGGTTAGCACACCAAATTGATCACGGGTACCTCCTTTTTGCTAGGGATGGGAAGAGGGCAGCCTGACCTCAGTGTTTCAGCACAGCAGTGAGAGTGACATGAGATCTGTGCCTGAGACACGGGTCAAATATCTCGTGTGGAATCCAAACACTTTCCTAATTAAATTTTTCACTAACATCATTAGGAACAGGCTCCAAGAATGAAATCCTGACACAGCTGAAGTCAATGGTAAAAGTCCCATTGACTTCCACGGAGCAAGGACATTACCTGTAAAGCACGTCCAGATTGATTTCCACTAAGTAGACTTCACATTCAGGTCTAAATTGATTGATTTGTTATTCCAGGACTATACTTCTGGATCATTTAAGCAGCAAGTACTCTAGTTTGATTCTTTGAAAGGTTCTGAGAAATTACTGAGGTGTACAGAATGAACAAGAAGTTACATATATTACTCATAAATCTTCTGTACCTCAGCACTTTCTCTCCTCCTCAAGGATGAAAAGTTGTTGGAATAACATGTTGTGCTAACACAGAGGACTCTACTCCACAAGGGACAGAGCATTAATAAAAATTACTGAAAATACAGCTTTAGGAGGTCTCTAGCAACCTTACTCTACAGGGAAAATTAAGATCTAGAGACATCTGATGGAACTGAAGCTCCAAGAGTGCTGACACATCCACACATACACAGTGCTTTCATAAGGATATGGAGATAAACACCTTTCCGTAGAAAATTGGAATTGGGAGAATATTAGAGAACCCAGATAAGCTTCCCCAAGGGTAAAAACTTCCCAGATAATCAGCAAAATCATCAGGCTTTTAGTACTATCTTTGACTTCCACCCGAGTCACTGAATAACCACAACTGACACCATTCACACTGGTGGACCAAAAACACCTTCCCCTCCTGGAATAAAGACCAGCACCAAAACAAGAAAGGACTTGTTATTCTTCTAAGGTTCATTCAGCAGGAAAGCAGCACAATTGAAATTGTGTGAACTTACTTATCAGCAAAGACAAGTTTGCCATCCCTGTGAGGAACAGAATATGCTGTCCCTCATTAGAAAGGGGTTAAATCTATTCAGATCAGCAATAATCTACTAATATGAAGGGAGGTCAAATAGGTACTAAAACTTGCTCAACAGAAAGGACAAACTGTGTTCAGTAAGACAAATCTCAACCCCATTAAGTAAGTGAAAGCTCTGTCACAGCCATCAACAGGGTGGGGACAGAAACCTCAGCGAGCAAGTATAGGCACTCCCATAAATCACAGTGGCTCCACTGCTCTATTAAAGCTGTTTATTCCAGCCTGAATACCCAAGGCTCAACAAGTATACATCACTGTAGCTCCACAGGCTTCGATTTATGCCAACAAAGGATCTTGTGTGACAGCTTCAGCGTGTTCCCTTCCAGCTTTTAAAATATTTCGAAAACAGAGACCGTTTCTAATGTCACAGTAACTATTTAGCAAGAGCCTACACTGCTTTAAATATCTACTCAATTTCCTGAGCTAGGTCTTCAAATGGCAGCAGGCACTCAAATGCTTAGTTAATAATTAATAAACAACAAATCAGCAGCTTCAGTATGGTAACCAAGTCTCCTTTTCCCCTGTGGTCCCCCCCAGTCTATCAGAAAGATACCACAGGCATATTAACCACACTTGCATCTAGTATTTTATGCAGTCTCTCTCCAGTGGAACAAGCAGCTGGAAATACCATCTCTTTCTAAAGTAAAAATTAGGCATCAAGCCCTCTGCTCTCACTGGAGAGCTGTGCAGTGCCTGGGCCCGATTCTGGATGATGTTGCTTTCAATTCCTATTTAAAGTAATTGGGCCATTCCCCTTAAATCAGTGGCTTACACAAGCAACACTCCAAATGCTTCAGGCAGGTGGGCGGGAGCAGAAATCATCTCAGGACTTGGTGGATTCGCCCCAATGTGAACTGAAGGCACTACAGTAGATTAGAGGATTAAGCCATATAATTATGAATGATGTCACTAGGAAATCCCTAAAAGAAATTAATTCTGCCTTACAGCTCTGACAGCTTTTATTCTCTGCTTCTGCCTTTATCACTTACACCCAAGCACCAGCAATCATGCCATGCTCCATCTAGCTAATGTGCAGCCATGCAACATATGCAGCACATTTATCATCTCCTTGACATGTGTAACGTGCTATTTGGGGACGGGAAAACTTTTACTTAGAGCACGCACAACACAATCAAGCCATTTGCACGTACCCACGTGAAACCATTCAAATGGTAAGGAAGAGGCTCTAGAAGAGGCATTTTGCTCTCTCCTCTCACAACTTCGATGGCAATTGTTGCACACAGAGAACTTTTCGAGTAGTAGAGTTTTGGGTCCTGTTGACCATTTAAAAATCTCTGTACGCACTATCGGGGTAACACCACTATGAAAGGGACGGGCGATATTTCCCTCCAACTATTTTTGTGCCGCATCTCTCTGTAGATTTTGATGAGGCTACAACTACTATAAGAAATTAATTATAAAACATTAATTCCTTTGCACTTTAGATAATTGCGCCAGGTGGTTTCCTTGAGAATAGCTACAAGCACAACGGAGAAACGTGCCCCTCAGCGGCACCAGCCGAGGAGGAGCGGCACCCGGGGACCAAGAACAAAGCCTTCGCAAGGAACAAGAAGCGGCACTTGGGTCGCGCGAGGATGGAGAGACAGCGGAGCTGGCACGGCAGCGGCTGGAACCCCGCGCTGGCGGCCCCATCGCGCCGGTACCGCGGCCAGCGCCGCGCCCAGGCAGAGCCCCGGGGCCGGCACCGCGCACCGCCCGCCCGCAGC
>VZTB01002128.1:227605-241730 GCA_013397245.1 Thryothorus ludovicianus
CCCTTCTTCTCGGCGTGAGAATCAACCCTCATTAACTATTTACTCTTAGTAATAATTTATGCCACGTATGAATAAACAGAAAGAAGTTCCGAGGTGTAATACAGGAACCTGTGCAGCTCCTCAGCTTCTGGCGTGACCTTGCTCAACTCCCTTAACTGCACTTTCATGCCTCTAACATGTAAAAGGGAGGTAAAGTATTTAAAGATACTCGTGAGCCATATGAGAATCTGCTCTGATAGCTGTTCTAAAACCTGTCTTCAAGTATTTCTTCGCTCCAGGCTTTTAATCTGGCTCGGTGCTTGGCAAGGAACACACTGTCACATGCCCCAGTTATATGCAATACTCTTCCCTGCAGAACACCTGATTTAATTTTGAAGGACAGTTTACTGGCCCCAGATGATGTTCCCACCCTACCGAACAGGAGCAGAGTGAGATTCCCAGTTGATCTACAGTTGCAAGCCCCAGGATCACCCTCTCAGCTGCTTCCCCTCATCGTGATTTAGTGCTGCACGGTGCAAATTCCAGCCATCTTAAATGTTAAGCAATAAGCTGTACATTTGGACAAAGTTAGGATGACACCGTGAAAATCGTGCCCATCTTAGGGGTGCAGTTGCATTCATACCGATTTACATTGGCAAGAGCAAACAGTCTGACTTGGCTGCCTAATTACTTAATTAGTGAGATGCCTGGAAACAGCTGTTCCTGGCTGCCAGCAAGGTAATGCACTCTGGGAAACCTCTGGGGTGGCCACTCAGAAAGCACATCAGTAATTTATCTCCAGTGTATCAAAACAACTATTTTTTCTTCGAATGTAACTTCCCAGCTTCTTCCCTTCGGCCAGGGTGCCCCGCTATCAGCCACGGGGTGAGAGGAGGGGTACACACATGGTACACAAATGTGTGTGGGTATGCACAGACACTCTACATAACCATAGCAACGAGAGAGAGAGAGGCAATGGTACCTCAGCACGTGAAGACACACCCCTCTATTCCATCCTGATAACATCAGGGCTCTGCACAGCAGTTGCTATCTGATTTTACAGATTTTTTTGGGGGGGAACAGGTCTGTATATCCAAATCCTGATAGCTTAGATCTGTTTGTGTTTATCTGGTAGTAAAACCAGTGTCTATCTAGACACCAAATTGAATCTAATTCAAGTTTTCCATTTTCCACTTGATGCAGAGTCTTAAGTGGTTGTACAATTTAAACTCGTCATAGATAGATTCTCAAACCGGTCTGTTTAACCTCAGCCTGGATTAAATGCTATTTATAAAAAATTTCAGTGGGTACGTGCAAAAATTTGCACCATGTTATCAGCTGTAAAGCGCAGTTTTGAACACATCTTGAACAATCTCATGGAAAAGAATATCCTAACCATCACTGGTTTTTCTTCTGCTCACCAGAAGCATCCGAAAGCCCACAGGTACTGCAAAAAGTAACACAAGCAGCTTGGTAAAAAGTGCTCTGAAAAAAGCTGTTCCCACAGTTGTGGCTCATCCTATAGTCCAGCTCAATACCCAAATGATCACACATTTGGAGAGCATTTGGAGAGCACATATGTTCAGCTGTTCATATGGAGAAGGGATAGGGCAAATGGATGGAAAACAAAAAATCCCCTTCTTGCAGCCAACACTATCCTTGCACCTCCCCTAACGGCAACAAATCATCTCCCTTTAGCACCAGAAAATCTGATCTCCTGATGTGTTCTTACAGGAAGTATAAATAGCTGAAAACTTGACTTCCAGATAAGAATTAAAACTGTGTTCCTGAGTATTCACAACAATTAAAAAAAAAAATAAATCTGAGGGTACTTTTGCAAGAGTGAAGCATTTGTCCTGGAAACTGAGCTGAATTTCAGCTCAGATAATATACCTCTGAATATTGTTCTTGCACTCTCCATTGGTCAATGCAGCTTGGTTTTGACCTAAATTACTGTGAAGTTGCTAGCTGTGTGGTGTTAAACTGTTAGTCCTGCCAGCCACAAAGCTTGTGACATTTTGTAATCTGAGGAAGGATTTTTGAGTAGGCTCAATGTCTCTCTGAGCAGCTGTAGGGCTGTCTGCGTGCCACAGCTAAAATGCAATTAAAAGCACTATTACTTCAAGAGTGTCTGCATACGTGTGGACTCAGTTGCCAGCTGCACTGCAAACAGCAGTGCTTCCACCTGGGGAAAAAAAAAAAAAAAAAAAACGAAAAAATAAACAGAAAAACCAAAACAAAACAAAAAAAACCCAAAGTCCACCACTTGTAGCTCATGGGGTAGAAGACCTCGATTGTCGCACAAGGCTCACCTGCCTGGATCCAGGGGACACTTGCGATCCCTACGGGCAAATTTGCTTTGCCGCCAGAAGAGGGCAAGAATCAGCAGCAGCGCTTACACCTGAGTCCCGTGAAGAACAGGTGGAAAGGAAGGGGGGATTACTGAACGCCGTGCTTGCCTTACCCACCGACAAATACTTGTTAAGGACTCTATAATCAGCTCAGCAGGCTAAAAACATCCACTTTAGCGTTTGCAATTACGTAAGTAACTAAAAAATCCATCAGAGTGAAGCCTTACAAAGAAAAATCGTTTGTCTACTTCTGCCATCATGGAGCAACACTTACTGCTCTTTTTATTTTTTATATTTTTTAATTCCCAAACACATAGTTAGCTAATGTTTAAAGACTGAGAAATCTAAACTAAACTTTACAGCTGATTAATCCATTTGGTATAGGATGTGCCCTTCAACCTCCACACTGACCATTGGAATTTCAGCAACCAAAGAGTAAAATGATTTCAGACTAAGCACATCTGTGAGCAGTGTAGTAGGAACATGTGCCTATCTTCCAGCTGCCAAGTGACATGCACTGCTTTAAATTGCCAAGGTCAGTCCATACAACCAAGTTGAAAGGACATGGATTTTTATCTGTTCCCATGAGTTTAAAGATTTGATGCAAGTAGATGCCTAATGGTGACAGCAAATGACTGTCTCTTGCTCCCAAAATCAATCTGTTGTATCACTGCCTTACACTAGTCGACTTTGGGGGTTTGACACATTCCATATGCCCCAGCTTTTCCTCCTGGAAAGGGTGTTAATGGCACTCAGCTTTCTCTCAGGACTATCACGATGCTCGCTGGCAACTTCAGACTTCCCCAAAATGAAATTCACCCGCACAGGCAATGTGCAAAAATGACTGTAATCTTCCATCACCTCCTTTACCCATGCATTCACATTTCAGAGAAATTCGAGCTTAAGGACAGAACAAAGTGAAACAGTCCTGCCACTCAGCTACGGAGCAGTCTTTGGGTGCAGACCCCTGCCTGAAATGAATCATGCTCTTGGCACAAGCATCTCTGGTGTTATCACTTTTGATGACACGTCGTGACATCGCTTCAGCTACTGTACTTGGGGAAAGTTTCTCAGAGCTCGTGTCTGCCAACAGTGAAACAGGTTGGACCAGTACCATTTCCATAGCAGGCTGGGAAGGGAAGAACCTGCTTCCCAAACCAGTGTTGTAGCACATGGCCCTCACCACACAGCAGGGATTTGAACATGAGGTACAATAACACCAGAAACTGTTCCTTACACTTTCCTTCTTCACTTGCTCCTCCTTTCAGCCTCCCATTTGCATCTCCAGCAGACACGAACCTCTCTTGTTTTTAGCAGTTTAACAACCTTTGGGATAATTGAATTGATAGGATTTAAACAAATCCAGTCGGTCCTCTGTTAAGCTATCAATTGTCCCACAAGGTGCAGAACACTCAATAGTTAAGAAACCAGCCATTTCAATGATACTTGTTTCTGCAGCTGTGCAACATCCCCATTTCCCAGGAGGGCTGTTTCCAGTTGCTGCTCAATGTTTCTAACAATCAACTGGATCAATTCTGAAGATACCTTAAGGCTGTGTGTTAAGTAAGAATGATGTTTGTGGTGAGTGTGGGGTGGGGAAGGAGGTGGTGGAAAAAGACACATTTCATTCACCAGAAAAGTTGGTGTAATTTCTGTTTTAAACACTGGACATTTATTTAGAGTCTTTAGAGCCCATACATTATTGAATAATTTTAATTTATCACATCCAAATATATTAGGCAAATATATAATACAATAAATTGCATTTGTACACATAAATACAAAATTTGAGGTAGGGCCTCAAGAATAATGATTTCTGAAATTAACAACATACAGCAACATAATATGTACTACATGAGATACATATGATGCATTCTTTGTGACAATATATCTTTTGCACATACAGCTAATGAAAAAACTTGTGATGATCTGGTTAGGGTACAAATCTTTATCCATAGGCAGCAGTACCCCATAGAATGCCTGTAAATATATATATATATTTATATATGACATTACGCAAGTAATTAAGATTTAACCCATCAGCGATGGGTCCGTAATAAAGTGCCATAGGACACAGGGAGCAAATTCTCAGCTGGTGTAAATTGTCACAGCTCCAGACAAAGCTGTGACAATTTATACCAGCCAAGCATCCACCTTACAAGGTAATACTACATAATATAAAGGACAGATAACAATATGTTTTAGTCAATTTTTCCTAACAATGGAAGATAGCTATAAGGCAAATGGTTACCTGAAGATGTATTTTAATGTTATGGGCAAATAAAATATTGCAAGCATTAAGATCCAGTCTAGTTCTCACATTATGATAAACCCCTCAGGAGAACCTTCTCTCTTTGGTGATAGAGGTTTCTGCCTGAGGGTGACAGAGGCAGAAATCCCAATACCTCTCCCCTCCTGCCTCTCGTCACCGACCTGAGTCCCTCGGGAATATCAGTCTCTGACCATTTTCCAGGTGCCTTACGTGCACACCATCTAACTGCACACCAAGAAACAGCAGCAGAACAGAGGCTTTCTAGGACACCCCTGGTACAAAAGCTCTGCTGTCTGCAACCCACAGTCCCTACAAGTCTGTCCTTGTCTGCAAGAAGACGTGGAGCTGCAGAATAAGAAACCAACAGGAGACCAGTGACAGCCATACATGAACATTGCTTCAACACAGGCAAAAAGAAATCATATTATGCACACAACTGTACACAACAAAAAGACCAAAGGTATTTAAAATCAATCAGGTGTTGGAATTTGATGGTAAGAGATAGTCACACAGTGTATCAGGAGCAATGATCTTCAGCGTGGAGGCACATCTAATGTGGTCATTGGAACAGAAATGAACCAGAAGACTACTTGGACTCAATTGAAACATCATATAAAGACAATCCAAGTCTTTCTCAATTAAAGGTCATTTTGTTAAACCCTTCCTTTGGAAACAAAGTGCTGCCTTGTCTAACTGAAGCACAGGTTTTGAACATTGCATATTAAAAACACCAGGAAGACCCCAAAGAATTTGAAGATGGCAAGCATTTGCATTAGGTATAATCTTTAATGCATACAGTAATGCATCTCAGCTCATCCAGAAATTCAATTTAATTTCAAAGAAAAAATATGCATCATAATTTCACCAAATTTAAACATTTTTTACTCACAAGATAGATAGATCTGAAAGTACATACATCACATTTTTACTAATATGGCTTTTTCCCCTCCTTTTTTTTTCTTTTAAAGATCTTTACTGTTATGCTATTAGTTACTAAATTTATTTTTAGAAAATTATCAAAGTACATGCAAAACTTTCCTTAGAACATGGTAAATGAAGTGCATTCCCAAACTTCAAGGTAACTTTTCATTTAAAGAAGACACTGCTGGTTAATTTAATCTCAACTTACAGATTTGGACAGCAAAATACTTTAGAAAAAAGTCTCATGTGACCAAAATAAAACCCTGCTTTTCACATACAGTGAAAACTTCATATTTTCTGTGATTTGTTAATGCATTTCTCCCCTTTTCCAAAGGTTTTTGCAAGCCTAGCAATGGGGCCAAAGCTGAAGACAAAGATCAGCTAGCAAAAAAAAAAAATCACAATCTTCTGTTTACAGAGTTTCAAATTCAAGCCTAATCCTGTGCTAATGACTTAGCAGGCACAGGAACAACATCTAAATTAAAAGCAAGCGGATTAATTACATAAATAATGGAAAGCAATTCAGTTGCAATTTCATATGCAGTCTGGTTTGGTAATCCAAGCCAAAAGATATCATATCCCAGCAGCATTCCTTCAAATGATATCTCTTTCATAATTCAGGCAGGCAGTAGCTGGCAGCCTTACACTGAGGGAACTTTATGGCAGTGGGTTAATCCCAGTTCCAAGGCGTGCCTTGAGACAAGCCAGGGAGTGAAAGGATTCACTACTCTCAAACTATTCAGCTGTGTTTTCTCTTTTTCAAAGAGGACCAAACCTACAGATATTTGTTGTTTTTTTTAATGACAGCAGTAGCTAAGATAAACTGGCTTGGACTCCAAAAATCAAACCAAGATGAGAGGAAATATCGGTCAAGGGAGACCCGAAGAGATTTATCCCGACAGAAATACGTAATTCCCAAGAGAGGTGCTGACTTAGGTTCCTTTCTGCACCCAGGGAGGGTCCCTCAGCCCACCTAGAGGTGGGAACCAAATTTCCAGCTCATCCTTATGGACCTTCATGAGGTCAAGCAGAGCATGGCTTCTCAAACCTGCCTCTGTCAGGAAAATAAAAACCAGGAGTAAGAATAGCAAGCTTCTTATTAAAATAGCAGGCAAAACTGAAGCAAGGGGAAAGAGCTTTAAGGCAGAGAAGCTCACAGGAGGGTCCTGTCTTGCTGCTGTGTGAGACAGGGACCAACAAGAGCCCGTGGAGCGGAGATTCAGGGGTCAGTGTAAAATATTGTGGAATCTGCCCTTCCTGCCCTGGATGACAACCCCTGACAGTGCTTCACTTGTCCTGTGTGAGGATTAAAGGTCTCCAGCAGTGCCTAGAACTGGCAACACTAATTGCCCCGCGAAAGAGGAAGTTCAGCAAAATGATTAATATATTTCATATACATATATATATACACACACACAGAGAAAAGGAGTTAACAATTTGTGGAAGTGTTACTTTAAGGTTTAGTTTTTCGTTTTCTTCAACGGGATGAAAACAGCACATCTACTGATCTACGGACACACATGAGCTGAGGATTTACCTGAGACCCTGTAATATGAAGACAGACAGACAAAAGAACAGGATAGAAACAGTCCCCTGAAAGGAAAGAACATTTACAGGCTACTACAGCAGTGTCTGTGGGGAGGAAAAAACTGGCTAGACTACTAAGCTCATCATTTCTACATTGATTGGTAAGATATTTATAGGGACATAAAGCATCACTAGCACACACTACATGAACACTGATCACTGTTAAAAAATATCATATATGTATGTATAGGATATAACAAGATAATAAAGGTTAAGTTTTGCCAATTATTGAAGATATATTTTTCTCCCTCATTCTAGTGCATTTACAATAAGTTGGGCTAATTTTCTATTTAGGTAAATAAATGTACTCTTAAAAAGCTCTATTTTTTACTCTGTCCAATAGGTAACAAAACTATTAAAGTCTAATATTCATATGACTGCATATATCTGATTTCTAAAATATAATGATTTAGGATGCCCTACTGCTATGCAATATTATGAAGGCCCTCTACTAAATCGTCCTTTCCCATCAACCCTTGCATTTTCTATATCTAATGTCTCATCTGTGTGGATGACTGCAGTGGTTAATTATTGTGGATTTGGGTTCTTTTTATTTAATGAAAATGTTTTCATGAAAAAAATACACTATGCACGTTTCAGAGAGAATACTGCTTTGAAGAATTTACGTGCTATATATATATATAATATATAGACAAGTGGGGTCCTGCTATTTCCCCGTTGGTTGAAAGAGAAGAATACACCATCTAAAGGTTATAGGTTATATAAAGGTGCTTATAGGCAAATGAACAGGGAGTCACAAAGTTGAACAGCACATCTAACTTCTAGTAACTGTTTTCAGGTGGTAACTAGACTACACTACCACTGTAAGAATACAAAGTTAGGCACAAATTATATGATGGCTTCTTGAGGAGATACTGTAAACAAAAGCAGAGAAACAAGGAAAAGCATATTCAGAGTATTGGAGCGAAGTGAGTAAAACCCCAGGTGCACTTGGTGGGGAGCACGTTGTCAGACACTTTGTATAACAGAGGCATTCCTAGTTGAAATGAGAGATATAAAATCATCAAAATAAACATATGACAGGACTTTAAAGAGTGATGCCCATACAACTCATTCTGACACTATTTCCAAACCACTTCTAGACTCAAATGCAGTTTAGACTCAGTCTTAATTGATCATTTTTTAAAACTTTATTCTTATTTTTCTACTTGAAGGGATCAGAGGCATTATTGTGTTTCTGTTCTCACCCTATATATTACTCCATGGTGTGCTGTTTCAAGGGTCTCCATTTGTTTAAATAACACAACAATCCCTCCAAGTTAGTATAAATCATGAAGGAAGTGTGCAGACATGATGGATCAAGGTTGGCTGTCAGCGTAGAAAAAGCAGCCCCATTGCTACAGCAGCCTTATGTTGGATTTACATCAGCACTACAGGAGATCTCATTCTTTGCTCACTTCCATCATATTTGAGGGCTGAACCTTCTTGGAATACACTGGTAGCAAAACCCCAGTCCCATCACAGCTACCTGTACAAAGGGTGCTTGTGGGAAATGGGTCAAGCTGCACACCTCATTTCCTGTAAAGATTTTTCAGTTTGTTTTTCTTTATTCCTGCGTCACCTGACAACACCAGGTTGTGTCACCTGTCCCACACAGGGCTTCTGCTGTGCCATGGGCATCACCTGCACCTGGAAGTGGTCTGGTTAGGCCTCCCCTGTGGTATGCAACGAGTCCTGCTTTCCTAAGCAACCACTTTCAGGCACTGCGGAAAAGAAAAGAAGAAACCGTTGGCGGAAAAAAAAAAAATAGGGGGGAAAATAAAATCAGAAAAGGCTGACAGCATTATTGCCACCCTTCTGTAATAGTTATTAGCATTGGGTCCCCAACTCCATATCCTTCACTGGCAGTTTAAGTCCCAGGGAGGAGGTTCCCAGCGGGTCAATCATGTTCCTGTAGCGCTCGCCGCGGTGCTTGGCCAGAAAGGGGCCCCAGTCCGGCTGTGGGGAGCACACCAGCTTGAGTCTCTGCCGTGGGGAGAGAAGAGAGAGTCTCAGGCAGTGCCATGGAGCAGAATTACAATGCACAACAAGTGGGGATAGGCTCATTTAAGATTATTGATGACGGCCCGGCAATGCTCCGCTGCTCAGCGTTTGTTTTGCACAAAGTTTTCAGGATTAATAGAGGATAAAGTGCCCAGGTTTTAATTATACATTCGCCCCTGCACCGTGTGAGGGGAGCTCAGAACCACTGCTACAGATTGTGAGGCTCTCTTACTGAAGGACGTGCACAATTACTTAGCCCAATGGTCTAAGCAGTGGATAAGTGCACTAAAATAATTGGATTTCTATTTAGCATATTTCCCCAAAGTATACAAATGACCAAAAAGTAGTACATCATCATGAAAGATTTTAATTTTGAGATGACAAAATGTTTTGTTTCTGTCTGCGGGAAATAAGAAAGAGGAGAATGTCAACCTGGCAAACAATGAAAATTTTCTGATCTTTCCACTGAGTTTTTTATTGAATATATAATTTGATTGGTGCATTCACAGATAAAAAGGAAAGAAAACATATTTTTGATGACTTAAGAGGGAACAATTATATGTTTATTACCTAATAAAGTGAATCAGACCTCTCTATCAGTTATTTTAATCTCTGCTTAATTACCAGTTTGCAAATTTTACCTCCCAGATCAACCATAATAATTTTACGCAGCAGACTCAATATTGAGGAAATACCAGACTACAGTTGAAATATCTTCAGAAAAAGCCCTTTCAAAACAGATCTAACTCTAGGGTGTTTCTTTGGATGCACACCTGGAGAGGCAGTAAGGGAAGCACCCTATTTTTGTGGCAGTATGTATGCCAGCTCTACACATGAGACATTTCAAAGAAGAACCATTTGTGCCAGTGGGAGAAGCTTATGAGACAAGGAACAAGTAAATCTGATTCCACTTCAGCTCATTTCCAGTAAGGGCAGTGGTCCTGTGACCCAGGCACTCCAGTCTGCTCTACACAAGGGCTGGATGACCCTTTAGGCAAGTGCCCCCATTGCCTAATGCTTGGATGCTCTCCCTAGGGTGTCCCACCACCACAAAAATTCCTCTCCTACCGAGCTCATTTGCCCTATGGGAAGCAGAGAAGCATGGTCTTTTCCCCTTAGGCATGTGTAGTGTGGCATATTGAGAGACCAAAAAGATTATACTATTTTAGTACATTTTCTCTCCCTTTCATTTTTGAAGCGAAGAAACAGCCCCGGTGGGATTTGCAGGGAAGCTGAACTGCAAAAGCGGCTACAGAAAGGGGAGAGAGTGTCTGCTCCTTCTCCCAAGGTGGGAGCAGCACAAGCAGCAGGCAGTGATGAGAAGGCAGAACTGAGAAACCCTTGAAGACCTAAAATAAGAGCACTGAGATGCTCCAGAAGACAGGGGCAAGGCAACTCAGGGGGGAAATGCTGACATTGCTGTACCACGCCCTGCCAGGGACTGAGGAGCCAGCAGGATGGGAACAGCCAGGGACACAGGGGCTGACAGGCAGGGACAGGACACAGGGATGGGGAGAAGGAGGTGACCACCACATTTCTGAAGCAGTGGGGGGAAGTGTCAGGAATCCAATTAGCAAAATAAACAAAAGAAGCTTAAATTAAAAATAAATCGCCACCTGGAATTATTTTAAGCCCAGGTGCCGGAAAGGATCAGCCAATTCAAGAAGAATAAAGAGATGAAGGGTGAAAGCAAAGATTGCCAGCTGGATTTTATCATGAGTAGCTTGAGATGCAGGAAAAGCCTTCCTGCTCTACCTCTTATTTCTGGCCTTCAGCGACTGGCACAACCTCGTGGGGCACATCCTGGATGACTCCAGCACCCAACCACCCCCAGCTAATCAGGCAGCTCCTGATTAACCTCTGCTAGTGCTGACTGCCAGGCTCCCTGGGCACGATGCACACCAGCAGCTGAGGCTTCCTGTGGGGACATGCTGCTTTTGCAAAAAGGCCCATGAATCGAAAACAACTTTCTTCCAGGAAAGCCATACGAAACCTCACAAAATTTGTCTAGATCTCATAAAACAAATCACTACCCAATTTAGAACCCTTTTTTTTTTGAGAAACTAGGAATAGGTCTACATTTTAAATCAACTGAGCATCTCTTTCCAACAGAATAACCAGTTTGCCAGAAAGTAATCTGAGCAGTATTAGACATCCAATATCACCAAAAAATCAATGTAAACTAAAAGAGACAGTCTCCTGTGGCCATATTTTTAAACAGCAAAAAGACAGAAGAATTACCTCAATAAATTTGCCTGGGGCTAGATGCATTTTTATCACAAACATAACTGGGATCCAGATGACTGAGCAGGCCAGCATCAGCCACCCAAGCACCATGGACCAGCCTGGGTAGTGGTAAGCTCCGTAAGTCATGGGTTCCCACTGGTAAAAACTGAAGCAGAGAATAAACTGGGAACAAGAAAGGAAAACAAACGTGTTTGAGTAAGCAAAACAAGCCTGCTATGCAACAAATGGTGAGTATCCACACACAGAGTTGGCGTATGTGGAATACAGATCAAGGCACACACACCTAAGGCAGGGTGCTGCCACAAGCTCTAATAAATGGGTCAGAGCCTGAATCTAATGAGTTTCAAGGAAATCTTCCAAAATCCCACAAAAATCACTGTGTTTGTGCCAGAATAATTGAAATTAGAATCTTGTCCCTGGAGTAACATGCTTTATTACATGGTCTATTGGCAGTTCCACCTAATGTGATTATGCTAAGTTCTCCATTTCACTTACTGTATGAACAGCAATACATCTGCTTACATTTGTGCATAATTCAGTAACTTTTGGAAAATGCCTGTGCTTGCAATAATTGCACACAGATTTATAGAAGTATAACTAGGCGAAGGCACATATAAAAATGATCAGCTTTAGTTCCAGAGATGTGGAGTCTAATGAAAGTCTAATATTAGGCTATCCAAATGTATCAAATATTAGCTTTACAGAGGCAATAATAGAAAAGAATTCATTGCTTGGTTTTGCTTTGTCTGTTTCTATTGTATAAAAATTGAATTATGACTCATCAGTGTCAATTTATTTCTCACTGTAAGTTCACTAAATATTGCATTTGGAGGGAACAACAACAGAACATGCAAGTTTACAGAGTAAACACAGTCAGTTCAAATTTGTTTTCCTTAACAAACAACATAATTTCCTATTCCCTGGTTGTGATTACTGACAGTAGCTACAAGCACAAGTCTGATTAGTAAAGGATTTGAGCAATTTGCAGGAAAGCCTTACAATTCCCTTCAGAAGTGTAAAACAGGGTCTAAGGTAGCATCTTGAAAATAACCAGCAGAAAAAAAAAAAAAAAAGAGCCAAAAAATCCCATGTGCACATGCCTTCATTTTTAACAAGGTCTCCAAGAGAAGATAAACACTACTGATGTCATCCTAACACTATAAAGTGGATTATGTCTTAAAACTTTTTAAAAAGTGATTTGCAAACTGTAGGCATACATTGTCACAATCAAACAACAGGTAGTAAAGATAGATCTGCCTGGTTTTCACACAGAGCAATACTATAGTGCAGTGAGGACAACTGGTCAAGAAAATCTATGCAGAAAAGTAACTACCTTCATTTTACCCATTGGAGTAATCATTCTCATCGTAGAAAATTTAATTTTTTCACAGCACAGGATTTTGTTGAGTTCACCAAAGCTCACTTGTTCCTTCATACAGGCATTCCTGTATGTGAAAACTAAACTTTTCCCAGTTTTCAGAAAAAAATGTCCTCATTTGTGAATTAACAATACTGTAAAGAAGTTATTAACTTAATCCAGTGCCTTTTTCTTCTCCCTCCAGGAATGAAAATATTTGCCAATGCTTACACTGCACTAAAGAACAGCACACACAGGAACTTCCCAGCACATGAGCTGAAACAGAACTCCTCTGGAAGGAGCAAATACAAAGGACTAGAGAGTCACTGCTTTGATTCTCCACCCACCAGCTGAGCTCATACTTACTGCTTCAAAATGTGTGTCTTTTCAGAAATTCCAGAAACTTTTATCTTGGACCTGAACAGCTAAGAATACTCACCCAGAGCAGCTGTGGCTGCCCCCTCCCTGGGAGTGTTCCAGGCCAGGCTGGATGGGGCCCTGACCAACCTGAGACAGTGGGAGGTGTCCCTGCCCATGGGGGGTGGAAGGAGATGAGCTTTAGAGTCCCTTCCAACCCAAACCATTCTGTCATTGGGTGACTTGTAGGAACTACTCAGCCCTGCAGTGGAATGATGAGTATTTAAAACTCGACACAAATGCAGAATATTGCTGCACCTGTGGCTCAGGCTTGAGGACTTCCAAGTGGAGGTACGTGCTCTCAAACAGAAAATATTGGTGGAAGAAGGCTCTCTTTTGTGCTGATTTGTCAAGCTGGACGCTTTTGAAATGACTGAAATAATTATTTCATTCTTGTGTAAAAAAAAAAAAAAAAAAGTGATTGCAGATTGTTTCTGCACTTAGGTTGAATTGTAAAGGAAGCACTGCTTTAGAACCCTGGATGGCAAATGTAGATACACTTATTGGATTTGGTCCCCCGGACTCGAAAAAACTTTCACAGCAGCGGTGAAATTGAGAACGTGGCATTTTTGGATTGAATGGGGACCTAAACGTGAAGCAAATAGAGAATTCGAAGGAAGGTGTCGGGGAGGAAGCGAAAGGGAAATGGGCAGAGCGAGCTCCGGGCGCGGCCGCAGCCGCTGTCCCGCAGCGCCACCTCCCGGGGCCGGGACCCGCATCCCATCCTCCTCATCCTCCTCATCCTCCTCCTCATCCTCCTCCTCATCCTCCTCCTCATCCTCCTCCTCATCCTCCTCCTCATCCTCCTCATCCTCCTCCTCATCCTCCTCCTCATCTTCCTCCTCATCCTCCTCCCTTCCGCCCCAGCCTCTCACACCAGCCTCTGTGTCAATAACATGTGGGTTTTTTTCCCCAGCTCCATCTGACAGCAGACAGGAGGATCTTGTCTTTTCTTTTCCCTGCGCGTCCATCACTATCACACGCATATAT
>VZTB01002128.1:241767-255696 GCA_013397245.1 Thryothorus ludovicianus
TATATATACACACAATAATCCATAATGTGTGTGGTGTGCCACAGCAGCATTTTGCACGGCCAGGAAAAGGTCACCGTTTTCCTGGCAGACTCACCATCCCTCTCCACCAAAAACACTAAAACACTGTCACAACTGCACACCCACAGCAAGAACACTGCACTGTCTTTAGGGGTCTGCACCCAGGTTCTGACTACTAACACCCAGAAACTTCATTGTCAAGAGAAATACCGTGAAAAGTTTATTCTAATATTCTTATTACTTTTCTTTTAATTCTGTTATTAAAGTTTTCTTTACACCCTTTCGAATTTAAGCCTTCTTTGCTTTTCTCCTAATCCTATCTCACAACAAAAAATAAACCCACCACATGAATTAGTACATTGGCCGAAAAAACTCAAATTTACAAACCTAAACTACTATACAAAATTAATATTTCCACCCAATTTCAAACTAAAACCACAACAATCATGCATAATTAATAATGAACAAACAAGAACAAAACTCTTAGGAGAAGATGCTTAATTTTTTTTCACTTTTTTTTTGTTTTGCTTACTGTTAAAATAGTTGGGGTCACAAATGCCCAACAGACTCTCCAGAATTTACTTGGCTGGAATCCAATCATCATTTCTATATCTTCACAAAATCTTTGCAATCCTGTAAACAGCAAATGGAAAAGGAATTAGGTGTGAAAGAAACCAGCTGCAGTCTTCAGCAGAGCTCTGGTGCCCTCCCTTGTGTCTAACTACAAAAACAAACTCCAAATTTTTGTTTGAAAACTTCCTTGGAGGACCTAACTACACAGTAAAAAATGGGACTAATAGGGTGGGAACCATTCCCATACAATATTTCCTTCTTAAGGATTAAAGCAATTGAGCTTTTACATTGAGATTAGATGTTTAGTATGTTTTGTGTTAAATCATTAATAATATGTACTGGGTAGCTGCAATTATTTGTCTATTTTTTTTATTTCCCTGTGAAGATCAGCCTTATTAATATCTGTAGACCTGCTTCAGCATTATCAATATTTCAGCTTCTCTATACCTGCTACCTGACTGGATTACAGCTATACCCCTTAGCACTGAAAATGGTGATGTCTTGTCCTTTTTCACCTGATGCATAAGTGATATTTAAAATTCCTAGAGAGCACCTGTAAATATTTTAAATTACATTCAATGAACAAAAAAAATTCTCTGAACAAAAAGGTCAACTGGTATGCTAGTTCCTCAGAATATTGTATTGATTGCATCTATAAATTACTTGAGTAAATAAAACATGCAAAGCTGGAAAATGCTATTTCAGCCACTCTGTAAGTTAGCTATTAGTAATTTCATTATTAGTAATTTATCCAAAAGCTAAAAAAAAAAACTCCAAAACTAAAGTTGTTTCCAGCTTTCCTAACTGTAATAAGAAGAGAGGGGTCTGTGTCATCTATCACACAAATGCTAAAAATTTGGGCCAATTTTATCTAAATTTTGCAAAGCTTTATTCTGCAGCATTTTGTCTGACTTGCATGATGTGGGGAAAGCTTAAATACTGGAGAAAAGGAGTTGAGTAAAGGAAGAAATGCCTGTAACAATAGGAATAAACTACTTTATTTCTTATTGTATGGAGTCAGCTACTGCAGCTGCTGTAAGAAGGGATAATCCCCAGGCTTGATCCACCTCCTTTGGAAGCCTTTCTGTTGATATCAAGGAGAAATAAATCTATCCACCTGATTGTTCTAAGAATTAAGAAGGTAAGAAAATAGCACAGGTCCATCATCCAGTGCCTTCTAATGCAGTTTGAGGAAAGCAGCAGGGCTGGGTGATGTTTGGCAGCCCCTAAGGGCCAGCTCAGGAGGTGAGCACAGAGCAACCCAGCTCAGGCAGGTGGCATGTGAGAGAAAAGCCTAAGAACCGTGTTATGATAAGGAACAGAGAAGAAAAATGCAGAAATTAAACGGGAAAATGGTACTGCAAGGACTGTATTTAGGGGAGGGGAAAAATTTAAAATCTGCGATGGATATAAGCTCAGAAAACTGAGTCAAGGTGACTCAGAGGTCACTTTTTTTTCTGTAGCTGTAATTTCTTTCCCTCTTTTTCTCTTTTTCTGCCTACCACAAGTGTTCTTCTCCAGAAAGCCTCTTCTCTGTAAAATACATGCAATTTTTATGGCCCATGGAATCACTGTACCTCAGCACCAGCCTGACTAATTGGGTCCTTCTCTATTTTATAGGAGAAGTTTGGATGTCTGGTCAAAACGTAACCTCCCAGGTCATCGTGTGATGGACCTGAAAGGAGATTTTTGCTGCAATTGAAAGATTTGCCCCTGTGTTTTATTTACCTGCAGTGAGTGTGAGGGAGATGCTCACACAGCAGCCATCCCTGTGCTGTGCTGGGAACAAAGCTGCTCTTAAACTAATTGCAGCAGCACAAGGTACAGGCTGATGGGTATTTCCACAAAGTTTAAATCTCCTTTAATGTGTCTACTTCAACCACACTTATTGCTGCAAAGAAGGGATACCTAATTGGATAATTACCAGGGGTTTCTGCCTCCAAAATTCATGCTAGTTGCATGTAAACCTGCACAGATTTGTTTGAAATTCCAATTAAGAAATAAGTTCCTTTTTGGAGTGGTCAGTAGACATTCATAGTTTAAGGCATTCTTAAATATTAGCAATTCAGGAGTCAAATGTACATCAAACAAATAGAGAGATTACACATTGCTATCTCTTTCCAGTGAAAGTTCCACAGGAAAGATGCAAAGGATGTTTTAGTTAAGAGAACTCCAATTTTTGTTTTCAGGTCTTAGTAAATCTGGTCTCCCCCTCAGATCAGTCAGGCCTGCTGAATAGCTTGGGGAAATAAACAGCACATGATATTCCATATCTGATTTTTCCCTCTCTAAAGTAGAATGATGCATTCAGAAGTGCTAAGATATAAAATCCATTCAAAAGGAGATTGCAAACCTAGCCAGACAACTACTTGACTATTCTGCTACAGGTAAAAGGTTCAAAATTACTCATGTTTTCTACAAATACACAGCAGCAGTTTCCACTCACTCTGACAATGAACCTTCCCAAAAAGAAACTGTCAAAAAGCAGATCTGGAAGGAGCATGAACAAAGTTACCATCATATATTTTCATTTTCCAGCAGTGTTTCACTCAAACAGAGGGATTTTTATCTTTAGCTTCATGCTACAAAATGCAGCAGTGGGAATTATGCTGATGATTAAATTAATACCCCCACCTCTAAGCTGTTCTTTACTAATCATTCATCATAAATTAGAGAATAAACAACTGGAGAATAAACCTCTAAACCAGCATGTGAAATAAAAAGGTGAATTGGATTGGATTATGGAGCACAGAGTCTACTGAAAAATAAGTGATTACAAGGAAATAACCACATGTGTCTCTTTTTAATTTAAAAATCTCAACGAGCTCAGCAAGCAGAACATGTAACAAGAACTAAAGACAAATTTATTTCATCATAAAAGCACCTGCCACTGTTGTGCCAGCCTGCTTGCCATGAAGAGTACAAGTACACAGAGAAAGATGTCAGTGGAGTGTAAAGCAGCAGATGTCAGACCTTGAAAATATATTATGCCAATTTTAAGCACTGCTTGAAGGGATATAACCCTAGCAGTATTTACAACACACAAATCACAAATGTACAAGATGTATTTCTGTGAACAGTCTCCACAAAAGCAGCTTTAGCACAATAAAAGTAGCTCTGGTACAATAGTCAAACAGGTAATGATTTTAATGTAAGTCTTTCCTTTTTCATTTAAAAGAAGGGAAGCTCCTCAGTCTAGCAAGAGGTTAGTTCCAGGGAGCAGTCTTTGAAATAGATTACAGCAAAGGCTTTACCAATATCTGTTGATGAACAATCAGTTGTACAGAAAACATAAAAAAAAAGATTGGTAATTTGTCAAACCTTTTCCACATCTGATTACACTAAAGAAACATCTCACTAAAAAAAAAACCCTTTCTCCTCTATTCAGGTCCTTCTTTTGCAGAGCTATTATTATCTCTGCATTATTTTTATGTTTTTCATAAATTATAATGTTTTAAGGGATGCTTAATTGGTGGGCAAAACTGCAGAGCAGTTTTTTCTTCCAAACCTAATAAAATGTAATTCCACAAAGGCTGGTTTGCAGTGCTTCTGCCACACAGCGTTCAGAGGAGGAACAGAGCCAGTTCTTGCTCCCTATTTACCTTCACCCTTATTTAGAATCATGCAGAGCAAAGAGATTTTACACATTTAAATAGTGTTTAAAATAAAAAAAATTTTTCTCTTTCACACTAATAGCAATGGCTTTAAAGGGGGAAATCTCTGGGACCAGGTGATGCTGTCAATGCTGCTGGCCAGGAAGAGTGAAAACATCTAGTACAGGGTGGTTCAGGCATGCTGTCAGCAAAGTGAGGAGGAGAAGGAAGGCAAAAAAATCCCCAGCAAACCCTTAAAATCTTTTTAAGCCTCCCCACTCATCACCTCCTATGAAATTGTATTGATTTTAGAGAAGCTGGGTTTCATTTCACTTCTAAACCAACTCTAATTGAATTACTTACATTCCAGGCACATGAAAAAAGCCATGAATTTCATTCAACTAAAATATGACTGGCCTAAATCAACTCTTCTGTCTGTATTTGAATTTTTCCATGATATTCTGCATCATTTCCTCTCTGGGCCATGTCTGGCTTTAGCAGCCAATCTCTCAGGGGTGCTCACTGAATTGGATGTCAGTGGAGGTTAAAATACACTGCTGTATTTCCATAAAATTAGAGAAAACAAGGAAGAGCTGATTCCCTGCCCTGTCTGTGACATTTATTTCTCAAGCAAGAGCACCAAATTCTGCATGATTTGAAACCTGTACTATATTTTGAAGCATTTATGTTTCAGAGTGGCCTCCACCACACAGGCAGGTACAAGTATTGAGTGAAAAAAGTCAGTGGCTACACAAGCAGCTTCAGCAGAACATCTTGGATTTTTATGCCTAGCTGCTTAAACTATATAATTCATTCCTGTCCACAGCTGTAGCAGAAACAGCCTTAGACTCCTGGCATAAATTATTTATCAGGTATCTGAGAAGATCTTCGCATTTCCAAGAATCAGTCTCTTGAAAACACTGGGCAAGTTTGGGAGAACATCAGCAGCTGGTATCAATTGTTTTAACTTGCAGCAGCTTTGTAGCAATTGCACTGTTTTATACTAACTGAGGATCTTCCTCACAATTTAATGTACATCAACATGGATCAATATAACTGCTGCTACCACTGTGGGTGCAATCATGCTGCATGGTCTAGAGTCTATGTTATGGACAAAGAGGAAGAAAGGAAGGTTGGCTGTGTACATGGGAAAAAAGCCTTCAAAAGTTGTTAAATGCTGTGTTGGGTTGGCAGTGACAGGTTTGGGTAGCAGTGGGGTTACGGGGGTGGCTTCTGTGAGAAGCTGGAAAAGCTTCCACTGTGTCTGGCAGAGGCAATCCCTGGAGGATCCAGGACAGACCCACCACTGGCCAAATCTGAGCTAGTCAGCAATGACACCAACACCTCTGATAACAGATTTTAAAAGGGCAAAAAATAAAACTTGTTGCACAGCAGGGAAGAGCAGGGTGAGAATACGTGAGGGGAACAGCCCTGCAGACTCCCAGGTCAGGGCAGAAGGAGGGGGGCAGGAGCTGCTGCAGTCGCTGGAGCTGAGATTCCCCTGCAGCCCCTGGTGAGGCAGCTGTGCCCCTGCAGCACATGCAGGGCCCAGGGATGCACAGATCCACCTGCAGCCCAGGGAGGGACCCACACAGAGCAGGGGGAGGCCAAAGGAGGCTGTGAAGCCGTGGGGAGCCCGTGCTGGAGCAGGGTCCTGGCAGGGACCTGCAGCCCTGTGAGAGAGGAGCCCGTGCTGGAGCAGGGTCCTGGCAGGACTTGTGACCCTGGGGGACCCATGCTGGAGCAGGGTGTACCTGAAAAGGCTGCAAAGATTGCACATTTGGAAGAGTGACCCACATTGGAGAAGTTCTTGGAGAACTGTCTCCCATGGGAATAACCCACACTGCAGCAGGGGCAGGGCTCTTCTCCCAGAGCAGCAGCAGGAGTAACCTGTGATAAACTGAGCATAACCCCCATTCCCCATCTCCCTGTGCTCCTGAAGAGAGGAGATAGAGCTGGGAAGGAGGGAGGGGTGGGGGTAAGGTGTTTTTAAGATTTATTTTATATCTCATTATCCTGTTCTGTTTTGCTTAGCACAAAATGCAGTTAACATCCCCAAACTGAGTCTGTTTTGCCCATGACAGTATCAATTGAATGACCTGTACCACGCTTATCTCAACCCATGAACATTTGTTATATTTTTTCTCCCCTGTCCAGCTGCAGAAGGCAATGATAGAGCAGCCCTGGCATCCAGCTAGGGTCACCCACTGCAAACTCAGAGATACCTCTATTGGCTCAGGAGCTCTGTCCCTAAAACTATTGATGCACAAAAGCACCCCTGGAAAAGTGTAACCAAATGTTTGGTCTATTTTTCCCAAACTCATATCTTGAGCAATTGGTGGAAAATTATTTGAGAATGTATGAGTCTTTCGAATGCATTTAAAGGTATCCTGAAGTCTTATCATGCTGCTGTCCAAAATAAGAGAATTTTGAGGCTTTTTAATTACAAAGAAAAATTGCTCCTTTCCTTAACAATTTCACTCTATCTTTTACTAGAGTGTTGCTTTGACATAGGCTGTCCAAAATCAACATTTTTCTTACCATAGATATAGGAAACTCCAACAAGCTCAAAAATGGCAATAATGACAAGAGAGTAGGAGGCTGCATAGGTGTCCACAAGCTGCAACATATACATTCCACCCTAAGGAAAGAAAGATAAAAGATTACTCGTGGCATTGAGGCAGGCAGATCAGAGAGGAACAGGACCCAAGGAAGGATCCAAACATCGACTGGACACAGGCTCATGCTGGGCAATAGCTTCTTCCTTCTTGCTGAATGAATATCCAATCCAAAAAGAAAAAAGCAGAGGGTACACCTGATTCTGCCAGCTAGGACAGCTTGGGAAGGCTTTGAACTCAGTCCTTTAAGATTAAGGACTGGACTGTGATCAGACCTCCCACCTGCAGTGTCTCAAACCACACAGTCAGAAGCAAAATCAACACTGGAAGCAGAACCACCACAGTAATGAGTGCAGTTCATCTGTTTGGAAAGGATTTAATATCCTGTCTCCATGATGGAGGTTAAGCAGCAGAATTCAAGTGAATAAAGGACTGAATCCTTCCTGGGCTTTAGAACAGCAAACTTGGACTAGTAGGTGATGAGGTAAGGGGAAAGAAAAAAAAATGAGGGAAAGGATGAATAAAATATTAAGATATTAAGTTTTTGTGCATCTCATCTTGAAATTATATATAATGCTGATGGTATTAGTGGAGAAGACAGTGAAGTTTATCAATAGTAGATGGGAATTCCAGTATTAGCCCCTCAGTTTGCCAAGACCATCAGTATATATCTAATCTCAGAGGAAAGGTGTTCAAAACAAAGGTGCGTATTTATATAACATTCAGTTTTGGGTTTTTTTTCTTTATTCATAGAATGAGTAGGGTTGGAAGAAACCTTAAAGACTATTTCATTCCAACCCCCCTGCCATATGCAGGGACAGTTCCCACTNGAGAATTTCTTACTAATGTCTAATCTAACCTTGTCCTCTGTCAGTGTGGGTTAAATACTTAATTTATATTACAATTCTGGAGATGTTTGGCTAGAAAAAAATTTAAAGGCCTGATTCCCAGAAAAATTTGAACAGCAGAGTCTTTTCAGAATATTTCAGCCAGAGCATTTTTTTTTTTTTTTTTCAGTAAGGCTTTCAGACACACCGTGCATCACACGTGGCAAAATTCAGCCAAACCTTTTGCAGCTTGTGCAGGAGGAGAGCAGCCGCCAGAGGGGGACTGGGGACACACAGTGATGCTCAAGGCCAGTGCCATTACCTGAGTGATCATAGGAAATCCCATGATGAAGAAGGACACGCAGCAGCCGAGAGTGAACAGCGCCTTGTGCGTCCGTAAGTACTTGGGGAACTCATCTGACACAGAGGTCACGATAGTCTCAATGGTGGCAAACTGAAAAACAAAACAAAAAGGGCTCATTTTCATTTTCAGTTTTCAAAGTGCACACAAGGTGGCCCAACAGGATATAAAAGGATAGAGTATTTTGAGTCCTAGGTGTTAAATGCTCAGATGGCAGCACCAAAGCTCTGCCAAAATGATTTCAGCATTGCTGGCCTTACTTCATTCCTCTTTTTTCATGACTCACTGCCCACATGGGAAATAGCAACCAATTGCATGGTCCTCCAAAGAAATAAATAGGAAAATCAAAAGGAAAAGAATGGGACACAAAAGTCGTTTACCATCGTGTCTAATCCAAGAGTTAGAAGCATCAAAAAGAATATTATGGCCCAGAAGGGAGAGAGGGGCAGCCTAGTTAAGGCTTCTGGGTAAACCACAAAAGCAATCCCAGGACCTAGAAATAAGAAAAATAAAGGTTATCAGATTCAATCTTTCTTATTTACAGAAAAGCTTAAGCATTACGGAGTTTAGCCTTACCTGATTAATATCTATTTGCAATGCAAATTTCAAATAACTTTTTCAGTCCAGCTTTCCAAGCAGAAAGTGTATTCAAGCAGTATACCAACACACTGATATAAATTTTTTAAAATTAGCAAAAATTGCACACTGTAGCCATGTTTCTGTCTTGCTCTGTGATCAAATTCCTGCCACTTCCCTGCCAGTTAGCAACCCATGGCAGACATCCACTCCTCAGTGCTACAACGTGAATGGAAATGCAAACATCCTTCTTCTACACTGTTAAATGAGGAGAGAATAGAAAACCTGATACCAGAGGGAAGGTAATAACTACTGTCCTCCTAAAAAAATCCACAAGAAAACCTGAAATAATGCAGAGAACAAGAAATAAGGGGATGGAACCTTTTAAAGCCTAAATCAGGAATTTTCCTTTTTTTTTTCTTTTTTTTTTTTTTTTTAATAGATACTGACCTTTAATTTCTATTAACTGTAAAGAACAAGAATTTTTATAAGTGCTTAGATCTGCCTGGGAGCAAAGGCTGCAGGGCTGTGGTGGCAGCATTACAGTAGGTGGCACTTCTCCTCTATTTATCCCAGCTGAAGGGATGCCCACGTCAAGCACTCTGAGAGATGCTTTCTGCCACGTGAGATACAAATGAGAGCCAAGTTGTCCTCATGCCAAGAGAATGGGCTCCCCATTTGCTCTGCTCTGAACATTTCTGCTTTAGATCATTGTACCCCAGCTGCTTGTGCTCAGGGGAACTGCTGCTTGCTCATCTACTCAGAAAAATACAGATTCAGCAGCATAAAAATCATCTCCTCAGGCACCTTGTAAAGTGTTTGGGGTTCCTTCTAAACAAAAGGCAAATAAAAGAGTTAAAACACAGTAAAAAAACCCAAAACAAACTCTGTACATAACTCAGCAAGTGCTGCTGCCTTTAAAATGTGCTGCAAAAAAAATTATTTTTGCATGTAGAACCGCCATTGTATTTACAAACACGTCTTTGATCTCTTGATTAAATATTTCTTCTTGCCTATTGGAGATAAGGGCTCTGTTTAAACTAGCTGCCTGCATATGGAAATTTAATTAAGTCTCAGAATAATGAGTCCCCATAAACCACACTTTTATGAAAAGCTAAATTATGGAATATGAAACTGCAATGTCTCCATGTCAGCCCATCATAACTCTCCTAGGTAACACACAACCACAGGAAATAGTCACAGGGTTGCTCCCATTCCTTCCATCTTCCAAGATTTGGTGTGTATGAACTCTTTAGAAAAGTGTATTAACGCCAGGAAAACTCCAAGTACTTTCTGTGTCTTAAGAAGTAAAATTACCTTGAACTTTCATTTTAAAGTATAATATTTTTCACCTATACCATGTTCTTAATCAGAGAGTAGAATAAATAGAGATTGTGCTGTCTTTCCCTCTGTGTTTTATTTGTTCATCAGATACATTAGTTTTTCCTGAAAATAAAATTCCAAATGAAAAAACATACTCTGTTTTTCAGATTGATATTTAAAAAAAAAAAAAAAAAGAAAAAAAATTAAAACCTCTTCTTATTTCCATTAACATTTTCATTCAAGTTTTAAAAATTATGTTTCATCATCATTTTGGCTTTTTAGTCCTTCACTACAAAAAAAATACAACTTTAGATTTAAAAAAAAAAAATCAGGCAATGACAAGGGCTGGTTCTTTGCACTATTTCTTGAGTTTGCTTTTTAACTACAGTTATGCAATGCACTACCTCAGTCCACAATTATCCTTAATCTTCCCTCTCTTCTATAGTAAATTCATCTTCTGTTACTTCTCTAAATTGTTTTTCCCCCTGTCAAAGAGAGCAGCAAAGCCTCACCCTTATGAAATATTTTTACATGATCTGAACAGGCTCCTACAAATGCACTCACAGCTGTTCCCACATCCCTGCAAAAGCTGGGAACAGAGAGCTCCAGCTTGGGACTGGCTGCTCACTCCAAGACCAGCAGCAGGCACTCAGCAGAAAAGGGGTTTTGATCTCCTGTGCTGAGTATTTCAGCATCTCCAGAGGGGTGAGCCAAATGTTGCCACCACCAGCCCTGACAGCCACGTCTCTCATCCCACCTCTGCATCTCCTGGAGCCTCCACTGCAGCTCCACCCAAGCACAGCTTCCTTAGCTCCAACTCCTCACAAAAATAATTTTGGGGAGTGCAGTGCTGTTTAGATTGTGAGGCTGCTTTTGCAGTTTGTTCCAGAATGGAAGTAAAATCTAAAATGAAAATACTGCTGTAAACATTAACTCCCTGACAGGAAGGTGCAGCCGGGTGGAGGCCGGGCTCTGCTCTCGGGCAGCCTGGGACAGGACAAGAGGACATAGTTCCAGCTGTCCCAGGGGAGGTTCAGGCTGGAAATCAGGAAGAACTTTTTCACCGGAAGAGTGGTTAAACGTTGGAATGGGCTGCCCAGGGAGGTGGTGCAGTCCTCATCCCTGGCATTGTCCTAGCAATGAGTGGCACAGTGGTGCTCAGCTCTACCAATTAAGACCTTTCAGATCCCCACTAATGACCATCTCTCTTCACTAACCAAGGTGTTCTAATCACAGCTTCAGAAATGTTTTACTTCTCCATGGAGGCTCCTCCTTGCTCCCCACAGTTCAGAAGCACAGTCTGCCCCTCACACCAGATTTCTCCCACCCTCCTCCTCTCATCCAACAGAGATAACTTTTACCTTGAAGAGGATTTGACAAAGAGCAGCAGAGAGCAATGAGAAAGCCAATAATCCCTTAGACTACATGAAGGGACCATCTCACCCTGCCCTCCAGCAGTCATTTACACAAAGGGTTTAAATGAGCCTCAACTTCCAAGCAAGGGATTAAGAAGCTTTAACTGAAATCTTGACTTCCCAGGGTACCTCCTCCAGTGCAGAAATGCCTGCAGGTGGTTTAGTAATCCACAACAGTTTGAGGCCATCATTCCCACCTCCAAATACCAATGTTACCATTAATAACAGAGCTGGAAGTGCCGTGGGGTGCCTGCCTAAGTAATGAAATGCCAGTGAGCCCTACCTTGGTCTGCCACAGCTTCAATATTCACTTTGAGTTCGTTTGCCATGAAGCCAATAACTGAGAAGATGACAAAGCCTGCAAATATACTTGTGGCACTGTTGGTACACGTGACTATCAGCGTGTCCCTGCAAAGAAAGCACAAGAAGCCTGTTGGGATACACACAAGGAAGGTTTTGTGTATGTATTCAGGGGTTTCTCACGAGCACACACTTTCATGCTCATCAGGGGCACTTGGTGCTGATCAGAGAGCACAGAAGGCTCCACAGCACCACCAGGAGACAGCTCTGCAAGCCTCCATCACCATGTGCTGTGCAGGAACCATGCAGGAGGGCAGGCACCTCCACTCCTGGCCTCTCTGAAGAAGAGAGGCAGCCATGGTGGCATGATTTGTAACACATTTTTGAACTCTTTGCCTCAAGAGGACATCTGGTCTCCATATTGGCTGGGGACTAACCACTGCTGTTCAGGTAAGATGATTTTTGTCTTATCATCCTTGTACTCATACACAAAATTCCAGGGTTAAGCTTTCTGTACATTGCAGAACTCGTTCAATCACCTTCCTATCTGCAGAGGGAGGATTCCTTGGTACATTTTTCCATGGTTGTTTTTGTCAAGGGAATCTCAAGAAATCTATAGGTGAATTTCTTACTGGGCTGGATGTGTCAACACTTGACAGCAAAGCAGCCCTCGTGAGCCCCATCCATAGTTATTACATTCTTGATATGATTTTTTTAACAATATACATGTCCAGAGAACTTCCCCATAAACTACTAAGTCCTTAGAAAAACAGATCACTCACTTTAAAAGTTTTGGGAGTTTTACGTTGGCTAGAATTGCTTATTCCTACTGCTATTTTTTTTTTTTTGTCAGGAACAGAATGAAATACAACTTGAAAAGCTGTCAAAGAACTTCACTGAGCTGGCAAACTTCTAGAATTTCCAACAGAGCCTATCTTAACGGGAATGATTTTTTTAATTGTTTGAGTCTACAGAAAAAAAAAAGACAATGTGCTGTTTTGAATCATCATGTGTTAACCTTCTTCCAAAACCTGGATAGGTTTGAAATATTTCAGGTATTCATTATGAAGTCAATTTATGTAAATTCACTGCAATTATAGATTGTGGACTACGTTTAAAATTAAAGTGTAACCGAAAAGTACAATTTCTGTATTAAAATGTAATGAATACAGAAATTGAAAGAGAAAATAGTCATGCTTCATTTGAGGATTCAAGGTTGTTTTGTAAAATTAAAAATATTAGGAGTAACTAAGCTTCTCTAATGATTTCTACTTCAGTCTCCCACATCCCTATCTAACATAGGTAAAGCATGTATTTTGTATTAGAACTGTAATATTTTTACACTTCATTACCATGTATTCCCTTCAAAATTTTCATTAACATCTTCCAAACTCCATAACACATTGTTAAATTAATGCAGAAAGGTGGAAAGGTAGCATGATGCTTCTTCCATTTTCCCCCCGATACTCTAATTGTAATTGTAAATTTAAAAAAAAATAAAAAATCTCAGGGATAACATAAAGGATTGCTGAGTGGGAGTTATTGTGTATGCAACACATTAGCTTTCGATCATATTTTGGGGTAATTTCATTAAATTACCTTTGAGCACTAATAAAATATTTTTGGAAATTCCTCTTTGATATCCTCACCCACATTTCTTTTTTAAGTTAAATATTTTGTATTCTGTGCTTGGAAGCCATAGGAGATGGCAATGGAAATCCTAAGGAGTGTTTGCTTTGAAGTCTTGACTGGGGAAAGTTTTTGAGCATCCTCTTGGGTGAGCCCCTGTGCATGCTGCTGGCTGTCCTGAATCAACACCTCTGGCATTGCAGGAATTGGCAAAGGTTTCCCTCACACTGACTTTAAAAACTGTAAAATAGCAGGGAAGCACTCCACTAATGCCACTTGCATTTGTATTTTCCACCTGCAGACATTTTAGCTGGCAGGCTTTTGCATGAAGAGCTACACACTGACTTCTTCCCTCGTAAAAATAGCTTTCAGTGATTTCAAATAAAAGTGATTTTAAATTTCACAGCATGAAATAACTTTGTACACGTAAGACCCCCGGTAACTGGAAAAAGAAATCACATTTAGGAGATGTAAGAATCACAAAAATGGAATTTGCGAGTTAAGTTCTGGATATTTCACAATGCAACCTTCAGCCCACTCTGCTCATGGGCTGTCCTTCAGCAGAGCTGCCAAGGGGTTCTGTTTCACTGCTCACAGCTCTTGACACAGCCCAGATTAAAGCAGGAACTTTAACAAACATAAAGGCTCATTTTGAAGATTAGGACCTGAGGAGAGGAGAAAATACATAAAACCAAA
>VZTB01002128.1:259180-384180 GCA_013397245.1 Thryothorus ludovicianus
AGAAATTATAAAAATTTGGGAAAAAAAATAATGACAGCAACCACAGGCAGCAATTCAGCGCAAATTCCTTTTTTGTTTTGCTTCATTGTCCTCAGCAGTTTCTCTAGATGGTTCCAGTGATTCTCACCGTGTATTATTTTATTTATCTGCATTGCAGTAGTAGATAAAACTTCCGGGCATGGGCCAACACCCCAGCTGTGCTAAGCACCACAGGAGCAGAAAACATTTAATCCAGTGTTTGAATTCAACTCTCATCATTCCTAAGCAGGCATAATGAGCATCATTCACTGCCCTTGACTACTGCATTTCTGGTTTTCCAAGCCGTGATTTGTTGCCCGTTGCAGGGGATTTTACAGAAATATCAATGTAATTTCTCCAAACAAAGAAAGATCTTACTTGAAGTATTCTTCACTCCCACTGACAAAGGTTTTGTTTCCTTCCCTGGTGAAGTTAACCATGGTTAGGTTTGGGTAGGCACTCATACAGAAAGTAGAGTTCTTGATTTGTATTTTTGGGTGGTCGCCAATAATGCAGGAATCTAGGAAGAAATGAGGTGGGGGAACAGAAAAATGAAGTGTAGAGATTTGTTGTTGTTGTAAAATGACAAGAATGCATTAGCTCACACCTAATTACTCGAACTTTTGTTCAGCCGCTGACACCTTTTCCAAGAGGTGGTTAACTAGGTTTACTTAACTAGGTTTACTTTTGCCTTTTTCACGTCATGGTGTGCTTGGGGCCGTTTGCAGAAATGGGTTTTGGGTAAGGTTTTTTTTTCGCTAGAGAGAAGCTTCTCTAAAGAAAAATAATTCATCTTCAGCAGGCACTCCATGCTGCTGGCTGTGGTATTTTGTTGCCTAAAACAGAGTTTCCTCCGGGGTGGGATGGGAGAAAAAAAAGGAAAAAAAAGAAAAAAAAAAAGAAAAAAGGAATTTAAATTGATAAATCTAATTTATTCTTGGTAAGGAAAAATTTAAATGAAAATAGAGGAAGTGCCCGTGGGATACAGATGGCTTCAAAGTGGTTTGGGAAGAGTTCCCCAGTACCGGGAACCTCTCCCTGCCTCGGTCATCCGCAGTCTCCTCTGGCATCTCCCAGGGGCGCAGCTGAGCTGCAGAAAGCTCTGGAAAGCCACCACGGCCACAGATCCAAAAATAAAAATGAACAAATAAATAAATAAATAAGCGTGTCTCGGCTTACCTAGCAGAAGTTTGTTTTTATCTTTACAGTCCGGCGTGTTCCAGGGGTTGTTGCAGGAAGCCCAGGGCAGCANAAGAAATGAGGTGGGGGAACAGAGAAATGAAGAGTAGAGATTTGTTGTTGTTGTTGTAAAATGACAAGAATGCATTAGCTCACACCTAATTACTCGAACTTTTGTTCAGTCGCTGACACCTTTTCCAAGAGGTGGTTAACTAGGTTTACTTAACTAGGTTTACTTTTGCCTTTTTCACGTCATGGTGTGCTTGGGGCCGTTTGCAGAAATGGGTTTTGGGTAAGGTTTTTTTTTCGCTAAAGAGAAGCTTCTCTAAAGAAAAATAATTCATCTTCAGCAGGCACTCCATGCTGCTGGCTGTGGTATTTTGTTGCCTAAAACAGAGTTTCCTCCGGGGTGGGATGGGAGAAAAAAAAGGAAAAAAAAGAAAAAAAAAAAGAAAAAAGGAATTTAAATTGATAAATCTAATTTATTCTTGGTAAGGAAAAATTTAAATGAAAATAGAGGGAAGTGCCCGTGGGATACAGATCACTTCAAAGTGATTTGGGAAGAGTTCCCCAGTGCCGGGAACCTCTCCCTGCCTCGGCCATCCGCAGTCTCCTCTGGCATCTCCCAGGGGCGCAGCTGAGCTGCAGAAAGCTCTGGAAAGCCACCACGGCCACAGATCCAAAAATAAAAATGAACAAATAAATAAATAAATAAGCGTGTCTCGGCTTACCTAGCAGAAGTTTGTTTTTATCTTTACAGTCCGGCGTGTTCCAGGGGTTGTTGCAGGAAGCCCAGGGCAGCACGGGCACGAAGGAGGCGAACAGGTAGAAGAGGGTGTAGCACAGAATGATGTTGTAATAAATGGCTATCAGCACCGAGATGATCAGCATGGCGATGCCGCAGCCTGCGGACAGACAGGGGGACAGCAGGAAAAGCCATCAGTGCCGGCGGCGGCGGGAGCCGCGGGGCCCGGCGGCTGCGAAGCATCGGCATCCTCTGGCACAGGGACAGGGCCACCGAGGGCCACCGAGGGCCACCGAGAGCCACCAAGGGCCACCGAGGGCCACCAAGGGCCACCGAGGGCCACCGAGGGCCACCGGCCGAGCCCGCGGAGCGGCCGTGGCGAGCATGCGGCGGAGCGGGGCGCAGGGAGGCGGCTGAAGCCATGCAAGGCACGGAGCGCAGGTCATGCTCCCCAAAAACCGGGCCGGCGCCTGCTCCGCTCACCTTGCAGGGCGGGGATGGCTTTCCAGACCGACACGGGGCCCTGACTAGCAAACTGCCCCAGGGAGACTTCCAGGAAGAAAATGGGGATCCCAGCTAGAGCCAACATCATCAAATAGGGGATGAGAAACGCACCTTGGGGGGCAGGGGGGAGAGAAGAGAGAGCAATCGGAATCACCCCGTGATACTGGGGACAGCGTAGTCAAGACATTTTGCTATTGAAAATTTTCGGTTTGTTATCGATTCCCGGCGCCCCTAGCCTCGACGGGACAGGAGGGAGGGGCGGGGGAGGAAGATGGCTGGCAGCTTTCTACATTCCCAGCGTTTTCTACAGACAGTAAATACTTGTTATTACTGAGTATTAAATACTATTTATTATACTATTACTATTATATGTGAAATACTCATTTATACGAGTATTTAACACCTCTCGCTTAGAAGCTTTTACGTGTAAAACGAAAAGAAAAAACCCTCACAATTTAGAAATGGTTCTTTAACACTGCCTCTTCCCTCACAGAAAACGGCTCTTAGGGGCTCTACAGAACTGTTTTCGATGATCACAGCGCCACTATCCTCTGCTGGGAGCCCTTTCGAAGAGGGAAGGGCTTTACAGCTGCAAGGGTTTGGATCCACAGGTTCCCCGTTTCAGTAAGAGCCGCTGGTAGGAGAACCCCTGCAAATAAACTTCTTTTCCCCCCTGTAAACTATTAAGGGCACAGCCCCTCTTCCAACTTCTCTGTTCAGCTGATCGACATTCACTCTCTTTCAAACGATTATTTTTCAATCGGACCATGGAGAGATTTAAAACAATTCCCCCAAACCTCACGGAATAAGGGAATGTCTCGACTCGGGATCAAACGTCCTCCTGTCACTATCCCGGCTCTAAAGTCCCTCCAGTTTCCTCTTCCCCGATGCCACCGTTTGCGGATTCAGACCCGACCGTGTGTAACCGAGGCGAGGGGGGTTCCGGAGCCCTGCCTCTCTGACCAACACGCCTCTTCATTTTCCTCCCTCTCCGGCCAGCACCAATTGCAGGTGTTTTTAAGGAAAGCGCTACCTTTTAAGGAAATCTCGTTAGGGCTTTCCTGCTTCCAGGAGTGACTATCAAAGAGGCATATCGAAAAACCAAACAAAAAAACCCACAAAGGACCCACCCCAAACCCAGGCAGATGTTTCAGCAAGTGTCTGACGGTCTGAAGATGCCCCTGCACCTCGGCTCAGCCCGGGGCTGGCTGCCCGGCAATAGGGAGCCGCCGACCCCGCTTCCCTCGTGTTTCTGCCCCCCAAGAAGGCAGGGACTGGCTCAGACCCGTACGGTACTGCAGGTAGAGAGACAGGAAAAAGCCATCATACCTCCCCCATTCTTAAAGGCCAGGTACGGGAACCTCCAGACATTGCCCAGCCCCACTGCATAACCCACCATGGAGAGGATGAAATCCAGTTTGCTAGACCAGTTCCCTCGGGCTTTATTTTCATCCCCCACATCGTCTTCCTAAAAGAGGGGAAAAAAGGAGGGGAGGGAGAGAGAGAGTTGGCAAACCAGCCATTTCAGCAGACAAGCACGGCGGTGCTGCCGGCTTCAGCCGAGGGAGACCCTGCGAGCAGCGGCCGGGCCGGGGGATCCTCTCGGGCCCCCTCCCCTGCAGCCCCCGCCGCTGCCAGGCCTCTCCTGTATTTTAAANAAAAAAAGAAAAAAAAAAAAACCAAAAAAATACACGAAAGAGGGGTTTAAAGCACGGCCCTCCACAGAGCGCTCGAGGTGGGTCGCCGGCTCCTGCCCCCCGTTACGAGGGAGGTCTCATCGCCTCCCCTGGGGTGGGAGCCCTCGGTGGCCTCTGGAGGGTCAGGACCGACCGCTGGCTCCCGGCACAGCCAGGAGGAGCGAAAATCGCTTTTACCGCGCGAAGGCCGCCCCGCTCCCGGGGTAAACGGGGACAGGCGGGAGCGCAGGGACAGCGCCGGGAGCGGGAGCCGCACCTCCCGGGGACCTCTTGTACGATTGGGCTGATTTATTCCGCCCTGTTTTGGGTCCGAGGCACGCAGCCCCCAGGGGTCTGGGCGAGCCTAAGGAGGGGAAGGGCAGGGCACCCTTCCCGTGTGACGCTGGGGACAGGGCCAGAGGCGGCGCGGAGGCGCGCTGGGATGCGCGCACCCGCGGGTCAGAGCCGGGGTGCACCTGCGGACACGGCTCAGGAGCCAGCTGGAATTACACGGGATGCTCCTTTGTACGGCTGGTACATCACTGGCACCCGCCAGCACTACAGCGCTGGCTCCGAGATCCCCTCTCCTATTCCTCCTCCCTGCGGCACAGCCCCATCCCCGACTCATCTGCACCTGATTTTAGAACTTCCACCCCAAATCGGTGCTGAGTGGCGAAGACCTCCCACGAGCTGAAGCCGGGGAAGGCAAACCTGTAAGGAGATAACTCACCCCCTCCACTCTGCCAGGGAGAACAGAAGTGTTGCCGTCTGTGCCCAGCACCACGGTGCTCTGGCTCAAGGTCACCCAGGTGCCCTTGGCGTTGTTTTGCTCCAGCGTGCTCTTACCAAGGCTCAGAGTAGCGTCCCCGTCCGTGCTTTGCAAAGCGGGAATTTTGCAATGAGGGATCGCAGCTTGCCCGGCGATCCCTGCCCCGGGGGTAGGCTTGCAGGGAAAGGTTTCCACAGATTCCCTCCGGAGGGTGGAGTTGGCTTGCACCGGGGTGCTGCTGAGCTTGCAGATCCCGACTTTGGTCCTCTCAAAATCGTTTGGTTTCGCTTCTTCGGAGGGAAGCGTTTTGCTGTCGTTCGAGAGTGACCGGGGGAGCCTGGCCGTGGCGGCGGGGGCTTGCGGAGAGGCGTTTTGCAGCTCATTTTCGGGGCTGATTCTTACAACTCCCGCACCTTCGTTGGGTCCGGGAGCCACGGCTTCAGGATTGTTCACAAGCTGCTTGCTCATATCCCTTTGACTGGCGTAATCCTAAAATGAGAACGTCACATATTTTACCAAAAGGAGAAGAAGAGAGGGAAAAAAAAAAAAGTGTTGGCACTGCGGAGATTATACGAATTTTTGTCCTCGTGCAGGGAACGCATGCGCCAGAAAATCGGGATACAGGAGTGTTGCAGAATTTCGAGGAGCCGCGGCTCGCCTGCTTGCCCTCCCATTCAACGTTAATACTCTGGGGGAAAAAGGAGTACGGTACACAAAAATACCCCACCCCAACCCACCCCAAAACAAACCCCAAACAACAAACCTCAAACAAAAAACACCACGAGCATCTGCAAACCCGTAATTCAAGTTTAAATAAGTGTTTCTACAGCACTGCGCCCCAGACCTCGTTAGATTTCACATCACGACTGTAGGATGCTCTCTTCCCTATCACCAGTGTAGAAAGATTCTTTAATTTTACGCCCCATTTCCTTTCTGTCATTCAACAATGCACATCGACTTTTTTTTTTAATATATACGAGCAAGAGACAAGCTGCCCTGTAGGCAGCCGGGGGTGTTAAAAACCAAGTGAAATAGTGTTGGTGAACATTTCTGGGCTGGCTGCTACTCTTCAAAGCCCGTCAGAAAGAGAGTGAAATGCAAAAAAAAGCCCAAAACAACCGCACCGCCACAGCAGGATTAACGCCACTAACAGCAGCTTTTCCCCTATTCTTTTTTTATGTTTCCGACACACATAATGCTAAAGATTTTATTTAAGCTTCCCCTAATCATTAAATAGATTAGTGACGACACTCCCACACTCACCTCTACTTTTCCCTCCAGCTTAAAACTACAATTTAAAATGTTCCTTCATTCTATGTATTAAGCAACCTGCAGGCGAGCCCTACCTTTTTCCATCACTTCAATGCTAGCTTTAGGAATACTCTTTTATTTTTTTTCAGAGCGTCTCACAAAACTCCCCTTCACCAAGTTTTCTCTCCATCGTAATCCCATTCTCGCGGCTCCAGGGGTAAAGTCTGCAGGGACTCGGTCACTAAATGAGCGCATTTTGGGGTACCCCCGCCTTCCCCGCAGCATCCCTACCCCGTCCGCGGGAGGCTCCGCCGGCAGCACCACGGAAAGCTCCCCCTGAGCCGCTCTGCTCCTCCAGACCTCCCCGGTACCCAAGAGAAGCAAGCGAGCACTTACCATGCCTTAAATAGCCACAGATGGAGCCGATAGAGGTGGAAAGAGCGGTCCGGGCAATTGTCAGACTGGATTTTGCCCAACTGAGAACAAAGCTTTCTATACTTCCTTGGGAAAGACTAGGTTTGCGTCAGTGCATAGCAAGGTGCCCTTCGTGTGACATTTTCTTGATAATAAGAGTTTGATAAATCATTATCCCTGGTTTCAGATTTTAAAGGGGCACCGAGAAGCCGGAGCGCCGGCTGGCTGTCACTCACGCGGTAGTGGCATTGCGTGTTCCCTGTGACTCATATGGGGGCTGATTACTAAACCAAAGCCAGCCCGAGCACGGCAGAACTTTGCTGCTGGTGATCAGAGGGAACATGTGAGAGACACGTACTACTGCACCCGAGGCCAGAGAGAAATGGGGACAAACCTCCCATTTGTACTCCTCTTTCCCCTCCCTCTTGCTGTAGTGCAATCCAGCTCCCTTTTTTAAATCTGCATTTCTGCAGCTCCCAGATCAAAAGTCATAATAGCTTGTTTATATATGTTGTCAATTTACATATCCATATACATGGGTATAAAAATCTAAACATAAAAATCGTCATTTTGTGTCTAACGGCATACCTATGCACGGAGTAAGAATTTCACTATGTATAAAGTACACAAATACACCTAAATTGTGTCTTTCTTGGTCTCGTTGCACGAAATTGCGTTGTTCCGTCTATTTTTACTGTACCTCAAGGGGAAAAGTCCAATTAAATTTAAACGATAATGATAAACAATAAAGCAAACTTCTCTTTCATCAAAACTGTCTGAAGAGCGGTTAAGTAGGAGCAAAGATGACAGCAATAACCCTGAAATTGCTGGTGTTCTTCCCTCACCCATCAAAGCATTTACGTTTGATTATTGAGGGGGAAATCATTCGTCATCAGAAGTCAAATGTTAACTGAGAATCGTTTTTGCAAAGAAGTATTTCACACCTAATCACCCCTTGCAGGTGTGATTTGCTACTTGAGGGGCTTTCGCAAAGATTTGTTGAGCACAAGATGATTTTGTTCACGCTGACAAAAAAATAAAAAGCGCATTGGCGAATCGGGATGCTCCCTACGCAACCTTCCCGGTTGTTTCAGCGTCAGCGACGCCGTTCATCCGCATAGACCCTGCTGCTGTCAGCTTCTCCGGAGAGTATTTCACATTTTGGCGTAGGCAGGGTGGAGCGTTCGCCTATGCATGGGCGGGGAGGAGAGGAGAGGAGGGGGCTGAACTCGCCAGCACCACACTCGTTCCTTCTGCGTCCTTGCTTTCACGGGCCACTAGCGTTTGTGTCGGCCGGCGAAGTAAATAAAGAATTCGCAGTGGCCCGGCCAATGCTGCAGAGCCGCCGGTGCCACCGGGAGCGGCCGCCACCGCTCGGCACGGCTGAAACTCACTCGCCACAATCACTGACAGCCCCACGGCAGCCGAGGAGCTGGCGGCCGCCAAAGCAGAACGGCCAAAATGGGTTTTCGACGAAAAGATCAGTCAGTCTCTCAGCCGGGAAGCGCTTTTGGCTGCCGGCAGAGCTCCAGGACACGCTGTCCCCAGCTGGGGATGTCGCTCCGCGCACTCCGAGCGCGGGGTCACCTATACCATAGATATAGAATTATTGTGTGCATATACAGGCATTTTTACACGCACGCACTGGCTGTAGACTGCTGTACGGTCCCGTCTCTAAAGTCACTTTTCTGCCTCTGTTCTGTCGCCAGAACAGCAGCCTGGTCTCGTAGGAGGCTGGATGAACTTTAAGGTCCCTTCCAAGCCATTCCGGGACTCCATGTGCTCTCCGCGGGTCTGTTTAGGACTCGAGGGGCGCTCACAGAGGCTGGCTATAGTAGGGAGGGGGAGAAGCTGCTGGTGTTTTGCAGCGTTGCCTTCCCGAGGCATCCTCCAGCCGCAGAGCGATCTGCTCGTTAGCTCAGCCGTGCTGACATCCGGCTTACATTAATGCCTCTAAAGGCACGGGCCCAATGAAAAGCGACAAGGCAGTATTCCAGGACATGTTTTGGTCGGCAAGACCCCTAAACGTCTTCTAGAGCCGTTGGGTTGACTTATTTTGTTTTTCCAAAAAATCGGAAAATTCGCTCTTCGCGTTCTTTTCCAAGCTATAGTTTTGCTTTCTCCATCATCATTGAAACCTGAAATCGAAGTTCCACCCCTGGAAAAAGGGAATCGATCTCCTTTACTTTCCAAAAAACCAAGAGCATCTCTCTTTCCCTTTTACCCCCGGGACAGCCCTGGCGGGGGGCATGGGCAGGGACTCTCGCTGAGCGCCCGAGCCAAGGATCCGTTCTTGGTCAAGAGGGAGACCCACGGAGAAACACGGCTCGGTTTTCAAACATTTTCCTTTGTCCTACCCGTCTATGGCCGGCACAGCCCAGCTCCCTACCACCCCTGCCTTCTCACACGCCATTTGGGATGGAAAAACCTACTTTGGTCCAAACTCCGAGTTTGGAGTTAGTGTTCTTTTCAAAACCAAACCAAATCCCTCCAGTGAGTGGGTTCAGCGCCCCAGTTAGCAGCCGCCAGGTTCATTCAAGCGATTTTTCTGAGCTCCTTGTCACTGTCCCTCCCGAACGCCTGTCCCGCAGGCGAAACCCCCTCCCAGCCCACGTCGGGTACCGGGGATCAAGGAAATGCAGCTGCAGCTCACAGCGAACGCCGCCCACCCCTCCCTCCGTCCCTCGGGGCTCCGGGGAAGTCACCCACCCTCGACGTGAGACTGCTCTGCCTGCAGGGATCCCTGCCTCCCTCCCGAAGGGAATAGCTGGGAGGGAGGGCGGCTGCTCCAGGGTGGGGGTCTCGGTCTTTCCAACAGAGGGGACGAGAGCGCTTCCCTTTCCCGAAGGAGCCCCTTGGGCCCCTGCGAGCGCTGCCTGCCCCCGGGAAGGGCTGCCCGCACACTGGCCCCCTCCGCGGCCCGGGGACCGGAGGAGCGAGCCTTAATTACGTTGTCAAAGATGAAAAATAGCGATTGATTTATTTTTTTCTCCTCTCGCTGGCCATCTTTCCTCTTCCCCTGCCCCTTCTTTGCTGATAAGCAAATGCACGGACGAAGGCGGCGGAGCTGAACCCCCGGGAGAGGGTCTGGGGATGGATCCCACCCCGGCTCCTCGGGCTCGGAAGGTGCTCGCTGCCTCCCTCCCGCCCCGTTCCCTCCTCTCAGGCACCTTCCTGGCTTTGTGCCGCATTCGTGCCGTGTCTCAGTGGAAAACAGCCAAGTCACGACAGGAGCAAGCGATGACACCTCTCCCCAAACACCCCAAACACGCCCACGGGTACCCGTGCAGTTTTAATCCCTGAGCAAAAAAAAAAACCCAAAAAAAAAAAAAAACCCAAAAAAAAAAAACAACCCGTCTTGGCTTCTTTATGAAGGAGTTAAGCATTGCAGCAATTGATCCTAAATCTTTCTCCTCCCTTGCCACTGGAAAGTTTTTCTAAAAGGGATGGAGGCAGCCGCAGCCAGAACCTGCACCCTCTTCCCCGCTGGCTTCTCCCACGGCCCCGAGCCGCCCCCTTTGCCCCCTCTGCAAACGCCACCCTCTGAAGTCACAGCCTGTCCCGGGAAGCAATTCCCACAGCACATAAATCCATGCACCTCGCGGCAGGGCAGGTTCCCTTCGTCCCTCCTCCCCCCGGGCTCTTTTGTTGCTGTTGTTTTAGTGGCAGGGAAATCGCGGCAAATCCAGAGAAAAACCCTTTGGCTGGAGTTCTCCATAGCGGAGGGCCATTTACACATTTTCCCCCCTTAAGCCTAAAAGGCAAATACAATAGTGAGGATGAGGATGAGTGTGAGGACCCCGGGAAATGCCTTTAAACACCTACTTCAGACTGCGGTGGAACAGCCTCAGTCAGGTCAGCGATGTAGAACGATGGCTGCGGGTTCCGTCCGCACAAGGACCTCGTGGGTCTGACTTGCAGTCAAATGTGGCTTTCAGGAGATCGTGCCCCTTCCGTGGGGAGAGGACACTGAATGCAGGCAACAAGTGAAAAACAAAGCCCTCAGCGAGCGCGAAGGGCTCTCGCTGCGGTTCAAGAGTCCATGAAACGGGCTGGTCTCCATCGCTTCTCTAGGGCTGCTCAGCTGCCCCAGGTGAATAAACCTGCCCTCACCCGGGGCTTGGGGATCCTGCAGAGATATTACAGTTTTGGATGACAGGGAGGAGTTAATGTGTGTGTAAAAAGGGTTATGCCTTTTCTCATAACCAAAAATGGTCTTAAACCATGGCAACCCATAAGGCAAAGCCAAGAAAAAATATTGCATTCAGTCAGCTGAGTTACACATACACACCAGCAAAAGCAGATGTCAATAAGCCAGACCTTGCCAAGGCACACTTCAGCTTCAATTTCTTGTATTTCCTTTTCATCTGCATGCAAAAAAATTCATAGCCTTAATTCCACTGAGCAGTTTTGTCAGGCAAAGAGGACAGCCCCTTTCTTAAGGCAAAGATTCACTTTACCAGGCTGCAATATCCTTGCCTCTCTCAGTCAATTATATTCAAACAATGAAGAGACTGTAAAAATCTTTCAGGTGATAATTACCTGCTCTTTTTATCCTGTGAAATGCCTCAGGCTCATCCTGTTATTTATTAGCTCTCCTGTACACTTTCCAATTGCCTTAACTCACATAACTCATGGATGGCCCCTAGACTTTCAGATAATTATCAAAGTCTGGTATCCTTATTGCAAAAGAAGACAGTTCCCTGAGAGGTTTAATTTCTCCTCTGGAGACCACTGTAAATAGCAGAATTAAAAGAAAGGGGGATCAGGTAGGGAGAAATCAGAAGCATCTGGAGGAAATTTCTGCACCACTGGCCATTTGTGCTCCTGGAGCTATTTCCCCCAGACATCCATGTTTCTTCATTTGTCCAGACATTTGCCTTAATCACAGGGTGTAATCTCAGTATAGGACATAATAACCACAGCTTTGAACTTTCTAATAGAATGGGGCATTAAAAAAAAAAAACAAAAACAAAAACATATTTAATCAAAAGAATGATAAGTAGAGGCTATTTAGAGATCTAAATAGATGTCAATGATTTACCTGTAAGCAATCAAGTCAAGGATTTTTTTTCTTCTTCCACAGTGAACTCCAGACTTAGCTTAGCCCAGTCACTGAACTTAACATATCTCCCTCTTCAGGTAAAATTGCACCTGTCCCTACATTGCAAACAAAATAAAAATACATCTCTTTGACCTAGTGGTGGTCAAAACTGGATTAAGAGCTGTAGTTTCTTCCCACTGTTCAAATACACAATAAGTTTTGTCAGGACAGAGATCAGACAGGGAAGACTCCTCGAATCCACTCTGGGTCTGTGCAGGGAGAGCTGCAGAAGCAGCACACCAGGAATGCTGTGCAGAGCAACACAAGTGCCTCTGGATGTCATCAGCCGTGGGACAGAGAGGCTGGAGCTGGATCCTGGCTCAGAGTGGCAGCAAACTCGATGCCAGATGGGGCAGGACAGGGAAATAGGGACAAGGAACTGAGCATGGGGGGACATTGGATTAGAGCACACTCACAGGGAATGCTCACCTGCAGAAGAGTGTCCAAACCACATGCAGAGGTGAGTTTGCTCTGCCCACTGGCTCAGTGTTGAGCCATCAAGCATCAATTCAGCTAAATTTCAGAATTAATAGAGATTAACACTCTAAACAATACTGCCTGAAAAGAGCAATTCTGCAAACCGTGGGTATCTCGGTCACTTGTATCATGTAAAAATACCATATTAAGGTTTGAACTCCTCATCAGAAATTTGGGAAGAAAATACCACAAATATCACAAAATGAGAGAAAGTTGATTTTCCAAGCAGGTGTCCTGCAAGGACACCCCAAATACCTCACAGACCAGATTCTAGCAGATAGCCAGTGCATTTTAACACCTTTCACTCTCCTCCAAACACACTTCTGACTTGAGTCAAAAGGAAAAAGCACAGCATGCACCTCTGTGAGGCTGTATGAACTTTCTCCAGGGTCAGCAACATTGACTACATGGTCCCATTTAAAGAAAAAACATAATAAACATAGCAATGTACCTATTTTTCACAAGGCAAGTCACAAGAATCATTCAGATTCTGATTGGGGAAAAAAAAACTCCAAACAAACCAAATTAAACTTTTCTATGGTCTCTCATGGGAAATTCTAACTTTGTTTAGGCACAGATTCTTCACATTAGTTTTTTTTCCTTTTTTACAGTGAAAGGGGAAATCCCCCAACACAGTGAAGTGGGTATGGTGATTGTCACACAGAGGTAATGAATCTGTGATCCCTCTGTCAGCATGGAAAAATCCCACCCTTCACCTTGCAGAGTGCAGGTGAAGAAACCCATCTCTCCAGAGCTGAGAACCCAGCATTGGGATGTAAGGCTAAATCTGTGAGTGGTTTACAGGACATTCATAGGCAGTGAACTTTACAGGTCATAAACTAAATCTAACATTATTTTGGCTGAAGAATAAATGTTAAGGATGCTTCTCTCACTGCCCTCCTATTTGGAGGAGATTATAATTGACTCCCCTGGAAGTGGTCCCAGTATATCTGGAGCAGCTCTGTGGGAATGTGCTGGTGACTGAGGCAAACACTTTCTTTTTTCTGGTTCTTTTTTTCAGGATTGGGATCAAAAGTGTGAGAGACCGATTTTTTATTCAGAGTTGGCTGTTTATTATTTTTTTATCTAAGTTTCAGCTTAACTGACCATAAGTGCTTCTACATGCTAAGTTAACAGAGCAAAAATGGAGCACAGAGTAATGTCTTCAAGGTATTTTTAAGCTTAAATTATCCAATTATGAGATGCCAACTAATTTATTTTAACTTCTAACCTAATAACTAGTTACTTATGTTGCACATTGTGGATTTTTCTTAACTAATTACATAAAATCACCTGAACTTGTGAAGAAGAAGAAGAAGAAGCAGAAGAAGCAGAAGAAGCAGAAGAAGAAGAAGCAGAAGAAGCAGAAGAAGAAGAAGAAGAAGCAGAAGAAGAAGAAGAAGAAGAAGAAGAAGAAGAAGAAGAAGAAGAAGAAGAAGAAGAAGAAGAAGAAGAAGAAGAAGAAGAAGAAGAAGAAGACTACATTCTAAACCTTCTTTCTTGTTACATATATATTACTATATCTCAAAACCCCAAACTGTAAATCTTTCTCTTTGGGAGATAACACACTTCTATTCAACTACACACTCATAATCTCAGTGCTATCACACAGTTTTGGAAGCCTTTTCCATAGTTTCAGGTCAAACGTAGTGTATCTTTGAGGATTATTCTGTCAGCACACAAAGTCTGAAATTCTCTGTGTCTAGTAGAAACATTTCCAAACCTCCTCAGCAGAGTCCCAGTGTAAATCCAGAGGGAGTCCCTGTCCTGGGCTCTGAGCCTTAGCTCTGAGCGTGCTGGGAACGGCAGCACTGTGCTGGGAACATCCCTGTACCAAGGAGCAGGAGACAGGGATGCATTATCCAGCCACTTTTCAGCTCCATTACACTGTCAGATGGCTCAGAGGGGCCGTGGAGAGCCGCAGAGAATGTGGCTTGCAGCTGTACATGTGGCTGTTACTCACAGCCCCCTCAGCTGCTTGCCAGAGCTCCACAATCCCACAGTGTCTGCACCTCACTGAGCACAGAGCCCTCTCTGGGACCCCTCAGAGCTGATCTGGTCATGCTGAACTACACCTGACTTGCAGCATCCCTGTCACCCTGATTTTTCAAGCTTTTCTCAGGCACTTTCTAACTTGATGTTCTTCCTAGTTCGTAGCTCTTTCTCACACACGGGTGTTAGAAATACATTTTTGTTAAGTTGAGGTTGTTTCCACACTTTCTCTTGGTGTGGAAAACAGCTGATGGGCAGCTGTCTTGACTAATAGGATGGGAGAGGTGTCAGCCTTCTCCTCCAATCCCTGGTCTATGTGGAAATACTATAAATTTGGAGTCAGATGTTTTTAATAAATGGTTTTTAGCCTTCTCATCAAAGAGTGTCTGTGTGTGTCCTTGAGTGTCCCACAGCAACACATCCCTCCAACTTTAATTCTGGAGAGACAACTCTGACATCATTCACAATAGGAAAACTTAAATATCCCTGGATGATCTGTGCATTCATTCCACTTAGGGTATTTGGTTTCAATCAAAGACATTTAATCACTTAAAAAATGAACAAGCAAGTTAAGACCACCAGTTTATATACTGAAATCAGGTTTAGGTATTCCCCTGAGCATGAATTTTGAATTAGAATGACATTGTTCTCCTAAGGTACAAGATTCATTGTTTAAATGATCACTTTGTTAATTTCAATGCTTCATTTTCTGAAATTCTGTGTAGCTTCAACAATGAGTTCCAAATATACTCAATGCCTTGGTCATATGAAAAATTCAAGGTGATCCACTGTCTAAGATAATGGAAAACCAAACTCTGACTTCAGTGTCATTTTCTTATCAAGATTCTCAGCTCACTCCTGTTCTTGCCAGTGAGATGGTAAGAGATGCAAAGAAAAAGATCACCAGAGGTACTTCAGTCATCAGCTTCTCCCAAGTACCTTTTTTGTCAAATCTTTCTTTACCCTTTCCTAATAAAGCCCCATTTATCTGGGACACTCAAAAGATGTTTTCTCATCGTGTTGCAAAGAATTTAACAAAATACAGCTAAATACCATCGTTACCCTTCTGCAGCTAAAGAAGCAGAGAAACACTCTTCATTTTAATATAGCTATATCTTATGAGGTTTATGTTTTTTGTATGATTTTATTCTAAAGTTAAAAATCTTTGCTTGGTGACATGTGTTTGACTGGCACCATTGGCTTGGTGTGCAATATTGGGATTGATTTCCTCTTTCATGTACTCTCCATTTTAATTGCTGTGAAAGCAAAAGAATCCTATAATTTTTGAAAGACAATCCAAAATAGTCATAAATAGAAATTCTTATAATTAATACTTATTAAAGTAGTTGTGATACTTTAACCCAAACTTTCATTTATTTCCAGAGAAGGTAATCCTAACATTTTAATGAATGTTTCAGCTAAAAAGGATAATTTAAAACACCTTTGTCCCTTGACCAGGCATGATGCAGGGGTTGTGATTATTTCCAGTCCACCTTGCACAGTTTCTGAGGAAATAAGATACTGCATCAAATTCTCCTTTGCTGGAGCCTGCACATTTAGGACTTTGCTGAAACTTGGAATCTGAGCATCTCCAGGTGCCCTTATTGCAGAACTGTAACTTTTTGGATTACAGCCACCAGTATGGTGGTGCATTGAGTGTCCAGTGAAGAATTCCATTAGGCATTTTTACTTCCCTTCTCCTTTTCTTACTCTCTCTGTTTAAAGGGTTTTGAGACTAACCCCTCAGCTCTCTTCAAACTGATACAAAAATCTGAGAGAAGCCTTTTGTTCACACACCTGTACTGTGACAGTAACATCTCTCTCACAATCATCAGCACATCCCCCCTGAGTTGCAGTGGGGCAGATGGGTGGCAAAGACATTTAGTGAGAGATGATATCCCTTGAAGGGACTTTGTGACAGTGGAAATATTTGCTTTCCCATTCTGCCATCTCACCNCACCCTGATTTTTCAGGCTTTTCTGAGGCACTTTCTAACTTGATGTTTTTCATAGTTTGTAGCTCTTTCCCATGAGTGTTAGAAATATGTTTTTGTTAAGATGGGGTTGTTTCCACACTTTCTCTTGGTGTGGAAAACAGCTGATGGGCAGCTGTCTTGACCAACGGGATGGGAGAGGTGTCAGCCTTCTCCTCCAATCCCTGGTCTATGTGGAAATACTATAAATTTGGAGTCAGATGTTTTTAATAAATGGTTTTCAGCCTTCTCATCAAAGAGTGTCCGTGTGNATGTTCTTCCTAGTTCGTAGCTCTTTCTCACACACGGGTGTTAGAAATACATTTTTGTTAAGTTGAGGTTGTTTCCACACTTTCTCTTGGTGTGGAAAACAGCTGATGGGCAGCTGTCTTGACCAACGGGATGGGAGAGGTGTCAGCCTTCTCCTCCAATCCCTGGTCTATGTGGAAATACTATAAATTTGGAGTCAGATGTTTTTAATAAATGGTTTTTAGCCTTCTCATCAAAGAGTGTCTGTGTGTGTCCTTGAGTGTCCCACAGCAACACATCCCTCCAACTTTAATTCTGGAGAGACAACTCTGACATCATTCACAATAGGAAAACTTAAATATCCCTGGATGATCTGTGCATTCATTCCACTTAGGGTATTTGGTTTCAATCAAAGACATTTAATTACTTAAAAAATGAACAAGCAAGTTAAGACCACCAGTTTATATACTGAAATCAGGTTTAGACATTCCCCTGAGCATGAATTTTGAATTAGAATGACATTGTTCTCCTAAGGTACAAGATTCATTGTTTAAATGATCACTTTGTTAATTTCAATGCTTCATTTTCTGAAATTCTGTGTAGCTTCAACAATGAGTTCCAAATATACTCAATGCCTTGGTCATATGAAAAATTCAAGGTGATCCACTGTCTAAGATAATGGAAAACCAAACTCTGACTTCAGTGTCATTTTCTTATCAAGATTCTCAGCTCACTCCTGTTCTTGTCAGTGAGATGGTAAGAGATGCAAAGAAAAAGATCACCAGAGGTACTTCAGTCATCAGCTTCTCCCAAGTACCTTTTTTGTCAAATCTTTCTTTACCCTTTCCTAATAAAGCCCCATTTATCTGGGACACTCAAAAGATGTTTTCTCATCGTGTTGCAAAGAATTTAACAAAATACAGCTAAATACCATCGTTACCCTTCTGCAGCTAAAGAAGCAGAGAAACACTCTTCATTTTAATATAGCTATATCTTATGAGGTTTATGTTTTTTGTATGATTTTATTCTAAAGTTAAAAATCTTTGCTTGGTGACATGTGTTTGACTGGCACCATTGGCTTGGTGTGCAATATTGGGATTGATTTCCTCTTTCATGTACTCTCCATTTTAATTGCTGTAAAAGCAAAAGAATCCTATAATTTTTGAAAGACAATCCAAAATAGTCATAAATAGAAATTCTTATAATTAATACTTTTTAAAGTAGTTGTGATACTTTAACCCAAACTTCCATTTATTTCCAGAGAAGGTAATCCTAACATTTTAATGAATGTTTCAGCTAAAAAGGATAATTTAAAACACCTTTGTCCCTTGACCAGGCATGATGCAGGGGTTGTGATTATTTCCAGTCCACCTTGCACAGTTTCTGAGGAAATAAGATACTGCATCAAATTCTCCTTTGCTGGAGCCTGCACATTTAGGACTTTGCTGAAACTTGGAATCTGAGCATCTCCAGGTGCCCTTATTGCAGAACTGTAACTTTTTGGATTACAGCCACCAGTATGGTGGTGCATTGAGTGTCCAGTGAAGAATTCCATTAGGCATTTTTACTTCCCTTCTCCTTTTCTTACTCTCTCTGTTTAAAGGGTTTTGAGACTAACCCCTCAGCTCTCTTCAAACTGATACAAAAATCTGAGAGAAGCCTTTTGTTCACACACCTGTACTGTGACAGTAACATCTCTCTCACAATCATCAGCACATCCCCCCTGAGTTGCAGTGGGGCAGATGGGTGGCAAAGACATTTAGTGAGAGATGATATCCCTTGAAGGGACTTTGTGACAGTGGAAATATTTGCTTTCCCATTCTGCCATCTCACCATGGGTGTAGGGCCCAGTCAGTCAGGTGGGATGAGGAGGGCTGAGCTGCCTTCTCCCCACTCGTGTCCCCAACAAGGGAATGGCCATGGGGATGATGAACCAGAAGATCAAACCCCAGACAAGTTATGCCTGCCCAGATATCAGCAATAGAACCACCTGGACCAACCAATTACTGCAAGGTGAGCACTCTCATCTCTCCTGTGTCAGAGGGAATTTTTCACAGCTTTACAGGAATTGTTACACAACTGACAACACAGAGATATCTTAAATCTAGAGGATGATTTCTGCTTCTTTCTACCCAATTTGCTCATCTTCAAGCAACACATCATTATTCAACTTTGAGCAATAACATTTAGACAGACAAATTAAATTGATTTTGATGTCTGGAGAATTGAGCCTGGAGAATTTCACAGAACTTGGCCATATGTTCCTTTCTCCAACTTTCTGCTGGGGTTGACAATTATTAGTGGTTACTCTTCAGGCACAGAGGAAACAAATCAGCTTGGTCTGCAGAAGGCAGAGGAGAAAATTCCAGATACCACACATCACTGATCCTGGGGAAAAGCAAAGAACCCCTAAGGAAGTGAAGGAGCATAAAAACACACGCTTCAGCTTTGAGACAATCACAGTTTGTGAGATACAGGGAAAGAAACAAAAACAAGCCAGAATCAGACTGGAAATGAACGTACACTCCAAGGACAAGCAGTAATGAGGTCTGCAAAACAGATCTTCTGCAGAGATGATCTGAAAGCTACCAGCACTCCTGATATCAGCTGACAGAGTCAGCAGTGTTCAAACAGGGCTGATCCAGAATCTCTAATTAACTTTTCTAGTCTAGCAAGGCCACCACAACCTGCTTCCAAACTCAGACCTAGATACAACAGGCAGGAGGACTTGAACACATGGCTTCCCCTGGGACAGTTCCAGGCAGGAAAGAAGGGCATGTGCATGCTCAGTATTTGCTTTTGGTGTGATTACCACTGAACACACCAGCACAGAAAGCTTGTATGTGGAGCCAGAATGGTATTAACCCCCATGGCAACATGGCATTGACCCCTGTGGTTTATTGATCTCTGTCTAACCCCACACAGTCAGAGGGAAGTGAGCTAGAGCAGCCCGTAGTCCCTGGAATGTACTGCAGAAAGATGAAATGTCACCTGCACCATCTCTCCCCTGGCCCTCCATCAGATCCACGTGGAGCCTGCAAAAATCCTCCAGCAGACAGCTCATCTCTCTCCCTTCCATTTCCCTGCTACTGAGCATGAAAAATTGCTTCACAGTGGGAGCTGCGACAGGCTGCAGGGAGTGAGGAGGAAAGAGAAATACGACCTGCAGAGGCTTCTGTGAAGCACAGGAAAATGTAATAGGATCTGGTGATGTTTTCTTAAACCACACACCACTCTAGGTTGAAGTAATTACCAAGTTGCAGGTAGATATTTTATTGCCTTTTATTAACTTTTCCTGTCACCTAAACTCTCGTTACCAGCTAGGATTAAACATTTCTCTCCTTAATTCAGCCTTGTCTCTAGAGAAATGGTAAATTACACTTGGCTAACCCCATCTAAGTCTTTATTCCTTATGGAACACAGGTAGAGGTGAGGCACTCTGGAAAGAGACTCTGTATTTAAAGTACTTTATGCAAAAAAGCACATGATGGATCTACCCAGTGCCTCAGCCTCTCTGGCTCTCCAGCACACCACCTTTCCAAAGAGACTGGTGAAGTGTTGCTCAGTGCATAGCACATGTCAAACAAATCACAGTTTGATGCTTGACCACTTCCCCTCCTGCCCAAATAACAACAGCTGCACATAACAAACAGTGAATGCAGATGGAGAAAGAGGTTTGAAAAGATGCATTTGTCTCCTTCCAAAGGATCAGTACGCTTCAGTGTTTTAAAAATACAGCCAGCAGCATCAGAATATGCTGAGGAGCAGATTGATTGGCAATGACCTACTGAAAACAAGGTTTATTGGTAATATATTAGCTGGGCATTCTGACTAATGGGAATGGCTTCATTTTGCTCTCAGTGCTCTAACATGACATATAAACATGGGAATTTATTAAAAGCATTCAAGCACAGAGTGGTCCCATAGGAGCAATGACAGAACTCAGGAAAAGCAACCGTGTTCTGGCAGGCATATCAAAGAGTTGCATTTGATCAAATACCCAAAAAACTCCCCTCTAAGTTCTTTGAAAGGCTTTTCTCAGCTCTGTAGGCTGTCATAACAATTTCTTGTTGGGAATAATCCATGTGAGCAGAGAAATGGTTGGACTGGGGTAACAGCTCAGCCATTTCTTGCTCACTCCACTGTCTGGAGCAGAGTTTTCAGATGGCAACTACAAAAGCAGACCATGGGATCACAGAATCATAGGATTGTTTGGTGTGGAAGGGACCCTAAAGCTGATCTTGTTCCTACCCCCCTGCCAGGGACACCTCCCACTATTCCAGATTGCTCCAAGCCCCATCCAACCTGGCTTTGGATATTTCCAGGGATGGGCCATCCTCAACTTTTCTGGGCAGCCTGTGCCAGATGATGTTATAATATTGATTTTGTGGAGGTTTTCCTGCTGACAGCTCTCTTACCCACTTCCTTCAATAATGTCTCAATTACTTCAAAAGTAATTAACTGTCACATGGATGAATAAATCAGGCATGAAACATCTGATTCAGAAAAACAGTTCAGTGTGAAAACCACAAAATTCCATTAAGGGATGGACTCAACCACATCCCTAACTCCATGGTGTATTCCTCAGCCAGATGCTGCATTCAGGTTTTAACTTAAGAATTGACCCAAACAATGGATTAAAAGGCGATCTGAAAGCCATGAAGGATGGAGTATTTACTCCTTCCCTCATACCACATCATCTGCATGTGGGGCTTTTTTAACACAACAAGATGAGAAAAAGCAATCTTTTAATTATTAAAACATAGATCAACCTGTTCTGAAGAAATTACATTCAGGAAGTCTCTTTTAGAGGAAACCATCTTAAAATATCTTTCATTTAAGGCACTTTCATTTATGTCGAAATTAAAGGTTTCTGAGGAGCTTGCATTCAGAAAGGCAAACTCCTGTAAAAATATAAATCCCAGTTTCATCAGAGCAATAAAAATGTCGAAATTAAAATCCAAAATTAAAATTTTGATCAGAACTGAATAGTTTGATAATTAAAGAAGGAGTTTGCCATTTTTACCTCAATATCCCCCTGGTTTTGACAACATTAAACGGCCTTGGTTAACCAAACCCCCTCTCCTTCCATTTTCCTCAACTGGCAGTGTGTTCCCTGCTGTGGTTTTACTGTCATTTGCAAAGGACATTGGTGAGAAGTTAAAAGATTGGGGACACCCATCCCCTCTAGGCTGCTCAGTCCAGGTCAGTGTCACCTGGCTCCCTAAAGGAGCTCAAAGTCACTGCAAACCAATGGTAACAGCACCATTTCTACCTCTGGGGACACCACAGAAATCTCTGTTATCCTCTAAGCCAAATCCCTGCTGGAGTCTCCACAAACAAAAGGGCTGTGACTGTTCTACAGGCACAATGCTCCCAAAATTAACATCAGTGCATGTATTAGTATGAAGCAAGAAACTTCACCCTGCACTGCTTTTTGTCTGCAGTGCAAGGCTTTGTGTTAATTCCCAAGCAAGCAGTAAAGCACAGTTTAACACCTGAGTCACAGAGAACTCCTCCTCCTCCTCCTCATATCCAATTTTCCAGCTGAGTAGCCTTTGTTCCAAGAATGTCCAGCACTGTGACAGGAGTCAATATTATTAAGAAATTCACTCTTTTCAGTGCTCCTCTCTTTGCATAACCCATCAGAAGGTTAAATCAAAATTCAATTCTACTTACAGAATCCTACTTGTATTTCAGGCTTAATTACCTAAACCATCATTACCCAAAGTGGATCAACACTCCTTCAAGGGAGCTCCTTGTGCCTCCCAGGACCTTCTGGCCTTCTCCCACCAGCTCACTTTTCCTCCTGTCACTCTGGAACCCTTTCTTTCATCCAAGCAGCCTGCAACACTCAGGGAAATAGAAGGAAAAGCTAAAATTCTTAGCAAGATTGACTTTATAATGAAAAGTACTGCAAGCAGAGAGTGATGGTTCTAAAGAGTGAAGCCAATGTGTATTAAATTGGACAATACTGGATGAACTGTGAACTGGATGACAGATTTTTATTTATTTACCTATTTGTTTATTTTAAATTCTAGTCTATGAGTACCACCTGCTCAAGTGGTAAGCAGATAAAGCCAGGAGCAGTGATCCCAGGAGGAGCACATTGGCACAGATTATATTCCAGTGGCACTGGAATTATGTCCACCAGAAGGGTTTTCACCAGTGGTAATTTCCCAGATGTGAGTACCCTCAAAGTACTTAAATCACCAACACCTTGTTCCTCACTGCACATCACCCCGGGCTGCAGATGCAATCTCTCTGTCAGTGCAAGTCACTTTGGAAAAATCCATCCCCTCTTTTGTATAGGAAGGGATCATGTATCAAGATGCCAGAAGGGTAAAAAAAAAAAAACCCTAAAAAAAATGGGTATCCCCTGTTTCACCCCTTTCTCCTCAGAAGAAAACAAAATACTTTGAGAAGCCTCTGAAATCAGCATCTGAAGGGGGATTATTTTAGCATCTGCCAGTCAAATCTAAAGAGAATAATTTTATTTGGGTTGTAGTTCTTACTTGGGAAAGGCTAACTTCAGCCAGTTTGTTTTCCAGGGGACATATTTGCTCTCACTCTGTTTGCACTGATGTTTTGAGTAGTACCCAAGTGGAAAATAGAATTAACATGTTGAGTAAGCTTTATTCCTCTTTAATTTGTTATCGCTGTCATTAAGAGTCTTTTATTTGACTTTAGTTAATTGTTAGAGGTACAGCAATAGAAATGTTATAAATCCAGAAATGGATTGTTTCATGGTAGAATTTTTCCATGGGATGAGAGAGGCCTTTTCATTTACCATGGAGGAGTTCAGAGAGTGCTGGAACCTGGAGGCATTAGTAATTCAAAGAAACCCAGCAGCACCCTTGCCATTAAGAAAGGGATAACAATGAAGTTTGTTTCCACTCTGATATATGGGAAGTAGCAAAGCAGATAAAAATTCTGAGCCAATTGGTGGGTGCAAGGGAACATACCTGTACACATTACATCCAGGTGCTGCATGAGCTTCTTAAATATCCTAATAATTCCTGCATGCACAGTACCTCACCAGCAGGAAGGCTTCTCCTTCTGTCTTTGCTGCTCAACAATACCATTAAATTGGTATTTACCAACACCACTTTTTCCTGTGAAGCTAATTATAGACCAACGAATTCAATATAAGGTCAAAAATTGTATCAAACACTATGTGTTTAAATTTTTACTAAACTGGGAAAACGGAACCATCTTCAGGTTTCTATCCAGTTATGTAAAAGCAATTCAAACTGGATGTTTTCTACACCTCTTTAATCACATGAGCCCTTCTGTTGCAGTGCTCATAACACTAAAAGCCAGATTTTCCCTCTATTTTCCCTTTCCATGTAATAAGGTATTTGTCTTTTAATTAGATGCCACTACTTCACCAGCTTTAACATCTGCCAATGCCTGGATAAACAAAATAACATTAAATGTCTTTGCCATTCCTGTCAAAGTTTGTGTATTCAGATATATACTCGAGGCTTTAATTTTGGTTGCCTTTGAAAACTCCCAAATGTTGTTCCTATGCAGTTAATCCATGTAGTAAAAGCAGTAGCAACTGCACCTCTAAAAAATGTTTCCAAAAATAAAATCATCACTTTAGCCTTCACACAAGCCTTTACTTTCAACCCTTGATCTTCCAACTCCCCCTCCCATCTCTTCCAGAGATTTGTCATCCAGAGGTTTGTCATTCCACAAACCTCGGGGAAGACACACTTCTGCAATTTTTCCTTCAGGTAATTTAAACCAGGGACAGAAAATGCTAAGAGTCATTACTGCTGGGAACTTCAGGCACTATTAAACAGAGAGCAGAGAAACATCCTTGAAATAAAACTCTTCAAACCTCACCAGCAGCCTACATTTTTAGTTAGAAGCTGTATCTCCCAAACCAGCTCTCTGAATCCTCTGCAGAGCTTTATTTGAAATTGAGGCTCTGCTTTTCTCTGGATCACAGAAGCTGGATGTGCCTCATTACAGCACACCCCACAGGACAGAATTTAGAAGGTCAAACTGAGGTGTACACACAAAAATCCTATTAAGAGACCCCAGCATGGTGCTCACTGAGGAGTCATTCAGTAACCAAGGACCAGAAGCTTCCAAGTTGGTCAGTCTTGCTCAGCTGCTCTCTGATGGGTACAGGCAGCAAGGTAATTTTACAGCTTAGCTAAACATTTAAAAGCACTGCAGAAGACAAGATTTAAAAAAAACTGAAATAAGAAGTAGAGCTGTGAGCATCCAGACCATTTTCAGGTGGGTTATTTATCTTCAAGTACATGGACTTTGGGCACAGACTCACAAGTAGAAGGCAGGCCAACCTTCAGGTTTTATCTGAATATTAAAAGAACTTTTATGAATCACTGGTCAATCTTAACTCCTCTGACTTTGGGCTAAGTATAATGCAAATTGCTTCAGCATGAATAGAGATTGATAACTGCTGGTAAAGAACACTCCCTGAGAAAAAGAGGATTAGACATTAAAACCTTCTGTCATCATTATGCAGAGAAAAAACATACTTTACCTAAAAACCACCCCTCAAGCCCCAAAAACCACTCTCATTTACACACTTGCATGACACTGCTAATACCTACCACGCAGGTTCCCTGGTTTTGCAAATGAAGACACTTTCCCATTAAATTTGGAGTTGCCACCTCCAATTTGGGTCAGGTAAATTCTATCCTCTTGGAAAAGAGATGTGCCTTTACCCCCATGCACTCATTTGCCCTTTGCTGAGCACAAGGTTCACAAAACGAATTTATAAAGTGAATTATGTGTCCTAAATTTTCTGATGTCAAAGAAAAGGCTTTGCTTATGCACGAAATGACACATTAAGGAAGGTGCTACTTTGTTAGGTTTAGCCAGGTCTGGGCAGGATATCTCGTTCAGACTCAGTTGTTTATTGTACCTTATCTATAGTACAGTCTCACAGGACCAGAGCTCTGCTTTACAAGGCAAGAAAATGGCTACTTCTACTTTGTTTCAAGGACTTTTAAGCAATAAGTAAAACCAATTAAAACTTGACACCTATTTTTAATTATAACCCAATTCAAGATCAATGTCTGCACTGTGGCTTTTCCTAACTAACTAGAAAAGTTGACCCAAACCTGAGAAAGCAGAAGGAGGTGAAGAGGAAGGATTCAGGGAACACCCAAATCTCTCCATATTGTCTCTTATATGTATTTTACTATTCTATATCCTAAGCCCCCAAACCTTAAATATTTCACCCTGTGACATCACACACTTCTGTGCAACTACAAAAACTCTCTCTTAGCCTTGGCAGCTGTTCCCATGGCCTCAGGTGAAGGGCAGATCCCCTCTGAGAATCACTGCCTGATGCCTTCAGCTCCCAGGGTTCCAGCAGGAAGGTGCCAGGATTCCATCTTCTACTTCTTCATGCTTCTGACAACTGATCTGAAATTACCAATCATGTTTATTCTTTCTTCATATCCTCCTAGATATGCATCATAGGCCCAATCAGATTTTTTAATGTGCTTTGGCAGCTCTCCATTAGCAACAACAACAACCTATTCACACGTTTCAAGGCCTTGTGACAGCTCTTTGCCTGTACCTGTCTTATTGCATCTGCATCCCCTCTCTGCTGTGCCTGCAAATCAAGCACGCTCTGAGCACCAGTGGAGGCTGAAGCAAAGATTAGATTTGTACAGGGGTTGTTACAAATCCCAAGAATGAGCTGCACATTTAATATTTCCAATTAAAGGATCAGGGAGAAGAGGAGCAGCCCAGGATGGGACAGGTCTGGTCATCAGAAATAAGGGAATGCTGTCAGGGCACGTTAGAAGTTCAAACAAAATACAAACCAACAAAAGCCCCCAGAGCAGGAAAAACCCAAAGGCCAGAGAGAAGAGATGCTCTGGAAAAGGGCTAGCAGCAAGCAGCTCCATGGATCATGTCAGATGAGAATCATGAAGGGAAGAATGAGCAGGGAAGAGCAGCAGCCACCAGTGGGCTTTGCTGCTGCATCAGAAACTGCACCTGTCCACAGCAGCACCAGGGAAGGAGAGGGAAGAACAGGAGAAAACAGACCTCTAAGAGAGGTAGAGAAATAAATGCCTCTTTTGTATTTCAAAGTTACAGAGATCTAACCCATAAGATATATAATTTTGATACTGCTTAGTCAGAGGAAAAAAAAAAGACAAACGCTGTCAGATGAGAAGTGTAATTCAGGCTCTCTACAACTTAATTTTCTTTCTCTTCTCAATACAGGAGCACACACTGAAGTAAAAAATTTAGGTCTGAAATTGCGAATATCCCAATTGTTAAAAAATACTTTAAAATTTGATACACCAATGACTGATGAACAAGGAGTTCCTACCACCTGGAAATAGAAATGTTTCCATGAACTATGCTGAATATCAGCCATTTCCACACTATTTTGTTTATTTATTTTTAATTCAGCTACAAATTCTGCATCTTTGGCAACATGGACCGTGTGCCATAGAATAAAGAAGCACATTTGCATGAAGGATTATTTGTCACTGGACAAATTCAAGGGCATTTCTACTCCAAATAGTTACCTTCCTCTTTTCTGCCTCCGATTCAATCTTCAGAACCCCTTTGAGTGAGTATTTATTGATCCCACTTCTTACAATATTTAATTCTTCAAGTTACAATTAGGAAATGTAAATAACTGATTGTGCTGTCAGATGAATCCCATATTATTCAAGTGCTAGACTGAAAAAAGTCCTCTATAATTGATGGGTTATTTTCACAGGATGCAGTGAGACAGTCTCCATTAGATCAATGACCACTTCTGTATTCGAAGTTTTTGGAAAATCCAGTGCCTTTATTAAATGATCCTCCCCAGGTTTTACATTAATGAAAGGATTTTCAGATATTTTCCCTCTGTCTAGATGATACCAAATCCTCTGCTCTTGGCAGAGTTGTTTTTGGGGTTTTATTTATTTATTTTAAAATAGCATTTACACATTTTCAAGCTTCTTTTAACTTTTAGCCCTGCAACCTAAGGCTACACAAACTCTCTACCTGGCTTTGCACTGCTCTCCCTTTGCATTCTCTTTCTTCTCTTCTTGCCTTCTGCAGCAATGTTTACACAAACACAGAATCTGCAGAAATATAAAAATTTCAAACTGGAAGGGCACCGAACAAGACCAAAATGGATAAATGTCACAAAGCTAGACAAATGTTAGCAGCTCACTGAGACTCACACATGTTTATGACTGCAGAACATTCCTACTTCTCAGATACTACAGGGAAGTAAAATTTGCATCTTTGATTTTTTTCTGTGCGTGCAATTGTCTCATTTTTTTAGGAAGTTTTTTATAGTAAAGCCTACCCTGAAAATAGAATTTAAGAATTGTGTGCAGTCTCACTTGCATAAACTGAGAGACCTAAAATCAGTACCTGAGCATTCCTGTTATGTAAACTGAGCTGCTGAACATCCACATGTTAATCAGGACATTTAAGGAGCCTAAAGAGAATTAAAATGAATACCTAAATGCACACCCCTCTCCCCTGAACAGTCAATCCTTGAGTGTCCAGTGTTTCTGTAGGAAGCCAAATCAAACCCACCCTTCCAGCAACTGCTTTTTGTTTGTTGTGTTTTTCCTAAAGCTGCTGAAATACACACTTCCATCCACCTATGCCCCAACAGGTTAGCAGAGAAAAAACTGTAGGCACAAATAAATGAGCCATCACAGGATAGACAGAATTTCCAATTACACAGAACACAAGGAAAGCAGCAACTGCGTTATATATCACACTGGCTTCATTTATTTAGACAAATATAACTGCAATGTGTACAACTTTTAAACTGCAGAAGTGTAGTAAAAATACTCTCTTTGTTGCTGCAATCTTGCAGTTGGAATTTCAAAATTATTCCCATTGGGATTTTCCAGCTACTGTTGAGGTGCACTGACACAAGATTTAGCTGCTTCTTTCATAAAAAAATACTCTACAAGGATTTTTCCAGTGGAAGAATAAAACAATATCGAGAAATCATATTTATTGTTCCTTACAGCAAGACTTCAGGCTCATTTTTTCCCACCTAGCTGTCTCAGGTAACCCAAACCCATCTTTCTTGCTTTCCTCATACTACATGAAGCAGCAGAATCCAATTTTGTCAGTTCTAGGTAACTTTTCCATACTCCTGTGTGCACACACACACAAACCCAAGAGTGTACCATTTCTGGATATTTCAGAACAGTTATCAGCAGTCAAATCAGCTCAAATGAACTGACAGACATGGAGAGAGTTTCACTGGAGGCTGTAGGTCTGCTGCAGGCCCTTCACTGAGAGGGTGATGAAGAGGGACCGCGGATCCTTTCTGTGTTTGCGGACTCTGATCTTTCCTCTCAGGGCCTCTCCTGAAAAACACAAGAAGGGAATTGCACTGGTTACAGTATTGAATCACTCAGAAATAGCAAAGATGAAATGCATCCATGCTGCATGAGAAGCTGTTCCCAATTAAGCAGAATTTTAAAAGTCTACAGAAGTTTTTTCGGAGCTCCTGAAAACAAACCTAAGTTGAAGTAACCGCAGTTAAACCTGGAGGTGCTGAGCTGTGGCTGATGCTTCACTTCTCAGAGACTCACCCAAATTACTGATATGCCAAGTATTTCACTCGTGGCTGGGGAAAACCACTGTACCCCTTGGATATACCCACCACCTTGGACTATAGCCACAAAAGCCTTTTCCCTGCCTGCTGTGTGGGCCACGTGCTCTGTACTTGCACTGCATCTCATTTAACTTCTGACCAGGTGGGTTTTTTTATCTGGCAGCAAACTACCACAGAAATCTTTGTGGCATTTCAAGTATATATATATTTTTAATTGGCAGGTTTTGTTTTACAAAGTGTCAGTGTCATGATAGTTGATAGGTTACACCCAGAGCAAATGCTCTTACACAGAACAAAAAACCTAATCTCAATTTCTTTTCAGTCCTCACCAAGACCTTTCATTTAAGGAGTATTTAAATTAGGAATCTACAACCCACAAAATAGAAACACATGCATTTGTAAATGTGTACATTTAAGAAGTCCACTGCTGAGCCACCTCACCCCAGCATTTTAAACCCAGGAAAGCTACATCCTCCCAGATGATTCTGCTGAACACAGCAGGCTGTGATCCCACCCTACAGCAGGAAATTCCCTGCTACTCTTCCATCAGGCCTCCCTTGCCCCATTCACCTTCATGGCTCACACCAGCACATCCTCTGCTGCTACTTTCCTGTCTCACTGGATCCAAGGCATTTTCCAGCTGTTCACTACTCACTGTGATTTTAATATTGTTAATATCCTATTAAAAATCTTTCTTATTGCAAAAAATGAAAACAAGCAGCAATTTAAAAATTAAGCTGGTTTCAAATTCAGGAAGCATTTTGGAGGTCTCCATTTGGCACAATTCTGAGCTGTGTCCACAAAGAGTAAACTGACAGAACATCCAAATTATAAATGCAGGACATTTTGTTAAAGGTTGCAGTACAAATATCAAAGAAGGCTCACCAGCAAGAATGACTGTAGTACCAAGGATTAGAAGAAAAAAAAAATTTTTATTATTTTGTTTTTTGTTCATCATGTAACAGTTAGCTGGAGATTCCATTACAACTCCTGTGCAGCTTTGTTATTAGGAATCAAAAGACACAATGCAATTTGCAGAGAATTGTGAAAATGGTTTCACAGGTTATTTAAACAGAGACAGGTTTGCCAGACAGAAGAACAAGATAAAGAAAAAAGGGCATTATAACCACACACCAGCTAGGAAATTTAACCTGATTTGAACACACAGCTTTTCAAAACTGCTACAAAATGACCTATTTGATTTATTTTAATGCCTGTGATAACAATTCAGAAAGACTAAAGAGCCTATGAGAACTAAGATTCCATGATTTCAATTAATCCGTACTTTAATCTTCCCATTTAAAACATTAATACCAAAAAAATAGAACAAATGAAGCAAAAACTTAAATATAATTTCACAAATGGCAGACTTTATAGAATAGAACCCTCAGATTCTGTTGGTAAACACAGTTAATGAAACAAAGCATTCTATTCACTTTCTCCCAGCTATTCCTTATGCTGTAACCACACTAAATGTGCTTTTCTGAGCAGCTCTTTCCAAGGGCTGAAGCAAACAACAGCAGTAAGTGAAAGGCAGCTCTGAACAATTAATTAATGTCATGTAGATAGAAAATGATGGATGTTTCCCCCCCTTCTCTGTCCTAGGAGCTGCCTGGAGGAAGCTGTCTCTGGGACTCAGCTGCATCACCTCGCTCTTATCACGCTCAGCTGAATGCAAGTAACCCACACAGTGCCACTGCAGTTTGATTAGGACAAAACTGAATCCATTACCATCCCCTCTCTGCATTTATTGTCCCCAGGGGAGGCTGGAAATTTTCCCCCAAATGGAAAAAGCAGAAGAATTCAGGAGAAGTGCTGTGTAAGCTTGGCTAGTAGAGGAAAAAAGACATCCTTATGTCCATGGTGACTCCCTGTCACATACTGCATGTCTGACTGCAGGATCTGTCTGCAGTATCTGTGCTCTGGACACTCGAACCAGTTTGTTTGGGTTCTGACTTCTACCACCAGTAAAACTGTAAGCAATGCATCTGTCACCAATATCTGTGCAATATAATCACACACGGGGCCAGCCTGCAGTCTGTGAGCCAAGGGACCTCTCAGTGCAGAGATCCTCTATCACCAAGAGTGTTCAGGCCCAAAAAAACATAATTTTTCAGTCTGTAGAGGATTTATCAAAACCAAAGATTCTACACAGTCCCTTGCATGCATATCCAGAAAATCCACTTGGAATGACCCATGGCAATAAGCTTGCAATGTGAGGAACTACCCTGCCTTTCAACACAACTTACTGTCTCTTCCATCTTTGATCCCCAAAAAGACTTCCAAGGAATTACCAAAGGCAGCCAGTAATCAAGGTCTTTCAGGTTTCCTTCATTTCTTCCCCTGGAAGAGTTTTATGAAGCTAACAGTGGGATAAGTAAGAACACAGTACTCAAACCACTATTTATTCTGAACCCTATTAAAATTTAAGAATCTTATGAAAGAGCTCACTGGAATTGTTTCAGAGAGCTGCTAGAAAACTGCTGTGGGCTTTGGGCTAAACACACTTCAAGTACTGAACTGCTGGTGAAAAGTACCTTTACAAATCCCCTACACTGTAAAGAACCACTGAGTGGGTTTGTGCCTTCCTAGCCACAAACCAGCACCATTTGATACTGCTCTGCACAACAAGGTTGTCCTTTCTAGAAGCTGACAATTTAATCATGATCTAGTTTAAATAACTAATGCAACACTGAGTTCCAGCATGCAAACAGAAAAAATAGCAGGTCTCAGAAGCATTACTCTGGGTAGAAAGTGGTTTCCATGTACCACCTATCTTCTGACAATGGGAAACAAGACTGAAAGAGTTTGTGGTGGGACCACGAGCATTTCCCTTCAACTCAGGAATTTATCTTAATCTTTCCCTTCATCCTCTTAATCTGCAGGCACCTGCACCTGTGCACAGACTGCCACCTTCCCCTCTGGCCACTTCTCCTATTGAATATCCTACCTAGTGTGATCCAAGAAGCAGTTTCTGTTCTGAGCAGCAGCCACTGCCTCTTGGTATCATCCATCTGACCTGTGATACCCTTCTGGGCTGGCTACTTTTATAAACTGTTTGCCAACTCCTTTCCCTTTCTCTCAGCATTGTTCACCCCCTGCTGAACCTATCCTGAGGTTCTGTCTTCTCCATGCATGCTCTGAGTATATTCTCTGAGGAGTTTCTGTACCAAATTGACACATTTCAACTGCTCAAGACAACCCAGAACGAGGCTGCTGCAAAGAAGTCTGCACTGCCAGCTGAGCAAGGCAGGACAGGCTTGTGTGGCTGCCCAAGGCAATGTGTGTGCACTGCAGGTGACAGATCCCCAGACAGCTCAGGCACCACAAAGCCTTGCCACAGGGAATGATGAACACCAGGTCCTCCACAATGCACAGCTGCAGTGGTCAAACTCACTCACCTAGAACAGGCTTAATTCACCACTTCTTGTCATGGAGATTCTAAACTGTATAGCCTTGCCCCAAGCTTTCTCTCAGCTGTGTGACAAAATTCTGAGAAAACCAGACTGTTGTTGCTGTTTGAACCATATTCCCTTGCAGCTGCAGAACTTGCAAAGGGAGGCACTCAGAACAGCACATCTGTGTCATCAGTCCATCCAAGTTTTCCTGTGAAATATGGGATTTCATTATCTTTCAATGAGACAGAACAGCCATGAGAAGAGATTCTCTCAATTTAGTGCCCAGAAACACACACCTAAAAATGTTTCTGAAATGTCAGCAGGATCATTTTAAAATAGAGATTTTGATAAATACAACGTAAGACTTGCCAGACTTAGTGTGAACTCTAATTCAGGTTTAATATTTACTAGATTTGAAAAGCCAGCATCATTTTTGAAGCTGCCACTTGTAAATAAACAAGAGACAGATTTCCATAGACACCATGTTGCAGCTGTAGACAGGAAAAACAGACACTAAAATCTTAATTAGGAGCCAAATTATCCAACTGGGATGCAGAATATTGAAGTATTTCAGTATAGGATCAAAACATTCAGACAGATTAATCGTGACAGTGTTGTTTTCCTACTTTTAATAGTGCTGTCTAAGCAGACAAATCAACATTCTGTCAGTTTGTAAATTTACAAACAGCTTTCCAATTACAGAGACTGGGGAGCTAAAGATAATCAAGGATTTTACAGGAGCTAAGTCAGGTGAGTTCTGCTCCAGCTTTGCTGTGCTAGGCCTTTTAACACCACAGAAAAACAAATCAAGGTTTTATTTTCACTGCAAGGCACTATCAAGAGCACACAATACCAACAATAGGCTGTTTTATTGCTAATAGAATTTGCCTGCATACAGAGCTGGGTTTTAATTTAATGCATTGTTACTGAAAAGATTCTGTGGGCCCTTTAAAATAATTTTTGTAAGCATTTGATTTATTTAGTAAATTCTTGAGACAACCAAGTGAGAATGATGTAATTTTTTGTTTGCTTAGCAGGGATATTTCAACAAACAACAAAAGGAAGAGACCTATTTTTGGACCATTAAGAAAAAGATACTGCTTTGGCATCTCAATTTCAATCTTCAAAATAAAGACATGTTCAAGCTATTAAAAGGGCTCTAAGGGAAGCCTCGTACTCTGCAGGGAGTCTACAATATATCACTGTTTTGTCTAAGAAAACCCAGGATATATTGCTTCTTTCTCAATTTTCTTTAATTTTAATTGCTTGCTAAACAGTTAAAGCATATCCAACATGCTGATGTTATTTTGTTTCACTTGAGTGAAAATCAGTTTCAAGTCACTTGTCACAGTCCATGAGGAAGAAAACTGGTTTTTCAGAACACGTGAGTAGTAAGAGGCTATCCCCCACTCACACATTAAATCTAAATGAAATGAACAGAAATTAGCCATTAAATATACCCATCTGCACATATCCATTATATACAAAGCTACCTACCACAGGTATCAAGCTGAAACTCAGTGGCAAATAATCAGTGTTAATTAGGTGTTGATTTTATTGCCTCACTGTCCAGACCTTTGGAGCCAGAATTAACCTCTCCCACTTCATCTCAGAGATGTACACACATCATACATGGACTGCAGCAGGAGCAGCAAAGGAGGCAGGATGAGCTCCAAGACCCATCCTTTGGCTTGCAACTGCTTGATTCTGCTACCATTAGAACAGACCAAAACATACAGTCCTTTTTATGGCTGAGAAATTAGATCTATTTTTACAACAAATATCCTGGCATCAAACAAAGCAAATTACCTAATTCACACTGCAGAACAAAACAATTTTGCCATGGCATAAATGAGCATTTTCCAGTTAAATACCCAGCAGGTTTGGATATTTGTAAGCTCAACCTCTTTTACAGAGCAACACCAAATACAATCAGTGCTTTATAACCACTCCAGGCATGGCCCCAAAAGCTGTAAAGCATCTGATAAGGGACTTTTAGTCAGCCTTACTATTTCACTTGGAACTAAAAATCTGAGGGAACCATTTTTCTTCACTGGGGAAAAACAGCCACTGCCCTATCTGAGAGATGCTTTCAAAACATGAAAACATTTTAAATGTGTTTTCCACTAGCAAATTCTTCTTTCATAACCTATTAAAAAGCTACAAGCAAATGCCATCATGGTGACACTTGTAGATTATTGTAAGACTCAAATTGCATTATTTCTGTTTATTTCCCAATATCTACTAGAAAAAAGAAGAGTTTATCTTGACCAATGGCATTCTGGCTTGGATCTGCAGCAGTGTGGCCAGAGGACCAGGGCAGTGACCACCCCTCTGTTCTGGGCACTGCTGAGGCTTCACCTCCAATCGTGGGGTCAGTTTTGGGCACCTCATTATGGGAAAGACTTTGAGGTGCTGGAGTGTGTCCAGAGAAGGGAACTGAGCTGAGGAAGGCTCTGGAGAAAAGAAAGCTCAGGGCTCTCCTGAGCTCCTTCTGGCTCTCTACAACCCCCTGAAGGAGCCTGTAGTCAGGTGGGAGCTGTTCTCCCTCCAGGTAATGAGCAACAGGACAAGAGGAAAAGGCCTCAAGCTGTACCAGAGGAGGTTTAGATTGGACACTAGGAAAACTTTCTTCATGGAAAGGGTTGTAAAGTACTGGAACAGGCTGCCCAGGGAAGTGTAGATGTGTCACCCAATTACATGATTTAGTGGTGTCCTTGGAAATGCTGGCTTGACTCAATGATGCTAAAGGTCTTTTCTTAATGATTCTATGAATATATTTAGTCAAAAGTGCATCTTCTTTGCTGCTTCTCCTTTTGCCATAATGTATTTCTGAATCTAAAGAATTTAGACAGAGGGCTGATGAATACCAGTAAACACAGGGGTGGATGTAAAGATTTCAAATGATGCAGATGTGTTTAATAGAGTTGCTGTTGCCTCCAGTTAACTTGCACTGAGGAAAGCCCTTTTGAAGACAAGGCTTCTCTAAAAGCTCAGTTCAACATGCCAGGCTGAATGAGAAGTGGTAACAAGCACATTCATTCACAAGTGTTACAAGAGAAACAGCTGGAAGGGCAAAAACAGACTGCAAAATGAGTCTGAACAGTTTGTTTAGTTGAGAAAATGGAAAGACTGAAGAAACAAAAAACTGTGGCTAACCACAAATTGTCAAGATGAGTATTCAAGCTACTACTTAGACAAAGAAAATAATATAAAAAAGGATGATAGGGAAATCTGTGTTTATAACAACATGTCTTGAGGAAAATGATTTTTGGAACAATGATGGAGAAGGATCAAAGTTAGAGGGAATGGTTTTCCAGAAAAATCACATAAATTAACATACATTCCTATATAAGTATCAGGAAGCACCTTCTGCTTGATGGGCTTATGTAATAAATGAGCAACAAATAGACCACAGAAATTAAGACTGGGATTATAAAAGAAAAGGAAATTACACCAGGAATTTCTCTCCGAGTCTTCTCTAACACTAGAAGCAAAAGGCAGACAATCCTAGATTTAAGTGGTAATTTCATACAAAATATAAAACCAGACAGAACGGGCAAAAGGATGGGAAAGGGGCACTCAAATAATTACAAAGAGAAGGAGACAGGCAAGAAAGAAACAGAAACATATCTGTAACAAGATTTGTTATGGGAATAATGTTAAGAAATATGAGCTAATAAAAAGGAAGGAAGGAGTTACAGCACAAGTGATTTTGAAGGTCAAGTTGGTTATGTTCACTGCTTCAGAGCACATTTTTCCTGCAGTTCCCTTCAGAAAGTCACCAAACCTAGACCAGAACTCTAGGCTGGGGCACACCTCCCAGTAATTTCACACAGTTGAAAAATGTCAAATGATCTCCGTAATATAAAATAATGTGCATATTTTAACAAATGTCATTGCACTTTAAAAAAATTCACTCTCTGACATTGAGATTTAATGAGCAGCAGCAAGGAGATCTTAGTCAGCCTTGTCTAGAAAGAGAACCTGAAGAGAACACAAGCCAAGTAGGGATGCACCAAAGGGCAGGTGCACCCCAAGAAATGACAGGACCTAAGAAAGTGCAAATAAAAATTGTTTAAGAATATAAAGTCAAAGCGTGAAGGACAGAAATGATTTGTCAGATATCACAAACCTCAGTGCCTCCAGGAAAGAAGCTCCTGGTAAAAAGTTGTCATGTCTGGTAGCTGGAAGAGGCAACTGTAAAAGCAGTTCAATTGAGTGCAGAAGCATCCACACAACTTTTTCTGTGCTTTTCCCCCAAGATGTCTGATCTATTTACAAACTGTTCAGGTCAGAGCCATGTATTACCATGAGTTTATTAACTGAGCAGCAGAAATGAGCCCCATTCTGAGGCTCATCCTTTAGTCCTGCTGGTCTGTAAAGAAAAGGGGCCCTCAAAGACAACTGATTCATCACTGGGTGAGAGCTCAACACTGGTGAGTAAACATCTAGTGGCCAAATGGACACAAATAAAATAACAGCATAAAAGTGTAACTGCTTCATTTCCTTGGAGTATAAAAAGACTGTGAAAGTCCAAAAGAAAGACTCATAATTCTTGATCTGTTGCATGCCCATCATCTTGCATGACCATTCTATGAGGGTCATGGATATACTTGTGTCTATAAAGCAAGGAATATTTGATTACTTGCATAAAATGTGCTTTCAAGACTTCACGAATAGAAATAATTAAACCACTAACAATCATCACTTTGTACTCTTCAAAACCTCACCTCAACAGTTTATCATGTGAATTTTGCTTATCCCTGATGACAACAAAAACCTTTTTACTTGCATCAAATTCAAGGTGAAACTTATTATAAGACTCAACCATTTTATAAAAATTTACAGTGTATCAAGCAAACCTATTCAATACTTCAATTGCTCAAGCTCATGGCTGTGAGGTCTTTCAAACTGTTTGCATTTTACAGTGTAAGCCCACCATGGCAGACACAACCTATGCATATATTCATGATCCATTTAAACACAGGACAGTTCAGGAGGCCTACAAGGAATCCTGTGCAATCACTTGACAAATCTGATACTTCAGAATATTAAAAATGTCAAAATTAAGAGAATGTCAATAGCAGTGTTCTGGCATTATATTTTTCTGCATCAGAAATACTTTGATACAGAACTTTTTTCAGCAAAATTCCAGTATGGAGCTATAAGATATATGCCCACTTACAAGATACTGCTGCCATTACTTATGTGCAATTTTAAACAATAATTTTGTACATAGATACTTCTCAGCTTTGATGAGACAAAAAATCCTTCAACAGCAGCTGAAAGATTTATTTACAAGTTCTTTTTAACCCTTATGTAATTTTTAAAGTATTTTGTATCTAGATTTAATGGTAACAGCACTGTAACACAGCCACTGTTGCACCCCCAAGTGAATTCAAATGTACCTGCTTCTACAGGAATTGGCTTCTCCAGGAGGAAAATTGTCTGTTTCCAGTGTGTTTTGGTACACTGGGGACCAGTTGAAAACAAGACCTGCAACGGGAGAGTTCAAGAGTTTGATTAAAAACAACCTTTTTCATATCACACTGCATCAATCAATTACCAAACACAAATGCATATGAAGTCTTTGCTACAGCAAAACAGACTCTCTGCCAAACACCTTGAGGCAAAACAAAATCTTCATCTCTCAAAGACATTTTTAAAATGCATAACCCCAAATACTCACCTTGTTGTGGCAGTTCTTCTCAAAAAATACATCAAAGTAACCAGCAATTGCCTATAAAAAAAGGAATTAAAATGTAAATATGATAAAGAAAGAATAGTGAAATCACTAGTGAAAAATAGTGAATCACTCAAGAAAAATTCTGTGATTCATTTACTGGAATTTCTCTTCCTTTTCAATTGTTTACTAAAAGGAACAAACTTATATTTATGCTTTCAAGTATGCTAGAAATCCTAGGTAAAAAAAGAAAAAAAAGCTGCCATTACACCTTTGCTCTACTTGAGAATATTTAGCCCGCTGTAACTGCATTTTATTGCACATCACATTTTAGTATGAGATTCCACGTGCCTTAACTGCAATCAGAATCATACATGAGAAAAGAGCCTTTCAGATGTGCAAACCCACAAGCACAAAACTCAGTCCTTGTCCTGTCCATGACCCTCAGTAAACAGACACCAAGTACAAGGGATTCTGCATGGCTGGTTCACCTGTGTGCCTAAACAGCAATTTCCACAGAAGCTCCCTGTGACCAGAGGCAGAGCACAACCAGGCAGAGAATCCTTTTCTTCCTCTATTACACACACAGGTGAAGAAAAACATTCACAAATGTTTCCTGCTGGCCCTTCCAGCAGCTAATAGCTTCTAATTGTAACTCTCCATATGATTCCTGCTCTGTCCCTCCTGCCATCCACTTCAGTCATCCCTCTTCAGTGCCTAATTCATTAGTGGGACTTTTCTTCCAGTTTGAATAGGAAATCACAGACTAGTTTGGGTTGAAAGGGGCCTAAAAGATCATCTTGTTCCAACCTCTCTGCCATGGACAGGGACAATTTCCACTAAAAAAAGGCTATCTTTGGACAATCAACTTTCTGTCTCCGGGTCAGAAGAAAGACAGAGCTCTGCACAACATTGAATATGTGAATTTACTCATGGTAGAGAATACAGATCACCATGAAAACATTTTTTCTGCAAAGTAAGTCCCAAAGGAAAGTGAAGATATTTACTCCTGTTTTGACTAACCAGTCAAGTACAAGAATGTAAGATATATAATAAAGATACCTATGAGTCTCTAACAAGGAAATCATTAAAAATAACGATGACATCTTATCTGGATGGACACAAATGAAATGATTTGGGGATGAAAGATTAACACTGCACTGTCTGAAAACTTTTGTAGTGCAACTGAATAAAAAAATGTTTTCAGTTTTTTATTTTAAAAGGGTGAGCCACAGGCTACGTGCATCAAAGTGGGATATATATATTCAGTGCTTTTTTGCTTTTTGTGTTTCCTCAGCTGTAACTTGCTTGTGGAATAGCTATCATAGGGAATATTAGACAAGTTTTGGTGGTCAGTAGCTACTGGGTTTGGTTTCCACCAAGCCAGGTTGTTCCAAGCCCATCCAACCTGGCCATGAACACTTCAAGGGCTGGGCAGCCACAGCTTCTCTGGGCAATCTGTGCCAGTTCCATGCTGCCCTCATAGGGAAGAATTTCTTCCTAATAGTAATAGATATAAAATGTTCATACAAAAACCAGCATATTGACACTCTTAGTCACTCAGCCTTTTAATGCTGGCCTGCTTTTTTGACAAAAAGTGGCTTGTGAGAGACCCAGAAACCCAAATAAACAACTGGAAGATGCTAATAAAACATCCCAAACTATGGTGCCTGTGAAATCCTGTCCATGCTCACCTTTATTTGCTTCCTCCTGTCCTGTGAAAAGGCTAAAGCACATCAGACCCTGGTGCCAAGGCAGTTTTGCTTTTCTATCTGAAGAAATGACCCAAACAGAGCTTTTGAGTAGCTACAGGGAGCTGAAGTTTTTTTCCATGAAAACTCACAGCGAGCAACCTATTGTAACCTCTCTCTCTTAGTGCACCAGGGCTTTCCTCCTAGCCCAGGACCAGGAAAAGCTGTTGTTCTGAAAAGCTAAAATGACAATTTCTATAGTACACCCTTCATACAGATTCCCACAAGATAGTGACAGAAAAAAAAGTAAAACTTGCTTACAAAATTAGAGCATAGGTTTTTATCATTATGAAATATATAATATGAATAAGTCATTCAGGTATTTTTCGTCTCTAGTCTAAATCCAAAAAAATGAAGAACACAAGGCATTAAAACAGTAAAACTGTGCTAAAGCATCTGCTTTCCACCGAAGGGCACTCCAGACAGGCCTGGCAAGTTCCAAATTCCAACGTGGTTAAGAGTTAAAATACAAAACAAACTATGGAGACACTGGGAGCCCCTCATGACAAATGAAACTCAGACAGTGGAAACTGTGACTCTTCCAGCCTTTTAGTAAAGTGCTATCACTCAATCTGAGAGTCTCATTCCCAAGTGAATTAAAGCCTTGTCTCTAATATGCCTTTTGAGTAAAGATTGAGAAGGTTTTGACAAAGTTCTATTGACATATCAGACTACTTTTACTGATGCACAATTTTTTCTGGACATCAGTCAGAGATCTACTAAGTCATATAAAATATTTTTCAACCATCAGCTCAATACTGCTGGTATACTTACAAACAAGACCTAGGACATGACTACTGCAGGAAAACAAGGTTGTGACAACAAAAATACATTGAGGAGAAAAAGAAATCTGGCCTTCAGAGAAAACAAGACAATCAAGCTATATCTTGGATCAAAAAGTCAAAAGCAGACAGCACAGCTAAGGTGGATGCAAGTATCCATACACTTGGAAACAAGAAGTGACAGAAACACTCCACATGCTACCATGGAAAGGTCCCAGAGAATTATTTTTTGGGGTCAAGTTTAGGTTGAAAAGAAACTCAGTTATAAGGAAAGAGAGTGTTCCCACCTGCCTCCCCTGTGTTAAGGGAAACACCTTTTGTAAATGACTAGATAAATAACTATTTTATTCTTTACAGTATCAGTAGTTTCCCTATCTGAAACAAGATGAAACACTCACTTTGAATAGCTAATCCAGAGTAGTAATAATAATTATTACACATCACAAAGATGCCCTTAAACAGAGCTCCAGGGATTACAGAGCTCTACATTGATCCATTAATTTCTTCTTGTTATGTTCTAAAATTGATAGGTGTCCTTCAACATTGAAATAACTGTTGAGCCAAAAGAAACCAAAAATAGAAAAATACTATTGCTAAAGTTCCAGAGGATATGCTCCAGTGAACAGTTCTGGGAATTCCTCAAAATTCTGCCAGCTAAAACTGGGCAGCAGAGGCACCCCAAAACTGAAACACAGACTCTGGTGAGTTGTGTCAAGAGACAACTCCAGCCCTGTTTAGCTGAACAGAAATTATATTTTAAAGTTAAATACATAAAGGGGAAAGCTTGAATGATGTTTTGAAAACTAACTGTAAGAGCACATACTGCAATTGAGAAATCTAATAAGCATCTTTCATTAATAATTTTCAAAATGTTTTTGAGCCAACTAAAAGAACCAACCACACACACGTTTGGTTTGATGATTTTCTTTCTGAAATTGGTTACAACTAATGCAATTTTTTTTTTTTTACCAACAATGTGTTTAATCTCCATGTCTCATATTTTAAACCTTTGGGAAAATAAGAAGTCTAATACCAAACCCAGTAGCTACTGACCACCAAAACTTGTCTAATATTCCCTATGATAGCTATTCCACAAGCAAGTTACAGCTGAGGAAACACAAAAAGCAAAAAAGCACTGAATATATATATCCCACTTTGATGCACGTAGCCTGTGGCTCACCCTTTTAAAATAAAAAACTGAAAACATTTAAACCTTCTGTTCAACAGAATCGGTTATTTGCATAAATCCAGGGAATAATTTCCACCTCAACTCTATGCCACAGCTTCCCAGTAAGTCCAGCCTACATGAAGTCCCTTCTTTTCCTCTCCCTGATTTCACATGGAAGATTTTGTGTGCTGGATTGCATGTGCTGCCCTGCCAGTGACACTCAATTTATCCAAGTGAGACACTATTTTCATGAAATAAGTTCAGTTTTATTTCTGAACAGACACCCTATAGGAGGTATTAAATTCACCAGCTGTTCTCAAGGAACTGATTGTTTTGTATGGTCCTCCATAGCTTGTGTACATTCATATATGCTCATTCAAACACAATGCTATGCTTAAAATTTTAATTATATTGTCAGTGTTCTGAGATCTTTCTGCTTTTGAGCTGTTTTGTCATATTTTGTCTGCCCCAGGCCAAAGGGATTTCAAGTCAGCTACACAGATACCTTACAAGAGCACACCCAGCCTCCCTAAATCCTGCCAGGTGATTCTGCAGAACAACACAAGCAAGGCTTTGAGGTACTGGAGAGGCTCCAAAGAAATGGAGCTGGGGAAGGGTCTGGAGCACAAATCTGATGAGGAGGAGCTGAGGGAGCTGGGAGTGTTTAGTCTGGAAAAAAGAAGGCTCAGAGGGGACATTCTCACTCTCTACAACTCCCTCAAAAGAGGCGTTGAGAAAATGGCCTCAAGTGGCACCAAGGGAGTTGAGATTGGATATTAGGAAAAATTTCTTCACCACAAGGCTGTCAGGTATTGGAACAGACTCTCTGGGGAAGTCACCATTCCTGGAGTGATTAAAGTCATGTGAATGTGGCACCTGGGGACACGGTTAAGTGCTGGGTTAGAAGCTGGACTCCATGATCTTAAAGGCCTTTTCCAATCTAAAGAATTCTGTGTACGCCTCTGGAAAAGTATTGAAGGATACAAAGGCATAACACAATTCTAATTATTTGTCCCCTCAGTGTTTTGCAAAAAGCTTGATACAAACCATTAGATTTTCTACTTTTACATGAAGCAGTGGGAATCACAGAATATTGTGGGTTGCAAGGGACACAAGGATCATTGAGTTCATGGCCCATACGAGATTGATCCCTCAACCCTGGCATTATGAGCACCATGCCCTGACCAACTGAGCCAATGGTTCAGTATTTCTTGAAAGAGCTCTGCAAAACTAAAATTTCTGACAGCATCACACAGGTCTGTTTCAACACACTCCAAAAATCCCTAAAACTAAATCATCACCACCACTCTCAAGCTGTGTTAGTACTGCACCACTTTTGAAATAATCTGGTACCTCACACTGATGGATTGGAGAAAAGGAAAAACAAGGCAGAAGTAAAGGACATGCAGATGATGCTTTCTTCGATTTTATCTACAATCATTAGTCCTGTGGATTTAAAAACAAGGTCTCACTAATCTAAAAACTGACACAATTCAAAGGTGAAATACTTGATAACAAAAAATTAGCTATAATATTGTGGGTTTGTTTACTATCTTCTTTTAAGGAATTTGTACCTTCCCTTTTTTCTTTTTGTAACTTGTTGGTGTTTTAGGTTGAAATGCACAATTCTGTATTTTTTATGTTTAAGTGCATTTCAGAGAAATACTTCTGTAAAAGTGAAATTCAAAATATTTTCCTTTCATTTCACTTTTGAACACCACCCCAAACTACAGTAGCTATACTAACCACAAACATCCATTAGACATGCAGTGCTACAAAGAGATTTCCAATGTCTACAAACTGAAGGAAGATTCAGTCCTCCCCTCTTGTTGTGTAATTTATCAAATGCAGTAAAATATAAGAAAAATCCCCACAAGTGGCATACTAGAAGCAATCACAGACACATGCATATTAAAATGAAATATAGGGCTGGCCAGATTTTCATTAAAGGTGACATCTTTTTTACAAGAAGTCAAACTAAAGAAAAGGAACAAGCCAATAACTTCCCCTTGAATTTTAAATGATGCTTTACAACTACTGCCTTGGATTATTTTTCTTCTTGTTTTTTATTTTTTTTAAGCATAATGATAGCTGCTATTTCTCCTACTGCAATTTCTCTCATCTTTTTGCTACACCGTTGACAGCTCATTTACAACTTCACCTACAACTAATCAGTAAGAATTTAAACCTCCTCTGGAAAAATCTTTCAAGTGTCAGTCTCCTGAATACCATAAAAGAAGAAAACAAAAATAATGCCTTCTAAACTGGCAATAAATAACTACAACTCTAGTCTGACACATGCTCAAGCCTCAAAGGACAGTAAATATTAGGAAACACTACCAAAATATTATTCTTCGTGTTCTCAAATAACCTGTCAGGAGAAAAGATGAGCTACGAGGACAGAAACTCCAACTCCAAAACAAAGCCAATGTATCTACCCAGGGAACTAAGGTGGCCAAATAAGGAATGAAGGAAACATTAAAGATTAGATAAACATTAACAGATATACATTACTGAGACTGCAGAACAGCATCCTACAAAGGTCAACTCAACTAAAAATAAAATATTCCTGAAATTAAAATAGCAGCCACAAACTCCTACCCAATTTTGTCAACCCCACATTTTGATGAAGAGTTCATGTAGCTTAAGGTCTTCATCCATTACTGAGGGTTTCTAAGGTGTCTGTGCAAGCATATGAAACACCTGTAAATTAAGCAGGTCCTCCCAGTAAGATTCACTTGACTTAAAACTGTTTCTTTTCCCTCCCAGCTAAATGATCTCAAGACCATTTTCCTCCCCATTTATTCATACAACATGTACCAAATATAATAAAACCACAAAAAGCTTTAACATAGGATAAATGAGTATTAGTACACATTATTTACACTCTTCCACTCAGAGCCTTCAGCTGAAATGCAAAGAAAAGTCTATATGTTAATTCAAATACATCTGAACACTAAGGCTTTTTTTCCTAAAGAAAATGGCTGGCTGTACATGCAGCATTTTAACAGGACAAAACAAATGAGACTGCTGCTTTCCTTATGAGAACTCCAAGGCAGCCTCACCAATTCACTTAGGACCAAGGAAATTAAAAATTATCATCATCACTATCACCTACAGTGAGTAATTTATCATCCTTGTTCTTCACTAGTATCATGTTCCAACAGTGAGCGGCTACAACAAATACAATTAGACAGCTGGCCACAGGAGTGGGAGATAATGTGCTTTTGATGGAGTTTATCCAAGCATGGAGATGGAATGTTTGTCATCCATGCAGCAGAGTTGCTGTGTTTTTATCACAGGGAAAAGAAACCCCTGGCAATTAAACCCCAGCCATTTTGTGGTTTAGAGCTTTATAATCTGGACATCACTGCAGAGGAGGCTACAGATAAGTAAATAGATGAGAAGGACAAAATCTGCTTTGCAACATGGTACAGCAGTGTTTCCTTCACTCAGAAACTGGGCATTCAAGATGAGTTTAACTGTGGTACCCAAAACAGATGAACAACTTCTGGCTTAAAAAATTTAGTCTCTCACCTAAGACTGGAACCAAAGATTCATATGGTAATACTTCTTGTTGGCTCCCAAGTGGAAGACCAGATATTAAGAAATGAAACTGCCTAACACTTAAGAAAATTTGAACAAGCAAAGATCTTTTCCTTAGTCAGAATAATTTTCTCTAGTCAACTCAACTTCCTTTTTCCTCCTGAAGGTTTTAATACATCAGTCACGTCCTCTAGTTCATTATCCTTCTTTCACCCCCTTCCTCCCTCCCACTTTTTATACACAGCCCCTGCTCTTTGACAAGATCTCCTGGGAGCAATGAAGAGATACTGCCATTTTCCTCTCAGGGGATATTGTTATTCAGCTAGGAAAGATCAACCTTGATGGACTCACAGGGGAAACGCTTGCAAACAAAGAGAAAGTTTGTCAATTGATTTCTATACTGAGGGTAATCACCATTATATTTTATCTCAAAAGCTCACGCAGTGATCAACTTAGAATACAATTAATGGAGTATTTTTCTAGCAGCATCTACTAACTGATATTAGCCAGATGTCTCATTAAAATCAGCAGTGACAAACTCTAGCTCTTTATTAGGAAAATGCACTTCTGCAGGCTAATTAATTTTTTTTTTTTTTGTCTATTATCTTTGCAGGACCGAAATCAAGTCAACTTGCAATAAAAGTGCTCTGGAACAATTTCTTGTAATGATTCCATGCAACCATTTCACGCCTTGAAAACTTTCAATCTTTGAAAGCTAAAATAATGATATATAAAATTAATGCTAGGAAATGCTTCTTTGTGGCAAAGTATGCAAGGAATGAAGGAAAAATTAATAGAAGTAATATATTCTCAGAAAAAAGCCTTAACTGCCCCACCCTATCTCAGGACTTATACACCAACCAGCACATAAAAGACCATATTTAAAATATTTCTTTTTGCTCAATCATTTTGTATTTCTTATGTGTAACAGAATTTTTTTTGGAAGACTTAATTTCTTGAACAGTTGGAATAAAAAGAACTGTTTAGAGCCTGAATATTTTTTTAAGGCTATGACTCAATATATTACAGAAGTATTTGCAATTCACTCAGGATGCACCTACAGTAAGACATGAGGCTCATCTCTTATGAGCATGACTTAATACTCTGCTTGGGGGTTTTCTGGTCACACAGAAGTATGAGAGTAGTTTCAAATAGGTGGAAGGACAAAACACTTAGATGTGTTTGTGAACACAAATCAGATAGTTTTGTGAACTGCACAGCTCTTCTATTTTACACAAGCTCACCTTGATGGCTGGGCATTCATGTCCTTAGTACATCCATCCAAACCCAGAAAACAACCAGCTGACAAAAAACTAAGGACAGATTTTCGAGGAATTTAACATTGTTTTACATGGGCAGATAGTGATAGGACAAGGGGGAGTGGTTTTAAACTAAAAGAGGAAAGATTTAGATTAGGTATTAGGGGAAACTCTTACTGTGAGGGTGGTGAGGCCTTGGCACATTCCCCAGAGAAGCTGTGGCTGCCCCATTCCTGCAAGTGTTCAAGGCCACGCTGGGTGGTGCTTGGAGCAACCTGACCCAAGGGGTGGCATCCCTGGGCACAGCAGGGGGGTGGAACCAGGGGATCTTTGGGATCCCTTCCAAGCCAAAGCATTCTATGATTTTGCCACAGAACTATGAAGTGCAGCATCTCCTGCCTGAGGGATCCAAGCCACGACCAGAGCAAATGTGGTAATGAGTTGGTAAAAAACTAGAATTATGGTTCTGACTCCTGTCAGCATCCTGTCCTGTTAGCACAGACAGGCAGACAGGCTGATGGGAGGAGGCAGCAGACCCTGATATGGCTGCTATTTCCAGAGATGCCAGCTGAGACTTCAGCTCCTCACACTCCAACCAGAAGAGCCCACAGCTCTTTTCTCCAGCTACTTGCTACATTACTTCCCACCAGTGCAAAGCTTCTGCAAAACCAAGTTCAGCCACAGCAGCCAATGCATCCCATGCTGCTGACACACTTCAGTGCAGGAATGTCTGCCTCACAAAGTGCCCTGGGAGGGGGCATGGAAACCCACCCCCCTCAGCCAGGAACACCAGGAGCTGCTCTGCAAGAGGATCCCCAGAACAAACAACAGAACCATGTTTCCCTACATTTTTCAGTACCTGGTTTCTAAGGACAAATTATTCAACAGAGCCAGTCTTATTCTGATGGTAACACTGCTCTGCTATCAGCAATGTGGATGGCAATACCAGGAATAAAACAACCAAATCTGCTTCCACACTTCCATGGCTGAGGAAAAGCTGCTTCGAAATGAAATATAAGATGGATTTCCAAATTGCTATTTTTGTGGAATATCTTTGGTAAATAAAGCAAAGATATTTTAAAATGTTTGTATTTTAAAAACCCTGTGAAAAATCCTAAGAGACAAGTACAAAACCCTAGAATTTTGGGAAATGTAGGCAACGTTTTCTTTTTGTGCAGAAAATGAAAGGTCAGTAAAACAACAAAACATATGCAAAGAAGAAAAACATCAAATATTATTTTCAAAGGACAAATTGCAATCTTAAAGCATCTCCTCAAAAATTACAACATAAATAATGGACTTTTATTGTTCATTTACTGCAAGGTTAGGCAGCCTGATATGATGGATGAACTGTCAAGCCCCAACTAAACTTCTACAATCCATCATAGAAACTGTGGAAATTTCACTCAAAGTGTCAATAAACCTAAATGATGAAGTGCAAAATACTTTACAGCATTCTGATCATTTTTTAGAACCTGCATTCACTGCAAAATATCAGAAACACTGCTCTTTCCTCAGTTCCCTCCCCTTCTTGGAAGTCATAAAATGCAGGTATACATCTTGATTTATATGCCAATTATGCCACGGAATGAAGAACAGAAATGAAGTTTTTGTAAGAGTCCAATGCTGGGGAAAACAATATTTATAAAATAAGCTATTTTACTTTATCCAAACATCAGAAAGATGACCAACATTTTGTAAACATTTCTATTTAATCAGTTATTCAAATGTGGCCATAATAAGCAAATTAAACCAGGGCTGCAGTAGAGCTTGATCTCAAATCAAACTTGACTATGCCCTGAGGCAACTAGAATTATCCTATGATACCCTGAAACAGGAGAGGTTTCATTTGTATGCACAGTAAAATATACAGGTTGTATAGATAATAAACCCAAAAATGTTTCTGTGTATTTACCTAGTGTGGTGATAATTGAGAAATAAATATGAGATATTTGCACATACCTAGTAATTAAAAATGATAATGATTTAAACTACATACATGGGAAAATTCCCTTTTTGACACCAACAAAGTCTTATGCAGACTGTTACTCTGCAAAAATGCTGGCAAATGCAGCAGCATGAACTAACACCCAAACCAGGAATTACATGGCCTGATGCAGGCATCCAAGATTCTGTCATCAGCCTGATCAGTTTATATCATACAGAAACATATTCTCTGTGTCCATGTCAGAAGAAGCCTACAGCTCTTCTTTGTATACTCATGCAAAAGCCCAATAAACCAGTTGTAGCAGAATTAATCTCAATATATTAGAAGTAAGCTAAAAATTACCTCTTTTCACTTGATTTTGTGATGTGACTCAAGCATTAAACTCCTAAAAGTTTCACAATACTCCACAGGACAAAAAATTCCAGCTTTTAATACTGACTTCAGAGTGCAATGCTGTTTTGTCAAATTCGATGGTGGTATTTTAATAAACTGGTAGAAAGCACTTATAATTTGTACTGAATATAAAAGCAAACTACTGACATTACTGTAAAAATTAGGCCACCCTGCCTCTGCTTGTAATGTGGTGTTTGAAAGCTCAATGCATTACTTAGGCAAGCTAACACCAGACTTTCCTGTATTTCAGAAAACGTACTAGAGAACAGAACAGAAAGATTTCAGTGCTAAAGCTCCTTACCCTTCCCTTTCCTCAGCTACTTGTATTCCCCCACAACAGCAAGACTGGAGTTTTACATCCATCTCTATAGAAAAAGCTCATCTGACACCTCTGTACTGCAGAAATGAATGTTTCAAGGCAAGGACTGATGATAAATGAAGGATAATTAATAGGTTGTCTCTTAGTCCAATGCAATACCAACCATGTATGAAGAAGCTCAAATTGTCTTACCGTACACTGAGTGCTCCTTGTAATGCTCAGGGTGAAATCTGAAGAGAATTCCAAGTCTGGAGTGGCTGCAGTATTACAGTCAATATGCTGTCAAAAGGGTAATAAAATTCTGTCAGTAACAGTGAGGAATGTCAATTAAGATCTCCCTTTAGACAAAGGTTGTTCAGTTGTCCTCATTAGGAGACGGTATCTATGAGGCAATACAAGTTCAGCTTTCCAAAAAATGGGAAGAGACTAAGAAACCACCTAATCCCATGTGCCAAGACACCTGAAACTCCTCTTCCTCACATGCTCAAATAGACACTTTGGGTAGTAGTGGTATGGAACTACACATGGCAGCTCATTCTGTTCAGGAAAGTTGCTTCTTGATGGCAGCTGCCCCTTGTTGAGAGGAAGCAGCTTGTGCAGGCATCTTGACCTGTTTTACCCCTTGTTCATGCAGTCACATGGTAAACCACAGCATCAAACTGGTTCACTGGACTCCTGGGGGGATTTGATTTGCCAGATTGGCTTTGTATCCATCATAGAATAAGTGAGGTTGAAAGACACCTTTGGAGAACCCCCTTTGCAGTCCTTCACTGGACTCACTCCAGGACATTAATCTCACTCCCGTGCTGGGGAACCTGAGACTGGACACAGCACTCCAGAAGCCAACTCCCTGGGGTGCAGGGGAGGATGCATCTCTCTGGAGCTACTGGTGAGAAGTGTCCTTCCTAATGCAGCCTAGGAGGCTGCTGGCTGCCTCTGCCACAAGGGTGTGTGTCACTGGCTCGTGGTCAGCTTAGTGTCAACCCCCAACTTCCTCTCTGCAAAGCTGCTTTCCAGCCAGGAGGCTCCCAAGCCTCTGTTGGTACATGGGGTTACTCTTCCCTCCTCTCTGCAGGATTTCTGCACCCAGCTCTGGGGTCCCAGCACAGGAAGGACATGGAGCTGTTGGAGTGAGCCCAGAGGAGGCCACCGAGGTAATGCAGCATCTCTCCTCTCAGGAAAGGCTGAGAGAATTGGGACTGGTCAGCCTGGAAAAGAGAAAGCTTTGGGGTGACCTAACTGTGGCCTTCTAGCACCTGAATGGAGCCTGCAGGAAAGATGGAGAGAAACCTTTTCAATGAGCACAGAGTGGCAAGGGGGGAATGGATTCAAACTAAAAGACAGCAGGTTTAGATTTGATATTAGGAAGAAATTTTTTACTGTAGGGTGGTGAAGCTCTGGCACAGGCTGCCCAGGGAAGCTGTGGCTGCTCCATCCCTGCAATTGTTCAAGGCCAGATTGGAGGGAGGTCTGAGCAACTCAGTCTAGTGGAAGGTGTCAGAAGGGAGCTGGAATTGGATGATCTTTAACCCAAAACCTTCTATGATTTTCATGCTGCTTTGTCTTTCTTCAGGGAGTGTTTTCCTTCCTGAAAAGTTACATTATAAACTATATAGAACAAGCAGCACCTGATGTGAGCAAACACACCAAAACATCTTCAGTAATAATCATAATGATGAATGGGAACATTTTTAAACTTTCCCTACAAAATATAATCCATTTGTTCTGTGGGATAGCTATTGATTAAAACCATTTACTTATAATGCCACTGTTCCTCAACTCATTAATTTTACTACTTTGTACTGTAACTCCAGCAAATAGGCACATGCATTGATTTTGGGTTATTTTAAAAACCATGATGGCTAAATGAGAACAAATGAGTATAATGCCATTCAGCACAACAGTTATGCTACATGCTGCACAATGACAAAATTTGATAAGCCCCTACATCTGAGCTGGACAGTGACTGCTCGTGACAGCACAGATTCCAAAGGGATACACATGCACTGTTATCAGTAGAGCATTCTCAAAGGAAATTCGGCTTTGGATAGAAGAAATCATAGAACAGAACAGTTAAATATGGGAAAATTACCTTACTAAAAGCTCAAAGTTGGTAAAAAAAGGCACTTAACATAAACCTTCCCATCTTAACAGCAAGAACCTTACTGCACTTTTATAATTTGGAAGATGCCAAAGTTTGTGTGTGCCATGTGAATTTTTGCCCCATCTCCATAAACCAAGGGAACTTCTCATCTGGCTGCTAAGCATTAGGTAATATGGTACCTTAATGACACTGGCTGTAGATATCAGTGTGTTTGGATCTAGCACCTCCACAACAGCCTCTGGAATGACAGCTTTCTTCATGCAAGACATGTCAAAGCCATACACATCTTCCCAGAAAAGCAGCTTGTCCGTGTGTTTATTCATATCCCCAACAGCTACCAGACTGATGGTGCACGAGTCAGGATAAACTGTAAGAGCAGAAACAGAGCAGTGAAATTTTATTTTACGCACATAGAGGACTTTTTTTCTCTTTTGTCTAAAAGTGATTAACATCCCATTAACAAAGAATAAGAAAATTAATTTTTTTTAGCGCTTGGACAAGACACTTTTTCTACTACTTTGACTTCTAGAGTCCCATTTGTCCACAGAAGAGACTAGACATAAGAATTTAATTTTCACACACTATTCTGATATTTCCTATTCATAACACAGGATCTTTGTCATTGAGTCCCACTACCAGGAAAAGACTGGAAACTTGATGGTTGAAGAAAATAATTTGGAACAACCTATTATGTCTGACAGAGACTAACAAAAAATACAGAGACTAACGAAAAATATATTTCGTAACTGTAGACAGACATCCAAACAGAAATTCAGGTGAGGGCTTAGCAATAACAAGAAAACTCTGTGAAAAGATCTTATTTTCAGAAAAGAGCATGTAATCTCACTTGAAAGTTTTATTCCTGCTTGCTATCAGCTCTGGCTGATTTTTACCTTACAACCTAAATAATTATTTCTGGGTACTGGAAATAACCACTTTTCTGTCTGCATCTGAAGAGTAGGAAGTGGCCCAACACACAGAAGAGAACCTCATGGATTCCCTCCCTCCCTCTTTCAGGATAAAGCTCTCATTTCACACTGTTTTCTCATTTGTGCTTTTTCTTCTCCCAAGAACATCTTCAGAACAAGTAACTCTTTACAGCTTTTACAAGTAGTAGTGGAAGACTGACATTTGCCTTTTTAACAGCTGCCAACAAAGTCAGTCAATCTCTTGGCAATCTCAGCTGACTGGAAAACCCACAAAGAACAGCTGCTATGTACATGGCTGTCTATAACCCTAACAAAAAGTAAAAGAAGCTCAATTTATATTTAGTTAGGTTTCTCTTCACACAGAGATTCCCATGTTTCGCTCTTCAGAGTTTTAAAACCTCTAAAGCCACACACATTGAATTCTTGACCTGATCTCAGAGCAAAATGTCAGCTAAAACACCATATTTAATTTTATTTTATATTAATACATAAAAGGGGCAGTGTTAATACAACTGAATTCAAGTTTCTCTCTTCCTCCCCAAAATCTGGTGAACTGTAAAATTAATTTCGTCTTCAGCTCTACTTGAAATTATAGTTTATCAAAATGAATAAATCATTGGTATAGCATGGTAGGTTAGAAAAGCAGTATTTTCTATCTTGTAAAATACTGAAGATAGAGGCAGCAAATTGAAATTAAACCTTTCATATGGGAGAACAGTTTTAGGCCAAAGGAAACCTTATAACTAGTGATTGTAAAGAATAACCTTCTCTAAAGAAAGTTTTTTTTTTTGTTCTATAAAGACATTAAAGTAAGCACACTGACATTTTTCTCACTTGCTGACTCTTTAAAGCAGAAGAAATAAATATCAGCAAGCTCCAATTGAAATCCTATTGGTAAGCTATTATCACCCCTACTTTGCAGCTGAGGAAAGGGAAGCAGAAGGCATCTCCAGGAGCAGCCTACAATTAACTGAGCAGTACAAAGGCAGTGTGATGAGAATCCAAACAGGAAGACAGTTAAACTGTCCTGTCCAAAACAAATCCCTTGGTTCCAAGCACACCTGACAGCCACACAAGCACAAAACATCACCATTTGGTGGTGGGAGTATCTGCAGGGACTTTCTGGAGCCACCACTGAGTGAGGTCTCTTTCTCCAAGCTCTCCCACTGCTGCTTCACAGGGTGTATGTGTAACACTTGGCTTCACCTTCAACAGCAACCACTGATGCTCCAAAAATTAAAGGACAGTGTGATACAGACAACAAAAACAAAGGACAAGAGCATTTGAGGGACTCTATTTTAGGGGAATGGTTTTCATAGGATGCAATGGTATGAAGGGAGATGAAAAGACTGGCAGTCCCTGGTTACAGAACACACAGGAATGTTGTAGTGCCACTGGAAATTAAAATTAAACCCACAACAACACGTCATCAACTACTTTATAAACTTCCTTCCTCTGACTAGGACAAACTTCTGGGACATTCTGTAAACCAAAGAGAAATTCAATCACCTCTATCAAGCATAAAATATTTGAACTGGATCATAATCAGTTTTTATTAAATCTTTGTTCTCACAGCAAATCCTTAAATCAGCAGTGGAACTCATGATCGATTATACAATGTAAACACAAAATGCTCCAATTTAATCTGCACTTTTGCTATTAATAACAGCAAAAGTAGACAATGTCTATTCAGACTTCACAAAAAGAAATCTATGTTCCACCAACAGGGCTCAGGCAAAAGACTACAGCGATTCATTAATTTACAGACCCACCCATGTCCACTGCACTGAGGTTTGACTGAAAATGGAAGCAATGCTATCTCAATATTGGCCTAAATCATCCATACACTGGGGAGTTTTGTACACATTTAAAAGCACCTGCATAAAATTGCATTTGCCATTTCCCCATTACCCTTGATTTCCCTGGAAATCCTCTGCTCTTTCTGTAACACTTTCCTGTGTGATCCTGACAGACTTGTCATTTTTTTCCCATCAAGCCTATAATTCAGTAATTATTCCTTCTCACAGGTGAAATGAGTGAAATGCTGATTGGACAAAAGCACACACTCCTCAGAGCTCTCCCAGATTCATCTCTTTGACCATCTGTGTCCTTCTCGACTCGGTGCCCACGAGCCATCCGTCACCAGAACAGCTCACGTGGTCTGGAGAACATGATGGGAAATCCTTCAGCCCTCAGCAATGCCTCACAAACCTCAGGATGCTGAGGGGGAAGGCAGCAATCCTCCAGATACACAGAAACAACTCCATGTGAGTACCAGCATCATTTTGATGTGAAGGAGCATTGTGTTTTGAATTGGTATTATGTTTTGAACGACACCTTCCTTACCTTTGTCACTCCTCAACAATGAGAGCTGGACTCAAGTGTGTGAAAAAATCCATACTTGAGCAACAGCTCTAAAAAACAAACAGATGGGCCCTGGGCAGCAAAAATGTTGTTCCCAAATAAAGCTATTCTATACTGTACACATTACCCCAACAGTTTGGCACAATCCACTCCAGCTGCCAAGAGGCTGAACTGAAGTAATGACGATATGACTGACTGAACACATATCTGGAAATTTGGATTCTATTCCCGGCTCAATCATTGAAAGATCTGGTCAAATTGCAGCTGCTGCTATTGCTTTTTTCAGCTTTCAAACGTTCTCTGTAATAATGATCTTGGGCTCAATAGTACCGAGTGCCTTCAGACAAAATTAAGCAGATTCAGGAGTTTCTGTGGCAAGGCTTCACCTCAGAGTGAACTCTTAGTTCTGCCTCATCTAGATTTGGATGTGCAATCCAGCTGCACTGCAGGAGAGTCTGTGCTGCTGAGCCCCTTCTCACAGACCCAGGGCATTGCCATTCACATGCTGGACAAGGTGGCAGAGGAGCAGTAACTGCAAGCACATCAATAAAACTGAAAACCCCTTTGGTGCCTGTAAACACTGTGTGCCTCATCAAGAATCAAAGAAGGGCCCAAGACCATTGTCAGACCCCAAAGGATGAGTGTACTGCAGAACCAGGATACCCCATCTCTCAAAGAAACCTCTAGGAGCTACAAACCAAGAGCAAAGCTACCCACAATACAGTATTAACAGAGGTCAGAAATTCCTGGCCCTTTTCAGAAGGCTTTGGAAGTAGTAGCTAAACAGAAAATAATTCCTTATGATTTTAGGGAATGTCCCTGGATTTAATTATATTGCAGTGTAAAATTATCTGCATATATCCACACTGAGCACACACCTGTGTTCCTGGTGTGGTTGGACTATTCCACATTACTGAAATCAAAAAAGCTCAAGTGGCTACTAAATATTCCAAAACACCTCTTGCTTGTATATTCAGCTTTGTGAACAACTACGAAAAACCCATTTTTCCTGCTTCACTCTGTAGTAAAAAAAAAAGCTCACTGCAACCAGAGGGAAGCACTGCAGCAAGCACTGTGACACAGTCATTAATCCAATCATTAGGTCGGTGTAGTGAAACTGTGTGCATGGTTAGCACAAAAGGGGAAAAAAAACCCAGACTGATGACTAGGATTGAAAAGGTCAATATGAAATACAATACTGACAAAGGAATTAAGCACATGCAGAACTCGTGCAAAAAACTGCATCACATGGGGAATAAATATTTACAGGCATTTAAACACTGCTTAAGATGACCCCATCTAAGCTACTTAAATGGGTATAAGAACCCTACTTCAAAGCAAACACCTTGTTTTGTCACAACCCTACCCTCAAGCCATAAAAATAAAGAATATATCACCACTAGGATAAATATGCTGAATTGAAACAGTGTTAATTCCATTAATTACTTCCTGTGTTTGAAATGATGTCCTTCCCACACAACTTCCCTCCTTCAGGAAAACACCCTATCAGCTTTTCTTCTAATCCACAGTAGCTTACTCAAACAGTATCACATCTCACAGGATAAAACTTATTTTCCTCTGTTCATAGTTATGCAGAAACTTGGATTTTGGGAGGGGAAAACAAATGCTCACATGTGTGGGAAGAATTAGGGAGGAAAAATTTAGTCTGTACTTAAGAATAAATAGTCCCCTCTGTTCTTAAAAACACCATTAAACTGAGACCTTGGTACCCCATCTAATGTTTTCTGTAGCCCATACAGTAAATTAATGCCTCGAAGCTCCTACTAATGGAAACATTTTTCACTGGGACTGGCAACTTTCTCATCCGTGCATAGCTTATTCTAAATCTGAGTTCATTTCACTCCCCCCCAGAGCTAAATTTATTAAAAGAATTGAGCACCAACCTGAGCCTCCCTCTGCCAGGTACTTGTCCTTTGCATAGATGACAGAATCCAGCATTGACTCAAAGAGAAGAAAATAACCCTGTTTATAGAAAAGGGGAAGAATTTAGAAATAATTGTGTTTTTTATACTTAGTCATTCTACAGACAGACTTTATCAACACAGTTTCAGAACATTATAAGCCCATACATCCAGAGAGTTTCTCAATGACAGCACTGTCACTTCAAAACTTATATAAAGTATCATCTTTAATTTCCCAAACTGCAAGTATGTAGCACACAGAGAAAATAAGTGTGCTATTTACACCAATAATTACCCAACAAGAGTCCTACAACATCAAAAGACATCAAATTCAACTCAAAGCAAGTGAAAAGCTGCATGTATTGATTTTTTAGTAATAACTGTGAGGTTCCAAGAAAAATAAAAATAAACAATAAAAAAAACCCCTTCCCCTTCAAAACTACAAGTAACACTGAAACTATCATCAGAGAAAGGCCAAATGGAATGCATCCTTGCTTCTTCATATTTGGAATCTCATGGTGCCCTCTATCACCCTGGGTAGTGCTCTCTAAGAGAGGGTGAAATCAGCCATGGACCAAGGATCAGTTCTCTGGGTGTCCTACATCATTTAGCAGCACACAGACTTGCAAAATTTCCAGGATAAAAATGGTTACAACTAGATTTGCATAGGGTATTTTTGGGCTGGAATTAATTTTATGGCAGGTTAATCATAGTGCTGCTATTGGTGTTTAGAGTAAGTTACTATATACTTCAATGAGTCAGGGAAACAGTATTTCCCTAATATACATATACACCTTATTTAAATATTTGAGTATGTATCTCTTATTTAAATATTTGAGATATCAAAAAACTCAAATAGCTGTATTAAATAAAATTAGCATTTTCTAGAGAACATCCACTTTCTCAGCTACTTCTAAACAAACTGCACATTTATGAGATATACAGCCCATTGTTTTCCAATTGGTATATTGATTTTATACCTTCCCTGTCCTCCAAGTTTGAGCATCTCAATACTGTAACATATTTCATCTACATCCTCACAACACCAAATCAATTCAGACAAACACCAACAAATATTTTGAATTTTCATTTAGCAATCTAATTTTCATTTTGCTTCAAACACAGCTTAGTCACTTGGCTTGATTTAGTTGGCAAGAACAAAATGGACAAATCAACTTTGGTCCTGCAGTCGTACAAGCCCAGTCAGCAGTAATTGAACAGAGGAAAGCTAGGAAGCTGCACCAGGGAACTTGCAGATTGGATGTTAGGAACAATTTCCTCACTGAAATGGTTATCAAGCACTGGAACAGGCTTGCCCAGGGTAGCCCTACGGGGATTTAAAAGTCACATGAATGTGACACCTGGGGACATGGTTTAGTACTGGACTTTGAAGTTCCAGGTTGGACTCAGTGATCTTAAAATAATTATTAAAGTTCAGAATTGCTTATAAATGCCATTTTCTGCATCCTTCAGAAGAAAAAACAAAACTGAAAACCCCAGAAACTTGAAGCGTGTCACATCTGCATTCAAATAGAACACTGTGAAAATAATGGCCATGTCCTTTTCTCAATTTGTTTCTTCTGGCAATAGTGCTACACTGAAAACTTTTCCTCCCAATCTTTCCTGTTCTTCTGCTTTACTGCCCAACTTCTGCACATCCTTAGAATAAGTTCCAGAAGGAAGACTACTGCTTTATTTAAAAGCAAAAGGGCTGTTAGCAAGTTTTGCTGAACAGCTGAAAAGGCCTGGAGATCCAATTGCGTCAGGCAGGGATCATTTGATGCCCACAGCAAGCCAAAAGCAGAGCATGGAACCACAGCTCTCTTTTTTATACTGTTATGGCTTAAAAATAGAATATGTTTACCTCACAAAAAGTATTTTTAGATGCCTTTAACTGAAAATCAGTTGTTTTCACAGTATTTTAAAGGTAACCTCTAGGACATATTGAAGACTAGTCAGTAGCAAGAGTCAGTAATTCACAAAGTGACATTTTTATGGATCAGCTCTTCATATACCTCTTTCTGCCCACTAACTGTGCCTGCCAACCTCTGCAAGAAGTACAGCTGGGAGACACTTTCAGGAGAAATACAGAAAAATTCTCACCATCCTTCCCCTGACCTTTCCACTCTGGCACTGCTGGTTCTCCCCTTACTCCCAGTTCTCACTCCTCCCAATTCATTATAGCATTCCTGTAAGTTACATAAACCATAAATCCATGGTACTGAATCAAGTAATTTACTACTTACACCAGAACATTTTATTCAGTGTGCTGTGCTCATCTGTAGTGTAAGTTAAAATGCAATTTCCCAGCCTGCTGCCCCACCTGTAGGGAAGCCTTCTGGAAAGAGAATTACACCTGACATTTTCCCCTGGGATGCTGTGGGGAACTCTTGCCTCACCCCTAAAACTGGTCAGGGGTTTATTTTTCCTTAAGCATGTAGTGACACCCTGAAAATCAATCAGTGCAAAGAGATCTCTATGATACAAATCTATCAGCTGCATATCATTAGCACAATTTAGTGACTAAACTAAGACACAAAAGGTGACACTCTGCTAAAGACAACCCGAATGCACAGAACACTTAATGTTTTATGCAGTCCCATTATGTGTTTCCTATTAAAACGCTGGCCATTTCCTTCTCAAAAGGAACATGAAGTTCCCTATTTTTTATATTTGCAAGGCAGAAACGAAATGTTCTCCAGCTAACAACAGAGCCCCATATAAACAGATGTGGACAGGAACAGAAACACACAGCACTGTGAGTAACTGTTGGAGCATCCACCTGCCCTGCCTCGTGTCTGCCCAAGGAGACAACCCTGAACCCACAGGAATGTGAATACACACTTCTTATATATCACTTATATCTGTATTCTGTGTTCCTAGCAGAATTATAAAAGACTCATAAATCTTTGATACCTTAATATCCTGCATTATTATTTTTTTCCTATTATTCAAATATACTACAGCATTCTCATATTCATTTTCATTTTAATTCAAAGCTGCATAAAATATTTTACCAACTGATCAAAATATAAGTATTCACATTCTTTTAGTGTTAGTGTTTTAGTATTTACATAATACTCTTTATGGAGAAAAATAGTTTAAGCTCTTTAAAAGCATCAAAAATTGAATTAAGAGTGTTTACAGCAGCAAGAACTAGCAGAATTTTTGGTACGGCAGAAAAAAAATAAGTGTAATGATAGAATATGGAAGAATTGTTTAACTTCTTGAATAAACATTGTGTTTCCCCTCCACTTGCTATCAAAGATGCATTTTATTATTTTCTATAACATTACTGAACCTAGTCTGGTTCTCCAGATTCAGTAAGGCCCAATACTGAACATTTAATTAGATTAAAACCGGCTATGAAACCACTGGCCCAGAGAGCCAACTTTATCTTTTCTTAATCCTCAATAGTATAAAAAAAGGCATTATTTTCTTAAACTGAAGTTCCTAACTACAAGACTTCCACTGTCTATACAGTAAAGCAAGTTACAGAAGGTATGCAACACAGATTGTACAACAGATTCTGATCTCTAACACAAAATTAAATCTGGCATTAACAAATGCACAAAACTAATGTGGTCCACTCTATGCCATGAAAAATTAAATTTTATTTGACAAAATTCCCTCCAAACCTGCAGTACACTTAAATGGCAAGCAGCAGCTGCACATAAACATTTCAGCCATGCTGCTGCAGCAGCATCTCTTACATGCTAAGTTTGCCTTCATGCCCATCTCTCATGTATGATTTAATTTTTAAAAAGAGGAAGAGAAGAGGAAGTAATTCATTACTGACAGAGCAAGCTCACAAATTTCAGAATCACAGCCTTTGTCATTATGCACATCTGGTTATTTCCTTAAACAAATAAAAGTGAGAACGCCAAATGGGAAGATGTGAAGACAAGAAAGGTGATCCTCATTACTGGTGTTGACCAAAAAAAAAAAAATCATACAAGGAAATAAGTGTGCATTTCTCACAAAAATAGAGGAAAGGAGGAAGGAAAGACAAGATGGTTTCCAGTGTTGCAGACATGCTCACTTCCTTTTCCTTGGATCCTGAATGTCTCTGTTCACAGCCTATCCTCATGTAATTTCAAAATCATTTAAAAAAAAAGAGAAAGAAATACAAAAGTAAGAGAAGAAAAAGGAGTACAGCAAATATTAGCTATCTGGCCAAAGACATTATTAGAAGACAAGTACTGGGTTGTATCCTCAGTGAATTTTAATCTGACAGTCCATCTCCCAGTTTTATCTTGTATAACTCTACTGCATATTCAATACCATAAAGCACTGCATAAAAAAAGACCAATTTATGAGTACACATTGTACACTAACATTGTATTTGAGACAACCATCTCAGGCAATTGTCTCCTGCAGTAAATCCTCTTTATAAAGAAGAAATGCAGATATTCTCAATTTAATAAAAACTAGCAAACTTTAGCTTTATAGTTTTAGCTAGAGAAAGGAAGCAAAAGCAATACTGGTGGCAAGAAAAATCTGCACATAGATGCAGTTGTGCAAGAACATTCCAGAACAGCATTACATACATTTTGTTTCTTTCTAAACTCACCTTTTCGATAAGCCTCCTATGAAGTTTACATTACCCTACCTAAATAAGTGAGAAAATCATTCAGTCATTTTTGTATGTCATATTTTCCTGCACAGGAATGCAGGTAAATCTACACTCTGAATAAGAAGTAAGGGGAAAATCTGTAGGTGACTTAAGATACAAGCAGACAAGTAACAGAATATGAGAGCCAGGCACTAATATACAAATATTTAGTTACACAAATTAAGGTATTTAAAGGTTTCACACATCAGAGCTGTAGGCAGGCAAGGAGGATGATGCATCAGAAGCTTGCAGCCCTGATACAAACCACCCAACAGTCCTGGCCAAGCACACCTCCACAAAGACAAGGTCAGCAGTGGAATTTTATACAGAATTCATCCAGTCTTACATCCAAAAAAACCGTTCTCCTCAGAGATCTGTTTGGTTATTAGCACAGACTATTATTGGCCACTCTTGTACTCTTTTTCAAGGCAGTGTGGTTCACAGGGTGAAGTGGCCCCTCAGCCCACGGGCTCTCCCTTGTGCTCCTGGCTCACAGCACACAAGATATCCCATGTGTCAGCTTGCAGACTTCACTGAAGTTCTGCTAAAAGCAATGTCCAGCTGTCTGTCACCAGGGAGTGAAAGCCTCAACACCTTTATCTGCGCCTCTGGAAGTCCAAGGGGCCCTCAATCTTCAGCAATCTGCTTTCTGGACACCAAGAGAGCAGCTCACAGCTCTTCACACCTCCCACTGCCTTCCCCTGTGCTTTACACACTGGGTTGAATTGAACACAGTCACAGAGATGTCCCAGTCTGATGCTGGCATTGTCAAACACACAAAATTCAGATGTCACAAACGCAATTTAGTACGTTACAAGCAAGTTCACTGCTAATTTCTTTCACAGGCCTAAATAAAACCACTGAAGATATGGATGCTCTTCATTCAGCCTCTAAACCTGGAATATGAAAAAAACATATCCAGAGGAATTTAAATTGGGGAAAGCATTATTTTGGAAGATGGCAAGTATGCATTTGAAATACAAATTTCAAATGCATACAGACATACATGCATTCACACACACCTGTAATATTTAAGGTGTTTCTCCCCTTTTCCCATACTTTAAGGGAACAAATTTACAAATTAAAGAGAGAGAAGAGCAAGCAGTTTGTGGCAGTCATAGGTCACTTCTGCAATTAAGTAAATGATCATCAGAAACCATCACACTGAGATGCTCATCATGCAGTGCTGCACCTTTTATAAGGCAGTGCTTTATGTGACAGCTTTTTCAGAAAGCCTACTCTAGAAACAATCCTGGGAGAATGCAGTATTTTTCCTCTCTCTTGCCTCATCCTCGTTTTCAATTTTCTGATGTTCCAGACACAGCTCTTAAAAAAAAAAACAAAAAAAAAAAAGAAAAAAGCTTATTCTGTACTGGTCTTCAGCAGCATTCTATACCAAGCAAAATAAGGCTATGGCTCCACAAAAGGGTTTTAAAATTACTAATCTAAAAGCAGTTTACTGCAACTTTTCATATATTTGTTACACAGAAAAAGCATGAGAATTTTCCTGCCAGCCCAGACAGATTCTCTGCATAAAGAGGCAAAATCCGACATATACTGAATTGTTTTTTGCTCTCATACTTCAACATTTCCAAGCGCTTACATTCACATATTAATAACAGATTTCACACTGTATCAGGTAGGGATGGAAATGAAAAAGCAAATTCACACAAGAAAGCCAGACAAAGAGGAATCTTCATCTGCATCAGGCAACATGATGTTCCTTTCTGGACAGTGTTGGAACAGTGTGTACACTGTCCAGCTATCAATCTTACTTCCACAGCATTGTCCTCTTTATCTCTGTCATGCAGCAACCTATAAAAATCCCAACATTGCTAAATATTTAGAACACTTGATTAAGTGAAGTGCACATGGCTACGTAATTACAACATAGAAAAGGGTAAGTTAGCACACTAAAGAAAAATATCCAACATTCAATACTTTATTTCCTACAAGAGCTGAGTTTTGAAATCCTTTAGTTCATCTTAGAGTTCATCACTGATTTACAACATGACTTCAGCTCACTTGCTCAGGTTCCCTTTAAAACCAAACCTTGGGCTCCAGAAGGAGAAATGTGATTTTGGGAACATTTTTCTTGGTGTACATATTAGACAGCTGATCAGAAGTTTCCCTGAAAAAACTGTAATTACATTTCCAGTGAAGCCACCATACTGTCAGAAATCACCAACCACAATGTGCTTTTTTAAAATCACTGGTTTAAGCCAATGGCTTAAACTATCCTTGAAACTGGTGCCCTCAACACTAAATTAAACTCATGCTTCAAATAACGTACATTACAGCAGCAGAGGAAAAACTGCAGGTTTCTAGTTCACTGACACATGTAATATTAAACAAATATAAAAAAAAATAAAAGGCAAACCAATTTATTTTCATCTCTCCCTGAAAAAGGGGATACATATGGATCCATAGTGAGAGTGCATCACCTCCCCACCCAAAGACCATTGTCTACAGTAGAACAGCTACAGTTTGTAACAAAACAAAACAAACCTCACAAAGAAACAAGTAACATTGAATGGAAGTTTTCATTGCTGATCTTAAATTTCAGGCAGAAAGGAATTTTGAAGTTCCAACAGCTGAAGAAAACCTGTGTTTTGAAGAGCTTTTTGAAGGGCCATGATATGAGGATACTGAATAGCAGGAGTTCACAAAAAAAAAACAAAACAAACAACAGTTCAAAGAGATGTTTCCTACTGCACTTTTGATAGGAAACAGGCATTCCTATGTCACTATGAAGCTCAGGCTGGCACTGGGTTTTGTAACACAGATTTCTGAATTAGGATTAATGGCAGGTTATCAGCCAGCACATGAAAAAGGTAACAGGCCAACAGCTGAAATCCAATGGATTCCAGGAGATGGCTCATTCAGACACTGCTGTCCATCACACCATTTGCACTTTCAAATCAATGTTTTTACTGTTATGCTAAAACCTAGCAATGAAAAGTAATGTTGTTTGCTCCCAGATTTGCAGATTTCCAGAGGCGGCGCCTCACCTCTGGAAATTGCCTGCACAGTCAGGAGAGTCCTCAGCTGAATTTGCAGACTGAAGGTATTTTACCCATCAGAATGAGCTGGCTAGATGACTAATATTTCACCATTACTTTCACCTGAGCAGCCACAAGAGTATGACTGAGTGCTTTATGGATTTCCAAACCAACTACATAACAGAAACTTGCTGCACCTAAAGCAGCTCAACTGTACTTAAAGAAGCTTGACTTGAAAGAGCTTGAACAGAGAGATCAGGAATTGTGTCCAAGTACCACATAATAAGGACTGCCAAACCATTTTTGACATTATCAAAGACACAGCTGGAACCATGGAACCATGATAGATGCATTGGTTAAAAAAAACTAGCAACGCTTATAGAACAACTTTTCAAATTAAATAAAACACATCTTTTCCCTGAAAATAACTTGAAAAGAATAGCCATGCACCTTACCATCCACTCAGATATAATTACATCCACTTTTCCCAAAGGCAGATCAACTTCCTCGATTCTTCCTTTGACTAATGTAATAATATTTTCAAGTTTATTTAATCTGCAAGTCAAAACATAAACAGATTAGTTTCTATTTCCAATTTATGCTGTCAAGAGTGATATACTGACATCTATATTTCGCATTCCTCCCCTCACAACTTTTTGGTTTAACTAATCAAGAAGCACTAGAATGTACGATTCCTCAGTTATATTTCAGAGGGAACATTTCCAAGTAGCTAAAAATTGCAGCAGATTTAGTGCCAGGAGAAGATGGCAGGCAGTAGATCTGTATACCTCCAACGTGCCATGCATGCAAATGTGCAAGCTTCAGAAATCAGGAAAAAAAAGAAGACAATTGAAAACTGCTGGTCCTCTTTATTTAAAAGTTGCTTGTCTCCATTTCTCCTCCTCTGACCTCCACAGCAATCAGAGCCTACTCACCACACCAGGACAGCAATGGAAATTAACTTCCTTACAAAGCTGTTTTGCACGACTCGGTTCTTTTATTTAACCAAACCAGCTGCAAAGTCACTGAGAACAAAGCTTCCCTCTACATCAGTACTACAGTTATTCCACAGTACAGGCACCCTCCCCACTGTGATTTGGGCACAAGCATCTGTAGTGTTCAGTACCTGCAGTGATTGGGGATTACCTCACATGCACGTCATGGTACAACCACCCTGCGTAAGGAGGGAGGGACTGGGACAGGACTACAGGTTTTGAAACAGGAACTGCACAGTAATGAAATTAGTAAGTGTGTAAATGCTTGAAAGGTACTGTTTTTCTTCTTGGCAAACCATAACAGTCTTTTTTGCACGTATCTTTATTACCGTGGCTATTCTTAAAGAGGGCAGAAGAGCATTCTCACCAGAGAAATTTATCTTCCTACTGCAGCTCTTATCTGTGCCCCTTCCCTCCTTCTCCTGATATCTTACTCTTACATTCTTGTCTGGCTTTCAATGCAGACCAGTAATGACACTAAAAATTCAATCTAAAAGACAATGGAAGAATGATCAGTATGAAGGGAGGGAAAGGGTCAAAGGGCTCCTTGAACACGTGGGCTGTTGCAAAGATCAATTAAATCCTCTACACAAATCTTCTGTTAGAAGACAGCAGTTCATTACTAATATCATATTTAATGCTCTAAACAGAGGGAAAACCAGAAGTTCAAAGTGAGGAATGTTAAAGAGCTACCACTTACAACAACAAATTAAAGACTAAAAGGGATCTAAAGATAACTTTCTAAACGACCACATCCAAGGATGTGATTTAAAACAACAGAGAGGAAAAGGATTAATTCACTACATACTTATTTTCAATTATAGTGTTTTAAAATGTAGTTTACACACTGTAGGAAAAAAATGAGCCGTTATTTAGGAAGTCTACTTCAACTTTCTGTTGTAGTTTAACAGTGATGAATGACAAAAAAATCAAGTCATTCCCTGTGCTAGAAATTTTACACGTACTGCTCACAGCAAGAAAAAGAGAAGGCAAACATTTAGTTTAAAGTAAGTTTACTTTTAGGGCTATCCAGGCTATGTATTCTGGTTCACTTACACACGTGGGTTGCACTGCTTCCAGTAATTAGCATGCTAGAAATTAACCTGAATTCTGGGAAGGACAAAAGCTTTGAGCACACACTTGAATCACAGGTGGAAGCATGCCCCAACAATCATTATTTAAGCTACAGAGCTATTCAGTGTTCCAATAAATATTTATTATTCCACTGCAACTTTGTGAGCTTTATTTCTCTAGGAAAAGTAGCTTTAACCAGACAAATATAAATTTGTTTTGATGTGAACTGGAGACTTTATTGTGAATTGAACCTTTTATAGCAAAAGTACCTATAAATGTGCAGCCCAACTGATGACTTGCTGTGTACTTCGAGTGGCAATTCATCACTCTTAAGAGTTTAAAAGTTTTGATTCATTGTTTTTCTTAGAGGTCTGCCCTTCTCCTCCCCAAAGATAATACATATTGACTGCTACTTCTACTCTCCCCTAAGTACAAACACAAAGGACTTTGTGCCCTTGTTGAAAGTTATAACAGCCCTAAATCTGTAATCCAGTATATAAGATAAAAAGCACTATTTCACATTTGCAACCATTCTGAAGATGGCAGGGACTCAGGGGAAAAGTTCTCTTTAAGCAATGAGTTCTTGTGCCAAAAAGCATTTTAGTCAAACATGCACTTACAGTTTAACATGGTGCTTTTCTCAAGCAGGTATTTATTTGAGTAATTTTACAGTACCAAGTGTGCAGTGCTGCACCACCAATGTGTGAGTGGTACCTAAAAATGTCTGCACAAACATTACTTCCATGCCACTTGAGCTTGCACAAAAAAACCTGTCACTCCCAAATTCTTCAGTATCTACCTGGGTTTTATTTTCACAGTTGCTCTTATAAAATCAACCTAAATGAAAAAACCTGCAGGCTTCAGCAGACATGGACACTTACACTCCTCCTACCTCATCCATGGAAATCCTTTGCAAGTCTTCAAATGCCATTGCTTGATTTTTACACATCAGCCTGATTTTTACACATCAGCCTCCCTAAATATCCTCCACAGGCAAATTAGTGACATGTGGAGTGCACAAATGAACAAGGAGATGGGACTAGAGCACGAGGTTCAAGAGTTGAGGGGAGCAGTACAAATCCCTACTGGCAATCCCTGAGGTGTCCCTCAGGGTTCAGTGCTAGTTCTGACACTAAAGAATTCCTTTAGTGACCTAACTGGACAGGATGCACCCTCAGCAATGCTGAGTTAGGGGACAGCTGGTGACTGGGTGGGGCTTTTATTTTCTGTAAAACCAACAAATTATAGAAATCATTTCAAATTCCTATAGAGGAACAGAAAACTAACAACCACAACTTCTCCCACCTAATGATGTCCATGGCCTGGTAGATGATTTCAGATTGGTCAACTCCAATCACTTTCTTGGCTCCTGCTTTGGCAGCAAACATGGAGAGTATTCCAGTTCCACAGCCAACATCCAAAACTACCTGAAAGGAATAAATGAAAGCAAAACCATCTTATTTTCCTTGCAATCACTTTTCTACACTTCTTTCTACATCAGTGAGACCCATATTCCACCAGAAGGCATCAAGTCTTACTGTTACATGCAGAGATATCCAAGTCAAACTGCAGTTCTAATTTCCACTCTACCACTTTCTCCAGGCAGACAATGAAGCCCACTAATTCCAGCTGCAGATTAACCCAGTCATGTGGGAAATAACAGCAAGCAATTATGAGGGAAACACCTAAAATGCTACATGAAGAGGAGGAAAAGGAAATTATAGCCTAAGAAATTTTAATCACTTAATAACTAACAATTGAACTTAGTGCTGGCACTGAGAAAATATATTCTAGCTGCAGTTTTTAACTAAAAGTCTATTCAGAAACTTTATTTAGGATTCCTCTGCCAGACATGGCCACAATGCCTCAAAACAACTATGGCTCAGGATGACTAAATTTTAAAATGGTCGCTGGCACAGTTTTAACACCTGGAAATATTTTCTGTCTACCACTATTTATAATCAAAATAGAGAGAAAAAAAAAATTGAAGTTAAGATGGAATCTCTAGAGTTTTCATGAAAGAGTAAATTCCACCACTACAGCTGGAAAAATTATGCTCAGCATAATAAGATCCACGAAAATGCCTGGGGCTTTGTTTATCACATATCAGCTATTACAAGACTGAAAAGTTAAAAAAATGTGAAGCAACTAAGAAAAGAGTACTGAATTTATGACTGAGTTGAGCTTCCAGCAGTTTTAAGCTTCAGAGAGATTTTACCAAGTATCATTTTTCAGGCCTTGCTATTGTAACAATGTATTTCTTGTAACTGCTGCAAACTTCTCCACAGCTAAAAACCTAAGGAATGCGTTACAGTAGATTTTTAAGCTGAGTTCCAGGTTTGATGTTTTCACAAAATTACTGAGGCTGAATGGCATCTCTGGAGATTCTGAGGGTGTATTTTATTGCATTGGCCAGATAATCAATGGTCTTATTGTTAGACTCATATCTAATGTAGCTAAGCTTTACTAATGGTGTTAAAAAACTCTAAGCACTAAACCCAAAAATGTTCTGAAGTCTGAAATTCAAATTAAGTTTTCTAAACACTATGTAGAGCCACTCATATCACAGCATTTAAGCATGAGCAAAATCAGAACTGTAAACACAGAGCTTACTTTCCCACACATAAGACACAAACATGGCAGTAAGAACACTTAATACACACAGTACACTTAACAAGAACACTGAGTCACAATTACCAGTCACAGCAAGAATTTATTAGAAAGGAAAACTGATTTCACTCTTCACAGCATAGAGTGCTGTAAAACCTGCCCTCACAGCTCCCGTTACATTAAACATTCTTCTAAAGAAGGCATCAAATCCCTCACTAATCAATCCCATAATTGAGAACTATAACTCCATTTTACAAAATATTTCAAGGCAATAATGCACCCTGCTGCTGATAAACTTTCCAGCTTATCAGCTACTGATCAGTCTTGCTTTGGCTCAACAAAACCTTGCATTTCACCTGACAAAGAGCAGCAAAGCAAATACTGGACTGCTCTGTACCTCAGGTCTGCCTGCCTTCCTTTTTACAATTCTCTGCATTCTGATATGGACACAGAACATTGATCCTGAAGCCAGCATGAATAAACCCAGCTGCTCATCTTCAGCAGTACAGTGTAAGGGAGCTTCTGCTGTGCTGGTCTGGGAAGCAATGACTGAAGAATTGACTGCCACCTATCTTGTAGAGCCACTTACAACCTGGAAACAGACTGAAAAACACCAGCATGATGACCTTTTACAGCAGCTTGTGTACAGGGAAGGGAAGTTGTGGATAGAGTTACTTGTTCCACCTGCAACTCTTTTGCAGCTATGTTCCAAAAGGAGTGGACTCTACAACTCAGAACTTATGTTGGGAGCATGTTATGGCTACAGAAATCCCTAAACAGAATCTGCTGGAGACAGGAATAGAAAATAAAAATCAATATTCTTGCAGCTGCTGAAATCTTACACCCTCCAACATCACCTATTCTAACATTTCACCTAGGGTAGTTAACAAAATCACTGAGCCATGACAGCTGGAAGTCACAGCCAAAAATAAACCACTGTGAAAGAACCATCTTGATGTACAGTTGCATGAAAGAGAGCAATCACCACAAATTGGAAAAAAATCAAAACAGACACCACATTGGACAGCTGCCCTGGTTACTTCAAAACCCAGATGGAACTCATCTAGCCTTAGGCAGGGGATGGGATGGAAAAGAGGCACTGGAGAGAAAACATGCAAGCTGGAATTAGTGTGAGGAAGGGAAAGACAAGCAGAGTGATCAGCAATTAGCCTAAGGACAAAGGTCTACAGCCCACACATTCTTGCAGTGATCACATATGGCCTCTCACCAAAGACCTGGAGCAGCTGGACTGGCAATTTCCCTACACCACAACACACTGCAGCTTCACATCCTCCTCTGCAGTCTAAGCAAAACCTGTATCCTGCTTCCAGTGGCAGAAAAAATTACTTTAAACTCAAAAACAGGGGGCCAGGGACTTTGGCCAATTAAATTCATTTCATCAATGAACTCTTAGTAGGACAGTGCTTTAAAAGTTCATTTCATTCCCTGAATATGGCACTGATGCTTGCCTTGGACTTCAGTCTTACAACAAAAACTAAGCATAGCAACAGTGATTTACCAAATCATTCTTCTACCCAATAATACTCTCACTGTAAAAGGGATCACCCTTCCTTTTACTGAGTGCAGCCACCTTCATTACTCCTCCCAGATAATCTGAACTGTCCCATTCTCACCTCAAATACATCTGACAGCTCGAAAACAAAAGCAGCAAGCAGGATTCATTCAAGTTTTAATAATTTATTTTGAAAGCTGAGACAGAACAAACTGGCTTGTTCTGAATAAAATATGTATAATAAGCAAACCTAGATACTCTGTTATCACCTATTACCACTCAATCACACCTCTTTAATATCCTAAAGGTTAGGATGCAGACTTACATCAAAAGTGAGTATAAAAATTCAGCTCTTTGAACAAGTTCCTCCCAAACTACCTCACAACTGCCCATTCAGAAGAAACTAAAAAGCATCAGTATGCATTTTCCAGGGAGGAATACCATAAGGGAGTTCTAGGAAATAAAGTATCAGACTTTTTCTCTTTTTTAACTGTAATTAAAATTTAAGGGAAAACAGCCTTTGGAATTTTCACTCGTGAGTATGGTTTTGAGAGCATTATACAAAACATTAAGTTAAGCAAAGTATCCTACACAGCTCCTTCAGCAGAAGTCTGTAACAGATGTCACTTCAAAGCCAGATTTCTGCAGAAAACTCCATTTATTCTCCTTAACAGTGTACCAAGAGAAAGCTACATCATTTGGCCAGACACACAAGTTAAGCAGGGCACTGGCCACAGGGATGGAGGATAATGGGAACTCAAAGCAATCGAGATTCTGCCTTTCAAGTTCAACTTCAGCCATGATGGTTTTGGATACACCACGAATCTGAGAAAACCTGGATCAAAAAACTGCTTAAAAACCATGTTCAGAAAACAATTTGTAGATGTTGTGATAGTTGAGCTTTTCTTCAGAGAATTTGAATGCTTTTACAACAGAGTAAGCACACATACTGCCTAGGCTGTTTCCTGAGCAAGTGTATCCACTCCTGGGGCTGAAGCAACACTGACTCTAACAGTTACTCCACATTTTGTTTTGAATGCTCCCAGGGTGTCCACACTGCACAGGAGAAACATTATCAATCACAAAAAATTACTGTTCCACGAGGCCTCACACTCTGTGTAACTTTAGAACAGGTTTACCCTGTGAAAACCTACAGTTACCAATTTTAGGGGCATCTCTGAAATTAAATTTCTCTCAGGAAAGTTTTCTTTCCTTTGTTGGTCTTTCTGCTTTGTTAGATGAGCTGCCCACCTATCATTTAAGTAGCTGGCAGCATAATTCCACAACACTTTTGTTGGTTCTCTCACTACAATCAAAGAGTTTAGAAATGTTTAGTAGAAACAGGCTTGTGACATGAATTGAGGCAAAAAAGGGAAGACAACTATTCCCTACTTTTTTTCTGCTGTAGTTGCCAATTGAAAACTGAGGTAAGACATACAAAGAACAGGCATTATCAACACTGGAATACTTTCTGCCAAGACAGAATTGTATCTCTCTCACTTCTCCTACAAAGGAAGGGGGAGAGGATTGGGATTGTTCAGCCCAAAAAGGGAATGGTTTGGGGTGACCCAATTATTGCCTTCCAGTTCCTGGAAAGAGCCTAAAAGAAAGATGAAGAGAGACTCTTTACAAGGGCCTGGAGTGACAGAACAAGGGGGAATGGATTTAAATGGAAGAGAGTAGGCTTAGGAAGGACACTAGGAAAAAAATTCTTCCCTGTGAGGGTGGTGAGGCCCCAGCACAGGTTGCCTAGGGAAGGTGTGAATGCCCCATCCTGAGAAAAAAGATAAAAGGCCAGGCTGGATGGGGCTCTGAACAGCCTGATCTAGTGGAAGGTGTCTCTGCCCACAGCAGAAGGGTTGGAACTGGATGATCCTCCAGGCCCCTTCCAACCCAAACCATCCTACAGTTCTACAACCTCAAAACACAACAAACTCCTCAGAAACAGCCGGCAGAAACATAAAAGACAAGAAGAGGATTATTATTATTGTACAGGGGTCATAACCACTCTAAGATCCTACCAGTGAAATCCCTCCTCACTGCAAATGAAGTACAAGCTCACAGTTCCAAGCTCTTTAATAACAACCATCCAGTCTGGAGGCATGAAACAGCACTAATTCAAAAAAAATCAGTTCCACATGAATTCTTTCCCAGCTCTAATTACACAGGGCTTCCAGGACGTTTTTACTGTATCAGGCACACATAGAAATTCACTTAATCCTGGTAAAGAGCCCTCAGAGAGATTCCACCTAATATCCTCGACAAGAGAAGCTCAGCCTCACCCCGCCAAGATAATTAATGAGCCCTCAGCCATGGCCCACAGCACAATGACAATAGAGATCACCACTGCTCTTATCAGCACACTGCACCCTCCAGCAGCTCCCCACCACCTCATAAAGCCAGAGCACACTAAATCAAACCCTGCCACTGAGACTCTCCTCTCCCAGAGCTGCAGGTTTTCCACCATTTGAGACAAGCCACAGCAATGACTGCATCTTCTGAGCAGTTTTACCCACCTTGTCCTTGAAGATATGTGGGTTTTGATAGATGAAGTCCCGATAGCTCTCTGTACGGACTTTATCCTACCAAAGAACAAAGAGGAGTCACTTTTTCTACTTAGGTACAGCACAAAATTCAAAAATGCTGAACAACTTGCCTTTTAACTTGGCCTAAGGATGCTTTGCACATGCTGTGCTGACATGGGCCCTGCAATCCTGACACTTCTGTATGATAATATTGCAGAATTTACTGCAGCAAATGAAGCCAGTTGCCTCAGCGGAAGGAAAAATAAGAAACTATTTTGTTTCACCATTCTGCCTTTTTTTTTGAATGCTTCAAAGTTTTTAATACCTGTTCATCACTAACCAGGAACAGCAATAATAGAGGGACAATATTACACCAACTTAAATAGAAACCTTCTATACAATAGTGAAAATTTGAATCACAAGCCCATAAAATGTTTTGCATCATTTTGTCCTCTGACATCCCTGTGACACGCAGATTTCTGTAAAAAAGAACAGTAATGCAGCAAATTAACTTCGTTTTATTTCTGAACAAGCTGCAAGTTTGTAATGCTGATGACAAGCTAGCAGTTAAAGTCATACAGCCCATCTGACCAAAGTCCAACACAGTAAATAAGTTTGACTGAATCACCACGGGGCCAGAGAAGCTGGAATATTTTCAAGCCTAGAACAAAACATAAATAATATCTTAGTATATAAAAGCTTGTAGCACAGCTCAGTTTACCAGCAAGGTAATCCATTAAAACATTGATTCTCTTAACATGCATCAGCAGGTACACAAATTGACAGCCAAGTATAGGTTCTGGAGTTGCTGCTGCAGTTCAAGCGTTACAGACAAATAAATAGAAAAAAATCAGCAATTTTTTGTCTAGTGCAAATAACACTGCTGCATAAAATCCCAGTACTTTTAATAAATCTAGGGACTTTTCTACTACAGCAAGTTAAGAATTTCCAGAAACAAGAGAGAAACTGAAATTTTCTACAGTGAGAAGGAACAAAGTCTACTTTAATAAAAAGAACAAGATCAAAAACAGAGACTGAAAACATTTTTATGATAATAAAAATTTTGGAGACAAAAAAATATTTTAAGTCTTGAAAATCCTAAAATCCAGCTTTAGGTGTAAAAGTACTATCTCACATACAACCCAAAGAAGTAGCTGGGGTTTATTTTAGAAAGTTCTGCTTCAAAATGCTGCATAATTAACATAAATAACAGAAATCATGACCCTTTAAAACCACATTGGTTTGCTATGATGTTATATTCAGAGCAACTATTTTTAGTACTTCACCTCTACTGCAGTATATAATAAGATTTGCTGGAAGGACAAAAAAAGCTTAAAAATAAATAATGAATTGAGAAAGCAGCCAGCTGGAAAGCTTTCAGCCTTGCATCCTGCCCCTCACATTGATTCAGCACTGCCCCAACTCAATGCAGCTGCAGCCACAGCCAAGCTCTTTGGGTCTCTATTCACCAATCCCCTTCTCTCTCCTGACATTACCATGGAATGCTTTCTTGGTTTAAGTTTAAAATGCTAAAAAAAATTTATTAAGATGACAGCCAAAAAATTCTCAAGCAGAAAGGTAGAGCAAAGGAAACACCAGTCACTTGGCAAGTGTGAAGTAATAATATCCTTGTACCACCTCTGAAATATTTGCAGAAAAAAATCCCAAATTCAAACTGTGTCTTACCACTACCAGGCATAAGGAAAAATAGGGATTAAAGAACAGTTTCAGAAATGGGCTTACAATTCAGACAGCAAGACTGCTTTCTTAAAAATGTTCATGTAGTAAGCCACTATATTTACATAAATAAGGTGAACATGGAAAAAAGTGAAAGTGAATGCCCAGCATAATGAAAAAGTTTCAATGTGCACAGAATAAAACCAATTGTATACTTATGTTTTGGAAAGACAAAAATCTTAAAAGCATTCTGACAAAGATACCCTAAAATCAGCAAAATACAATTTGGTACCAATCTCCTCTGTGCAAAGACACAGATTTATTGTAAACTTATTAGTCAACAGAAAGGCTTCCTCATCCTACAGCCTGTACTATATCAAATGACAGCTTTACACAGCTGCAAAACCAAACACCTACCATTTCTCATTCATCTTCAAGTTACATTTCAGTTGTATTTCACAGACTGTACATTTCAGAAAACATTCTTCTACTCCTGCAGCCATCTCTGTGCTTCTGTAAAATCTCCTCTTCTTAATAACAACCTCACAATCGTACTACTCTTAACAGATTCATGTGTATTTCAGCATTGGGGCCACTAAATTATTTATAAAGCTGAAAGCTTTATATGCCAGCTGCAGGCACAAAGTCACTTCACAACTCTGTATTCTGCCTCCACTTTAGACAAGAATTTTATTTATTTATGCCTTAAAATGGTAAAACTGCTTATAACTCTCACAACTATGACATTTTCTCTGAAAGGAAGCATTAAGACATTTTAATTTACAAGTTAATTTTAAGCTGTTGGGCTTTGTGTTTGTTTTTTCTTATTGTACAGTTAAAAGGGCATACCTATGTTTGCTTTTGAGAAGTTTAAAGCATCAATTTTTTAAAATCATTAGCATATGAAAGGAGAATACTGCACCAGCTGTTCAATGTCATGTTACCAATACACTGAACCGTGCACAAGTAACAATTTCTGTTTACCCAGAGCAAGAGAAAACCACAATATTTGAGAAACTGTCTTGCCTAACAAATTTCAGTTACGAGGAAAATGCAAAACTAAAGAAAAATATTCACTGTCTGTACTATGCTTTATCCTTCATGTTTTAAACAAGCATGAAAAAGCTGCTTTTGGCAAAGTAGGGCTGTGGTACAGGTATTGTCATATCAAGCATAACTGTAAAAGATTTTATGTTCCTAATGCTTCCCTTAAAGAGAATTTGTACAAAGGAAATAAAACTGACAAATGATCTCTCAGCCCAACTACCACCAAAAAACCTCTCCTGCACAGAAAGGGTTAAAAATGCAGCTGCTCTGCAGTATATTTACAGGCACACAGCCCACTTCATTCCACCTCTCCTCTTCAGTCCTACCAAGATGCAGTGGGGATGACTTTCTAACCTTTAGCATCTCCTCGTGGATCCCATGATGCCCGTAGGAGCTGAAGTAAACACCATCCTCATCCTCCTGAAGGTCTGCAATGGCACTGGAGGACAAGCTGCTCCTGACATCTGTGTTCATCACAAAATCCTGAGCAAATTGCCTGTAATCAATTAGAAATACACCCGTGAGATGTGTTGATGGGACCATGAAAAGGAAGGTGGGCAGGGGGGGAGAAAGGGCTTGGAAGAAGGAAGGAATCCAGGCTGCCCAGGGGCTGGGCAACAACGGGAGCAGCTTTAGGTGTGCACATCCTCCCTCTGCAGGCTCCTCGGGGCTGCTGCACCACCACACTCCCGCTGATGCCTTCAATTGCAGCTCTGATATTTTTCAGATTCTGTGCTGTTTTAGTGGGTTGTTTTAGGTTTCATATTAAGCTCTACTGAGTTCTCTTCACAGAGTAGGTAAACAAAACAATTCCTTCTCTAGCCTGGGACCAGGGACAGCTGATACAACTTTCAGGCCTAAAAACATAAACAGTGGTGAAGTGAGAAGAAAAAGCCAGGAGGATGGAGCTTCAGAAACTGAAGCTGTAATTGGACAATTAACCCCAATATGCAAATGGACCAGAACTTATAAAATTGTCAGACCTCATGACCCGTTGTCCATTTTGGGGCATCTTGGGTGTGGCCCAGCTGGGCTCTTGTGCTGCCCAGATGTGCCCATTGAGGCCTTTTAATAAATCCCTGCTTTATCCTCTTGCTCTGTCTGGTCTCTGTTCCAGGTGAGCCTCCAGAAGGAATCACCTCCAGCACCCTCCTGCAAGCTGTGCTTTCTGTTTACAGCAAGCAACTATCAGCAGTGAAATATTGGGGGATAGCTTCTATTTTTAAAGCAGAATTATTTATTTTGCACTTGCTGGTATAAAAGCCAGCACTGCAGTGTCAAGGTGTTTCAGAATGTGCAATGCAGATATGCACTCAATACAAAGAGCACAAGAACTGTAGCCCACAACACACTGGGTGACTACTGGGTGGGAGAAGAAAGCATTTTAAAACTGAGGCATTTGGGTGAAAAAAAAACAGAGCTTAAAATTCAATTTATTCCATGCTGCTTATTTTCCCTCCTCCCTGGTCTTGTATTCCTACAACATGTAAAGAAAGGCTGAGAGACTTGGGATAGCTCAGCCTGGAAGAGAAGAAGCCTCCAGGGTGACCCCACTGTGCCCCTTAGTTCCGAGAAGGGCTACAAGAAATATGGAGAGGGACTTTGGACAAGGACAAATAGTGTTTAAACTCAAAGACAGTAGGTTTAGACTGGATATCAGGAAGAAATTTTCTGCTGTGAGGACAGTGAGGCCCTGGCACAGGTTCCCAGAGAAGCTGTGGATGTCCCATCCCTGGAAGTGTTCAAGGCTGGATGGGGGTCTGAGCAACCTGGGATAGTGAAAGGTGTTCCTGCCCATGGCAGGGAGTTGGAACTGGATGATCTTTAAGGTCCCTTCCAACTCAACAACTCTCTGATTCCATGTTCTCATTCCTCAAAGCAGGTGTGATGACAAAAGAAAACAGTATTAGACATTAACAAGCAGATCATACTACACCCACAATGAAGTGAAAAAGCAAACACACTTCAGCCAGGCAATATTCCTCCAAGGTCTACAGTCCAACAGCAATAAGAGCTGCATCCTAGATCACTCCTAAGCTGTTGACACTCACCTTTAACTTTTTCTTAAATGGGAAGTTCACATATAGAAACTGTAGGTAATCTCATAACCAATACCCTCCCTACAGAGCAACAAAACCAAAAATGCTCTTCCACTCCTAACATTTCAAATACTTCTATGCTCAGCTAGTTTGGATGGGGAAGAGAACATGGCAAAAGATTTTGTATTGAAATTTTGTCAGTTTCAGAAACTTCCTGTATTTGCATACACAGAAATGGTCTGGATCTTATTTTTAATACTGCTCTTTACCACAGTACTTTGTATTTTCTTTACTTTTATATAAGTATCTACATGATACAATTTTAAACTTTCATAAAATAGATTCTATGACATTCAATTAAGCATAATTAGCACCGTGTGAGATTTAAATTATTTAATTTAAAATTATTTAAGCCAATAGTTCTTCTAATGTATGCATGCAACACAAGCACTAAAGAAACTCCAAAGACAGAGCTGCCCTGCTCTCTTTTTAATCAAGAAAAAAGATAAGTAAAAACAAAAGGCATCACCTCTAAAGAGGTGACAAATTAAAAATCTCAGTACAGACAAGCTGTTCTCTTAAATCTCTAAGTTACATCAAAGGCTAGAGGCAATCTGATTTACAGAAATCTTACTGTCTTTATTCCACAGAGCTTTACCTAAAAGGGAGCAGATGATTCTGTGCAAGAACCTCCAGCACAAACCACTGAATTACAGCATTTAAACTACTACAATGCAACTGGTTCATCTGTCCAGAATTTAAAACTGCTGCTGCATCAGATCTACATCTGGCTATTTTTGCTGCCAGCCAACCCCTGCCAAATTTAAGAGGCTGCATTGAGAAAGAAAAATTATAGCCTCCATCTTACAAAAGCAGGTAACTTGATACACTAACTTAAAAAAAAAAATCTATAAGCCTCACTGAAGTTTACAGAGCTCAAAAAAAATTGCTACTGATGACCTGAGGTGGTTTTTTTCTGTTTTAAATGAAAATGAATGGAACACAAAGAAGGCAAAAAGGCACACAGAAAATATCCCCAAGTTTTTGAAGCACAATGACACTTTCATTCTTACTGTTTATGATCAATTAATGCATTATGTACACAGAGATACCAGAAAAGCATCATGTGCTGTAAAGTACAATTTACAAAATTCAAACTCACCTGAAGACAAAAATGATAGGAAAAATAAATATTTTTTCACAGCTGAGAGGATTTAAATGCAGGAATGTATTTTGGTGTACATAGTTACCTGTAGCACCAAGTGCATACTGTCAAAATGTACAAACCCTCAGATGTATTTTACAGCAGGAAGTTTTTACTGATTAACTTCTCACACAAAAGAACACGAATCATCTTTCCAAGGCTCTTAAATACAACTTCAGTTCCCCAATGCCCTGTCAGTGTGATCTTGAAATGACATGTTTGTAGAGGATATAAATGAAGTTTATATTTCTGTGTTATCCATGAGCATCATCAATCCATATTTTGCAGACTTCAAGACTAAGAAGTAGCTGTGGGGATGTCCTGACTGTGATGCACTGAATATTCTTACTACCCTCATCTGATACTGAAAACAGAAGCAGCTGAAAAAAGTTGATTTATTAATTTCACTGAGAGTTTCTCCAAACTGTAACTGAACTCTACTAACAACTACTGTCTGAAGCAACTGTGAACATATCTGGAATCCTGTATTTAATTTGTCAGTCTCTCTCTCCTCTCCAGTGTGTACATCCTCAGTGCTTAAACTCCTATCTAAAGGACTAACAGAAAGGTGCCTCAAAAACAAAGAGTAGTCTGAAGGAAAATACCTGTTTCTGAGTTATGTGCTTGCTTAGCTTTCCTAAGCACACTTTGCTCTTTCAATCTGTGCAGGTTTTACTAACCATCTACAAGACATTTACTAACCATCTATAACAGACAAGTCAAACCTACAGTCTCACCCCAAGGTTTATTCCATAGTTACATTCCACTACTTCTTTCAATTTCTAATTCAATTTCCATTGGTCTTTGAATATGAACATCTCATCTAAAACACATCAAATAAAAGCAGCCCAACAGTTCAGTTCAGACACTTACTTCATTTTCTGAAGATCATCTTGTGCTCTAGCCAAGGCTGCCTCTGCAGCTCCAGCTCTGTGTTCTGCATGTTTCAACTGCTCAAGGAGCACCATGGTATCACTTAAACCATTAGAGGGCAGAACTCTTACAGGTTCACAAAGATCTTCTATGTCTGAGGAAACAGAGAGGAAAAAGAACACCTACCAGTCATGTAAGGCTTCACAGCACAGCATAAACATTTCATGCTATTTCTGTCTTGGGATGCTTTGTACAAGCTGGTTGTTTTACAAAAGGCACTGAATCTGACAGAACACAAGACCAGGCAGAAAAAGCAAGTATGCTACAAGGAAGCTCTAAGTTAAGGCAAATAGAATTCAGGCTTCCTTAAGTATCAGTGTTTGCTATTTTTAGGAGAGCCATTTTGTTTAGATATATTTAAATTAGAGGTACTAATGATGTACATGGACTTTCTCAGATACATAAATCAACTGAGTAACAGTGGCAATGCTACACATGTCATGAACTTTGACAATTTACCCCATAAAACAGGAGTCATACTGAAGCAGTAATTTACCAAACTGAAGCAGGAGATCATCTTCCAGTTCTGGTTTCAAATATTCCTCTCCTTCCCAAGGCAGTGGGCTGCTGAGAGAAGTCAAATATGCTCCAGTTGGTTTCTAGGCAGAAGAACATGTTAAGCTAAGTTTCTTTGGAAACACCAGCCCTTCAACTCCATTCAAGGAAACAAGGCAAAGATGTGATCTCCCACACAGTAAAATATGCAGGGTACTATTGAAGGAGCTTTGTAGCAAAGGCTGGGAAAGACCAGGCAGCTCCAGGATGAAGGATTTCAGGGCAAGCAGCAATGCACAACACACTGAGAGACACTGAAGGATACTTGCAGGATTGCACTGCCCTCAGGAAGCAAGTTCACTCAGATGTTTGACTGATCAATAAATCCAAGATACTAATCCTGTCAGATGCTCTTACATGAGCCTATAGAGACAGGTTTGCTGGAGGGACAAAAGTCAGAAACACTCTATTGTCTCCTGTTTGCATCCAGTTAATATTTGGTTAGGAAGAGAGAAGGCAGTTTTGGACTTGGGTTTTTGCCTTTCTCTGTTTACTCTACATAGTTATGCATTAAATAACTAGTTGAGAATTTAGGATTTGAAGATTAAAGTAAAAAATACTTAATAAGGTAAGATGGTATTGAGTTTTAACCTAAACTTTTAGGGAATAATGAAGGAACAAAGTCACAGGACACACAAAATATATGAAGGTCTATCTAAAAACTGTAGGTTCCCACTAGCTTTCCTGACTTAGGTATCATTTTAGCAGAGTTTTAAGTTCTGAACCTAAAGGGATCAGATTTTGTCCTTACTAAGTAGGGATCTGGCCAGCTCACACCCTCAGGAAAGTCTTTTACACCAACACATATGCAAAGACTGAGAAACTTCAGGTCTTGAGAAGTAAACCCATTTCTGAAGTGAGACAGCAGAGTCAAGGGCCAAAAAAAGAAATCTAATAAAACACAGCATGGAGGTTTTGTGCAAATCTCAACACCCCCTTCTGAAAACAAACCTTCATCCTAATTAAATATGTTTAAAATTAAACACAAACTGATCAACAGCTACTTTAAATCCCATGATTTCTTTTTCTAAAACTACAATACAAAATTTCATGCAATTATTTGAAGTGGGCAAAGTGAAAGTACTCTCCAGAGTCAGAACACAGAAGTTCTACACCTACCTTTAATCTGACAAAGTTTATTAGTTTAATGTATCCATAAAAATCGAGTCCTGAGAGGAAAAGAAAAAGAGAGCATTTGTGTTACAGAAAAGACCACATTTGATGTGAAATGTTATGTGAATACTAATTACCTGTTCAATTGGTAAATGTTTCAAACTTCCCCTTGGGAGTACATCACTATCTAAGAGCAGTCTGCCATTTATGTTCTCCCTCTCCTTTGGACTAACCCAGGAAATCCTCACCCTCAAGGCAAATATATTTGCCACAAATGAAGAATGGAACATCCAAATGGGAACTATGAACAGGGATTTCATTCATTTGGCAAGCAAGTACACCAGGACAGCCACTCTTATCTCCTGCCAGATACCTTGCTGACATTTTAGGCTGTTGTGCTCCTCTGTTCATATTCTTAGCTTTCCATTTAAAAGAATGTAAACTGATGCTACTCATCAAGAATACCTACCAATACTGATTTCAAATTGCCACCTTGGCAAAAGTAATAGTAGCTTAACTGTGTTCTCTCCCCAGGAACAGCAAAGGGAAACCCAAAATACTTTTTCTTGGATTTCAGACAGAAAACAGACCAGACTAGGTCTTACAGTATGTAATATATAATGACAGCTCCAAGTGACAGCCAACCTTAAACTTGACTCTTCTGAGTGTAACAGACATGGGAAGACAGCTTTCCTGGGATCACCTGGAGGACACAAGCCATGGGGCTCTGCTAAACACTGAGCACACAAACAGCATCACTGGTCAGGCAAGAGCTCACAGCACAGCAGATCAGATCAGATCAATTATTCAGTGTGTGGCTCAGGTCGATCAAGTGGGCAGTGAGGAATCAGCACAAGCCAGCAGAGACCAAACCCACTTCTGCCACTGGCTGAGAGCTTTACCAGTAGAAAAAGCATGTAGGAAGTATAAAGAAAATGCATAAACATTTTTCTACAATAGCTGCTATTATTCAATCTTGGAAACTTCAGCTGCGAACTAGATCAGTTAGAAACAAATTAGTATTTGCAATTTATACTAAAAGAGATACTCATACACAAAAGGAAATGACAAGTCATGAAAAAAACTTACTGTGTTTCTGGATCACATCACTAATATCAAACTGATGTTCTGTTTTGCAGTGGGAGAACACAGCTTCAGCAGAACTAAACAACCTGTAAATAACAAACTATTAAATATGCAATATTGACACATAAAGTTCTAACTTCTGAGTGCTATATGCTCCCTTAAATTAGCATTCTCAATTCAGAACACATTTCCTGCCTTTGAGAATGAATGACCAGGCACTGGTTTTTACATGCTTCTCAAAGAAGCTTTTACTTTGTCAAACATTTTCAAACAAAAGCCAATGAGCACAAAAATTTTCTTTGACAAAACCACAGATCCTGTTAACTTCCAAACATGCCAGAGAGCAAAGCCTGCGTTAAACCTGAGATCTAAAAACCACACCAGCACAAGGTGGGTGGGGCAGCTTGATCTGCTGCATCGAAATAAAAACTCTCATCTCGATACTGGCGATGGGGAAACGATTAAAAAAAAATAATAATAAAAAAAAAGCGCCTCCACGCTGCTTCAGCACGAGGGAGGGGATTATCACGTTACTCCCCCCTTCAGTGTGAATCTCACACACCTTTGGCTCCACAGAGCCCGTGCNACACGGGGACAGCGGGACACGGGGCGGGGACTGTCCCTCGGCCGTCCCGCAGCGCCACAGGATGTTGGTGTTCCAGCGCCGAGCAGCAATCCCGCCGTCTGTCCGTCCGTCCGTCCGCGCTCGGCAGGCGCCCGGCTTTTGGCCTCTCGCTATGTGGGAGCGACTGCGATGGTTAAAGGGAACGGCGCGCGCTTTTAAATGCCAGCTTTTAAATGAGGTTTAACGCCAGGCAGAAGCGCAGAGTGACAGGAGCTAAGAGGCTGGAAAAGTCCCCAGAGGNGGTCAGCTTGATCGGCTGCATCGAAATAAAAACTCTCATCTCGAGACTGGCGAGGGGGAAACGATTAAAAAAAAATAATAATAAAAAAAAAGCGCCTCCACGCTGCTTCAGCACGAGGGAGGGGATTATCACGTTACTCCCCCCTTCAGTGTGAATCTCACACACCTTTGGCTCCACAGAGCCCGTGCGTGCGATCAACAAGCCCCAGAGCGGGGCTACAAAGCAGAATTCGCGATTTCCCTCCCGCGGGCCGAGCCCGGGCGCTCCTCACGGGGCTCCGCGGCCCCCGCCCCACCTGTCGCAGAAGAGGCAGCGGCTCTGCTGGGCCACGGCAGCGCCTCCTCCTCCTTCTTCTTCTNCTGCGATGGTTAAAGGGAACGGCGCGCGCTTTTAAATGCCAGCTTTTAAATGAGGTTTAACGCCAGGCAGAAGCGCAGAGTGACAGGAGCTAAGAGGCTGGAAAAGTCCCCAGAGGTCATCGAGTCCGACCTGTGAACAAACACCACCTTGTCAACCGCAGTGGATTGTCCACAAAACTCGGGTTCGTAACCCGGTGTGCAAAGAGCCAATAATGCACACTCGAGAGATGTCGATTATTTACATCAGCATTGCACAAGCCTGGGTGCCCGGTGGCGTTCTACCCATAAAGCACACAAACCAGCAGAACTTTTATTTATACATTTTACACTATTCATACATCATACACGATTTATACATTTTTAGCAAAGGAAATTTAGTGTCCGTTGGCTAGAAGTTACATAGCTCTCTTATAAATTAGCATTCTATCTAATATTGGTTAAAGATTCTCTTCCTCCTCATGTTAATTAGGTGCACGCTCAGTCTTTCTTTAATTTGGTGGTTTCTTGAGTTGGTGCTGCAAGCCCAGAGCCAGGATCTTCCCCTTCTGGACTTACCTTTTATCCAGCTGGAACTGATTGCAGCACAATCGCTGAGTTGTCTTTATTAGTTTCTTTCTTATCTTGGGGGTTTTGCCAAATGTTTTTATGGCCCATCAATTCTGCATTCTTTGTGCCCACTACCAGGAGTGCCTCCTTCTTCCCAAGCTTTGTTAACCTCCCCCCAGGTCTGAGGTCATTGAAGCATGTCCAGCCCTAAACCTTAACAAGGTAATTCTGCCAACATGTAATTTGTTTTTCCAGCACCTGGAGGTCCTTTAGCGCTTGTTAGTGGCTCTCTGTTTTACCAATTAGATCTCCCTTCCGGCTGATTAGGCTTGAAAGTATGCAAAGATCAAACACTATAGAACATTCTTTCTTAAGGAAATTTTATGTACTCCATATTTTGCAACAGGACCGCACTAAGTGCCACATTCAGTCTTTCCTTAAGGACCTCCAGGGAGAGTGACTCCACCACCTCCCTGAGCAACCCATTCCAGTGCCTAATCACCTTTCTGTGAAGTAATTCTTCCTATTGTCCTTTATAACTGAGACCTCATTCAAATGCAGAAGCTAGAAAGTGGTTGAAAAACTATACAGAAAACCAAAACTTGAAGTTCATCACTTGAAGAATGTAGTTAGTACCTGATATTCCAGTTGGGTTACTGAAGCTCCTTCATTTTCTCTGTATTTTGTGCCTGACAGAAACACACAACTCTTTAGAAGCAAACAATGCTGGTTCCTATAGTTCTCCTAAGTAGGATGTGATGGAGGAAAGGTTGGAGCTGGAATTTTTACAATTTGTACCCTCGAAGTGTCTAAGTTCATATCTGTGCTACTACAAATATTTCCAAAAATAATAAAATTACTATTTCACTTGGAACCTGACTACCTTATATAACGGCAGGAGCAGAGGTATGCTCTGCATTCTGCTAGAGCTGCTCCGAGTCAGGTGTGTTTGTGCCACATTTATTCCCTAACATGACATACTTAAGAAATCTCCCATATCTCATCGCTGCTGTTAGTCAGCTGTGCCTCCCTTGGCATCACACATTTTTGAATGACATCTTGTGCTTTTGGATCAAATTGGATATCTGTGAGTAGGTTAAAAAGTTGGGGAAGGTTGCAGGCCTCTGCATTGCCACCTTGGTTCAGGAGATCAAACACACCCTTTAAAAGCTGATTTGCCAAACTCCCCTGCCAGAGTTTTCTTCAGGTAGGGGTCTTCATGGCGAGATGAGAAAAGACACACACACCAATGTGGAGCAAGTCTGATCCATTTTATTTAGCAAAGCGAGCTACATTTATACCCTTATTCGATAAGGTTCATCTTTGTATTAACAGTTGCTGATTCTGCTATTATGTGAATGCTTCTTTCTTCTAATTGACTGGCATCAATTCTCTACATTCTGTCCTTCATTCTGTTTATTACTTATTACTTCTCCAGATCTTGATTCCTTTTCTCAGATACTTTCACATCCTTTCACACCAACTGCTTTTTCGCCCTGTTCTTTCCCACCAGCTCTTTTCCAAGGTTTAATCATCACCCAGATACTTTTTCTGCTCTTTCCCATAAACTTAAATCCTTTCACATTCATGCAGAACACCCAGGGCCCCAACACTCCCCCACTTACAATGCTTTGGTGCTCAGCGTGGTCACACCACTCATCAACTGGGTTCCTTTTCCAAGTGAAACAACCTGGCTGCTCTAGAGTGGCAGTCACGAACTACAGCTGCTAGCCTGAAGTGAAAATCTCAAAGGTACCTGGCTCTGGATTTTCAGCACCACGTGTTTTGCTACACTTGTGCCACACTACTCACCAGGTCAGACATGGTGATGGTTTCTTCCCTTTCATCTTGTTTTTTGTAAGAAGCTAATCTACGTTACATGTACATTAAGTAAGTTTTGCTGACCACGCTAAGCTGGGAGGAGCTGTCAACTCCCTTCAGAGCAGAGAGGCCCTGCAGAGAGACCTCAAGAAATCAGAGAAGTGGGCAGTCAGCAACTGTGTGAATTTAAACAAGGCAAAGCACCAGATTCTGCACTGGGGACAGGGCAGGCCTGGTTGTGTGATTAGACTGAGGAATGAGAGGCTGGAGAGCAGCGCTGCAGGAGGGGACCTGGGGGTCCTAGTTCATGGAAAGCTGAATATGGGTCAGCATTACCCTGGTAGGCCAGCCCTGTCCTGGGGGCATCAGGCACAGCATCAGCAGCTGGGCAAGGGAGGGGATTGTCTTGCTCTGCGCTGAGCTGGGGCAGCCTCACCTCGAGTCCTGGGGGCAGTTTGGGCACCACAATATGAGAAAGACATTAGGCTGTTAGAGAGTGTCCAAAGGAAGGCCGTGAGAATGGTGAGGGGCTTGGAGGGGAAGGGTGTGAGGGGCAGCTGAGGGCTCTGGGTCTGTTCAGCCTGGAGGAGACTGAGGGCAGACCTCATTGCAGCTAAAACTTCCTCATGAGGAGACAGCATGCAAGGAAACAGCGTAAAACTGAGTCAGGGGAGGTTTAGGTTGGGTATCAGGAAAAGGCTCTTCACCCAGAGGGTGGCTGGGCACTGGAACAGCTCCCCAGGGCAGTGGTCACAGCAGCGAGGCTGGCAGAGCTCAAGGGGCATTTGGACAGTGCTCTCAGGCACAGGGTGTGACTCTTGGAATGATCTGCCCAGGACCAGAAGTTGGACTTGATGATCCGATTAGATGCCTTCCAATTCATAATTCTGTGATTCTGTGATATTTATTTTACAAAGGCTGCGTCTGCAACAGCACTCATTGAGCAGCTCTCAATGTAAGGGAAGGTGCCAAGTGTTTGTTAATACATTATAATTGTTGCTCAACAGAGGGATGGTCAGCATTATCATCATCTTTGTAGTTTTTGGTCATTTGTAGAGGGGTATAACCAACGGTCTGATTGTCATCTCATTTTTAGCATGCAAATTCAGTAGTGTTTGCTGAGTATAAAAGCAAAGAGATAATTGATTGCTAACAAATTTAAAAAAATAAAATAAAAAAAGGGAGCCGGATGCAGAATTTAAGAAAGAAACATGAAAGTCTCATTTTACTTGTCTGGATTACAATCCCTGATCTCTCAGTTGTACTTGGAGATCTGTCCCATGCTCCTTAATTTTTCCTTTCACCCTTCTATCCCTCAAAGCAAAGACCTTTGAGTATGGTACTAATTAAACAGATTAGGCTTGCTTAGTTATAGGCAGACCCAGAGAAACATGAAAAAACTAAATTTGGAAACTAGTTTTAAATAAAACCAGAATGCCAGATTTGAAAAAGTGTCTAAAAGCTACTAAGTCGGACTCCTTCACAAATTTTGTCCTGTTCTTTGTAAAAATCCTGTATCCATTCAGGCTTCTACAGGTACAGTTTTAAAGGTACAACACTTATTTCTGAGCTAAACAGACGAATGGGGACACAATTGAGCATCAACCCAGGACACAGGCGCTGCTCTGCCAGCAGCAGCCAGGCTGATAGCAGCAAAAGCAGAAACAGCAGCTTCTTTGTGTTTCTCTGCGATTCTCCTCTCCCCTCTCCTGCCCCCGAGGGGCGAGGGGTCACTGATTGCACAGGCTTTGCTCCACTGCACACCCTCAGCTATTGTGGAGTGCCCTCAGAGAGCACAGGCTGAATGTGCCGCACAGCCTTGGAACCGAGCCTTGTTTTTTATCGTGCTGTGAATGAAGATTCTCAATAAATGTAGAGCACCTGTTCATTTGGGTCACTGCATGTAACGTGTTGGGTGAGGACTGTATGAAATCTGCGGCAGGAATGTGTAACTTACACTGGGACCTCTTGAAATATGATCATCTTTGTTACAATCTCCTAATCCTTGTAAAGGGATTTGCATGGTACAGGAAGATTTACAATGTAATGGATTACTATTTCATAATCTGGGCCAAGGGGAAGAAACTTCAAATATTTGCTAGGTTTTTTTTTACTGCATTTCAAACATTTTTCCGGCTTTGGAGACACAACACTGGGAAGACTGTTGGAGGGTGTTCACACACAAAATATGGTATCAACATAACACTTGTGGGCTTTGTTTCATCTAGATTTCAAAGCATTTGTAACTTTATTCTCTACCTGCGTCACTTTTTTTGTGGCCCCTGTGCTTGTCATAATTCAAAAGCAAAGAAATATGATAATAGAAATTGTGTAGAAAAAAAAGGATTTTTTAACAAACTATTATTAAATGGCTATGACTTCACCGTGTGTAAAATATATTAGAAAAAAAGAGAGAGAGCAGATTTTTAAAAATTCATATTAACAAACCAAATAATTTCTTAGTTGTGTAGTCAGAGTTGTATTTTTAAAATTTTAACCACTCAAGGTCACCAACAGAGCAGATAACAGCATGAAACTCAAACCATGAAACTCAAAACAGATAATAATTTTTCAAAAGCATTTTCTAACTAGAAAGTCCAAACTATCCAAAAGTTTACTTTATACTCCTTGGATACTAAAGTTAGCCTGCTACATGTAAGCGGCAAGAATGACACTCCCAAAAGCAAGTACACTTATATTACGTTCTTATATTCAGCATTTTTATAGATTTAATGATGGAAACTCTCCGTAGCCAGCAGTCTCAAAACAGAGAGCTGGTTTTCCATTGAGCCTTTAAGATGTGGTGAGATGAACAGATTCTCACAAAGCTGTCACTTCCCCACACCACACAGCAATGAAAAGCACAGCTCCAGAGGCCTTAGGTGCCACAGACGGAGGTGCAGAAACCTCACCTTCTGCAGAATGGTGTCCCTGCAAGTAAAACACCAGTAATGACACTGAGCTCTTTATCCCTTTATTGCCCTCGCAGCCAAAGGATGAATTTAGACTCTGTTGAAATTATAAATGCTTGGAAAGATATAAATGAAGTATAAATCAGAAAACGTTAGTGCCAGTTTGTATGCAGGGGGAATGAGCTGCAGTCAAAAGATATTTTTTATTCTTATCATAAGGAACAGTTAGTAGTATTGAAAGCAGAATTGCTATTCTGAATTTAAATGCTCAGTCAGTTTAAAAGTTTCATAGAATGATGGCCATATTCCCCTTAGTATACTAAGATAACTGACTGAGGTATTTTTAATCTGAGCAAAGCCCTGGTGACCCTTTGTAGGGCTCACCCTCAAAGCAGGATTGGGCTTAAACTTGAGAGAGAAGATAAGCCCAGTTCTGGAGCTGAAGTGGGGCTGGAAAGAACTGCCAAAAGAAAGTGTGGGCTGCAAAACAAAACTTTCATCTGGGCAGGGGCAGTTTTGGGTTGTTGGATTTTTTGTTTTGGTGTTGTTGGGGGTGTTTGTGTGGGTGGCAGGAAAGGGGTGTTATTTACATGGGGGATTTAGGTTTGTTATTGTTGTTTAGTTTTTAATAAAAATTCACCCTGGAACTATGGTTATGCTACAAAGGGGGGGACTCAATATGTTACACACACACACATATATTTATATCTTTACAGAAGTGCCCCCATAAAATGTGCATAGTGGAGCAGCTTGAGGGAAATGGGGTGATTTCAGATGCTAGAGGTCACTGGAATCCAACTGAGATCTCTCCAAATAGGTAATGTTAAAAAAATAATTAGATACTCAGAAAATCACTAGTCTTCAGAGTTACATTGACTGTTTCTGTCCAAAGGGGAAATGCAAATAAGGGAAAAAAAAACACCTTGAGGATAAACGAGTGTTCACAGATAAAGCAGCTGTAAGCATCTCAAACTCTTCTGTCTCTTAATACTTGTGTTTCTGCAGGGAAAATGTCTGTTCTCTACAGGGAAAAACTACCTGGACTTACAGTAAATGATTGTGCAGAAAAACTACAAGAAAAATCCTATCCCTGTTTGAAATAAAATAAAGAATTTACCTTAGACTGCATCTTTACCATGAAAATATATGATCTTTATTCATCCACAATAAGAAAACAAATGAAGACAGGTGGTATTCTGATCAACTTTCAGGTCAAACTAGCAGAACTGTGAGGGCTGTGCTTTAAAAGCAAACCCCCAAAAGCAACTATTAGGAACTTAGCTTTTTTTTTTAGTATCTGTAAGATGCTTAGTGTCACAAGAGCAGATGTCAGGCACTTAGCAAGCTTTGGATGGAAATAAGTAAAGGAGTTACCTGGAGAAAAAAACAAAACCCATGTGCAGGGATGAGCATCTGTGAGGGTATGTCCACCAGGACTTACCAAAGAGTGGAATCTTGAAGTGTGCAAGAAAAAAGAAAGGATCAAATTGCTTGAGCTTGAAATTTAGAAATCATAAATGAAAGAAGCAGTAGGAGATGTGTGCATAGCTATGTAAGCAACTGGGTACTTAGTGCCTGGATTTCCAAGGGCTTAATAAAAACAGCAGTTAAATGCAAGCGGAGGAAGACAATGAAATTTTGTAGATTATGGGACAATAGGGACCAACAGAGGTCAGTCGTACTTCTCATATTTGTTACACATGCAATAATGTGTAATGTGAAATAATGTGAAAATTATTTACCTGAGTGTGCATTAGATCACAGCTGATCCCATTACCTCCATTTTGACAGATGTAACAAAAATACAAGTACTTATTTATTCAGCTTCACTTTCCCTAAGTTGTGATTGCCTCAGAAGAACGAGGAACAACACTGATGATCATGGGCAGCAAAAACAATTTAGAAGTCAGAGAAAGAAGCAATCAGAAGACTCAGGCACAATACCACATCCATTTACCGTGATTTTCTCACAAAATTATTTTTACTTTTGCAATAAAGGTGCAAGTAGATGTTTTATTTATCACGTTGCTTTAAAAAAAAATAAAAAATTGTGGTTAACTGGGATGAATTCAGTTCATTGCTTCTAGCAAAGGATGTTACTATTTTACTTTCATTTCTATGTCTAGAAAGCCAGAGTTACTTTTACAATGATGACAACACACAGATTTGGAATATGTCAAGAGTTCAAGATCTTGAAAGATTTATAGCAACAGTTCAGTTAAATCTTTGTAGCAGAACCGTAAACTCGGGATTTTTTTTCATGTTATTGCTATTGAAAAGGCAGTTTCTACCTCTTATTGTAAACTTCTAGTGGAAACTTTGCAGGAGAAGATCTAAGGCAGCTTGGGAAAATGATTCTCTCAGAGACAATCTGGATATCTCAAAGATTTTTACACCCAGAAGTGCAAAGGATGTAGGAAAGAGGAAAAAGAATTTCTTACCCTGCATGAAAAACGTAAGAAAACAATAGCAAAATGTAAATGTGCAATCAAAGCAATCAAAGCATTTTTAAACTAAAATATTATGAGTCTAACAAGAAATCATTAGGTAACATTAGGCTAGTGTTTCCATTTTTGTGCCAGCTTGTTTCAGGTTCCCTCAGTCTAGGTTTTTATTGACAAATTTTAGCCTCATTTTCAGTTCGTTTCACTGAAAAAAAAAACCCCTCCCAACAAAAAAATGGAAATATCCTTCAGTAAAACTGCAAATTTTCCTGATAAATATTAATTCCTGCTTCTTTAAAAGGTGCTTTTTTGAGGTATTATGAGTAGTAGCTGTGTGTTAAATCTCCCATTCTTTGTACCAGCTTCTTAAAAAAAAAAAAATAAACCAGCCAATGAAAAGTGCCGAGACTGACGCTGTCTCCCTCGGTTAATCCAAGGCCAGCAGAGGGATAATTTGATTAAACTGAGACCCTAATTTATTTAGCTTTAGTTCTGGATCAACCTCTTCTTAATAGAGTGCTGTCGTCTCCAATTGTTTGATGAAAATTAAAGTGACATAAATGCCATGGGACTTTTTCAATCTGATTAGTCAGCTAACTTGCATCAATGCTACCCCAGCCATCAGGCGCTGGCGTCCTTCCTTTCACCAGCCTTACTAACAACTGACAAGTTCTCCTTGAAGACTGGGCACCCACGCTGCCACTCAGACCCCCACACTTAACCCATCATCCCTCCTCAATGGCTCTTGTTTGACAAGGTGCCCACACCTTTTTCCATTGCTGTTCATCAGACAAAGCTAAATATTGTTTTATTAGCAATCAATAGCCTGTTAATCCCGAACGATTTCACAAATCCACTGAGCTCTCAAGCTGATTAAAAACGTTTGGGTTGGTTTTGTTGCTTTTTTTTTTTTTTAAGCCTCTAAATTTCAGATCTCTCCTCCCAACCCTCACACTCTGATATGGCACATTGTAGCTGGTAAACAGAGCCACAAAAGGAAAAGAGGTCTGTTGTCTTTAATGTTGCCTTTAAGTAGACATTTGCAAATGCTGAAGTTTCACAGTTTAAACTTGAGCAAACCTGTGCCACCGAGCCCTCGGCACATTTACTGGCTCCTCCACTTTCAATCCATCAGTTTGAAACTTAAGAATACGAGTTCTCCTGAGCCTTCCCTTTTCTTTTTGCAGCAATATGGTAACTTCTTGCTTAGTCCGTGGACTGTGCCATAAGGAGTGAGAGAAGTAAGTTTCTTTGGTTTGCAATATATAAAATGCTAACAAAGCAGCTGTTGCACTGTTGAACCATGTTGAACTCACCTCTGAGCCACGGCCACAGGCTGGGGTGATAGCCGTGTTTGCGTGGTGGCTCACAGACAGATCTTGTGTGAGGCACGAGGGGAACAACATCACAAACACAGTTCCTCTTGGGTTTACTCATCCTCGCTCACTGCCTGCCTGCTTCTGCCCTGGAGGCGTTGGTTGTGAGAGCTGGTGACACAGTGGCACTTCATTTGGGTGGTGCAGTATAATTCAAGGTCAAGGCAGACAGGCAGTGTTGACAGGCACACACCGAGCCCCCAGAGCACCCAGGGACACAACGCTGACTCGGTCAGCTGGCTTTGCTAGGCTGGGTTTTGGTCAGGGTTTTACTCTTCCTAGCCCTGCTGAATTGTTCCTGTAGATGTGCTCCCCCTGCAACCAGGAAGGAAGGGCTACGGGCGAGCTGATGCCTCAGCAATGTTGCACACACCCTGCCTGAAACAAGTCCTGAAATGGGTGATCTTGACTCCTCAGTGCAAGTCAGTTAACTCTAGGAAAACTTGTTGACACTGAAGGAGTCAACTAAAAGTAAAAATGAACTAACACACATTTTATGCTCTTTGTGTAGGGATTTAACATACCCAAACTGTGCTTTAAGTAGAAGGGGAAAAGTTATTTCAGTTGATAAAATCCTCTGGGAAGTCTGTTGAAACAAAACATAGGTTTCCTAAGTCATCAGCCTTGAGAACAGGGTTCTAGTCCTGAAACAGGCTGTAGATGTAAAGTCTCAGAGGCAACATTTCAAATCAGTGACTTCCAAAATTCAGCACAATTACTGTGAGCATATCTACTTGAAAAGTACTGTTAAAATAGCTCTAAATTTGGCTGTTCAGTAACTTTTTCTAATGGTTCTTTATTATAAGCTCAGACCTTTTAAAGGTTCTTTTCAAACTCTTCTTTCAGCAACTTATTCTGTCAGGACAGATATCTATCCTATCGAAAATACACATCAAAGCCGTGGAACATAATGACAAAAAACCTCCCAAAATGCCTACTCATAATTTTCAAAAGGGGTTGACCTGTTAAATCACAGACATTTTAAATGGAACATGTAACTTTCTGCCAACCTAAATAAAGCAGCAACTGTTTGTTACTCTCTCTTTGGATAATGTGCATGACCCAATTGCATTTACCAGTGGTAAAAAAGAAGACACAAATGTTGAAGAATGTTTTTCAGTTTTGTACTTTTAACAATTAGAATTAACAGGAAACAATACTAAAATCAATACTCACTCGAGTAATTTTCACTGTGGTTTACCATTCCCCTCTATTTCTAGGGCCACTGATGGTAACCTTAGAAAATGATTGTTGATTGAAGACCCGAAAAACTCTCTTGAATTCTAGGATAAAGCAACACATACTTTGTGTTCTGCACAGCAACTATCACGTAGTCATTTTTATTTCGTAATTTTATCTGCAGACGTACTGTGCAATAGCCTGGGCTGTTTGAAGCAGAAAAAGAGCTTACTCCTTGTTCACAGGATTATTTTTGTGTAATAACAGGGGGAAAATGCCATTGGTACCTAATCTTCACCTAGGTATTCTGTAAAGATTATTTGAACATCTGAAAACACATAGGGGAATGAAACCTGAAACATGTTCTTTGACAGTGCAGTGAGAAACAGCCCATCACCATACAAAGATGGCAAGGACTGGAAATGGGGAAAAGCCCTGGGTCTGTGGGCTCTGAGTGTGTCCAGACTGCAGCAGTGTCTGCAAGCCAGCTCAGGAGTGGGAAGGAGTCTACACAGGTCAGCGTGAAACTCCACACTCTTATTTACCATGGACAGAAAGATTTTCAGTTCATGCTCAGAGTACTTGTCTTGAAAGTTCCTTAATATTTTGCTTTTAATGCACTGCTTTTTTAGAGAAAACTAGTAAATTAATCAAGTTATTTAGGAAAGCTGAAGATACACTTTTTCTGTCTAACCTATATTAGTGCAAGGTTACAACCTCAACTATATGTCAGGATTGCAGTGGCTTCATCTATCAAAGCATTTTGTTTTGTGTAGGAGCAGCACTAGAGGTTTGAAGTGATCCCGTTTCTGATTTGTTTTTTGGATCTGCAGATCCCTTTTGGTGGATGCACACTGAATTTTTTTCAGAAGAGAGTGAGCCAAAGTCTCCACTCCAGGTGCACACCAGATTTACTCTGCAGATGAACTGAGGGTCCGAACTGCATGTTTGGACTGTTTCAAACAACAAGTGTGGTGCAGATAGTGCATCCAGGGCACCAGACTAAATCTGATCTGGATTATAAACCCTTCTGATCTTAGAATCTTAGAATGGTTTGAGTTAGAAGGGATCTCCAAAGATCATCTAGTCAAACCCATCTGTAATGAGAGGGAACATCTTCAGCTAGACTGGGTTGCTCCAGGCCCCATCCAACCTGGCCTTGATATTTCCAGGGATGGGGCATCCACAGCCTCTCCAGGCAACCTGTTCCAGTGTTCCCCATCCCCATCACAAAACATTTCTTCCTTTTACCTAGTCTCAGTCTGCCCTCTTTTAATTTAAAACCATCACACTTTGTGATGGTCCCAGCAAAAAGCCTATCTCCTTCTTTCTTATAAAGCCTCTTTAAATATAGAAAGACTGAATTTATTGTGCCATAAATGTAAGAATTTCAGCATCCCTTGCTTCTGTTTATTGATCTGCTCCTAAGAAACCCTGTAAACATAACATTTTTTGCGGTCACATTGAGCAAGCTGTGGTTCCAGGGTTCTTCCCCACAGGAATAATCCCAGTGAATCATTACAAATGGTTACGATTTAGAGCAATTCCTCTAAAGTTTCACTTGGTGCTACGAGTCACCTGCCTCTACAGACTGAGCATTAGTGATGCTCATGCATTTTTACAAAACTGAGGTCACCCAACTTGTTTATTGGAACTGGCAGCCAAATCCTACAGCTGAAAGCTTTCAGAGGCAGATGCTCAAGGAGCTGTTGTCCAAGTTGCATGATTGAGATTTCCTGCTTTGCACAAATTCTCCAAATCACTGGTTCATTTCTCGGGCAACATTCAGAGCACGCTGGAGACAAGAGTTATGCAGTTTTGCTATTAATTGATCAGGCACGGGTTTGGGTAGTAATAGACTGGTTTCTTTAATAACCATATTTGCATGCTGAAATTCTGTCTTCTGAACTTCAAAGCTCCAGAACTGAATAACTGTCAGAGTAGCTGGAGAATAGAAATATAGATCCAGATCCAGGGTAGAATTTGAGCCAACAGCCAATTTCCAAACAAATTCATCTGGATGTACAGTAGTTCAAAATTAAGATTGAGCCTCAGTGGTTTATTTTGACTTCCAGCTTCCATGTTCAGAAATATCTCACCATAAATGATTCTTCTATCAATATTATTTTCAGTTTTGTTCCCCAGAAAAATATCTGTGACTGCAAAAACATGAAAGAGTCTGTCTTCAAAAATGTCAATTGCCACTTTTATACTACCATTAGAGTAAAACTGGTGCAACCCTACTGAACTAATACTTGGCTATGTTATCCCAAATCTGTTCTCCCCAGAGTTGTCCTGATTATCTCTCATCAGCCACAGTGGGTAAAGTTGTGTTTAGTCTCCTGTTTCCTGCTTCCCTTGCCTGTATGCTTTATTTCTGTTCTGTTCAGTGCAGGTGTCACTCCTTGCCCTCTAAGGACCAACACATTTTGAAGAGACATTACCAAAATATAGCAATATAATAGGGGGAGGAAGGCTTAGCCCAGTGTGTGGTTTGAGATCCTTCAATGAGAAAATGCATAACCCTTCAGGGAACCTCTGATTTCTATAACCCCTGATTTGCATAAAGCACTCTGTAGCAAGCAACATCTTTCACAGAATCACAGAACACTTTGGGTTGGAAGGGACCTTAACACTCACCCCATTCCAATCCCACCTTTCTCTAGACCAGATTGCTCAAAGCCTTTGACACCCTGGCCTTGGATCCTGCCAGGGGTGGGGCAGCCACAGCAACCTGTGCCAGTGTAACTTTCTTTATATTTACATAGATTTTTCCCATTCTACCTAATTGCTTTTGCAGGCTGCTCTGTTTCCTTTTAAGTGCACTGACTCATTTTAAAATGAACTGCTCTTCTTACTCCTAGGCCTTCATTAAAGGATTGCTCTAGACCCTGTTTTCCTAATGCTCAGAAGCCATTTTATTTCTAGCATAGCTGTTGGATGGAGCTGCCTTGCTGATGTGCAAGCAGGATGAGGGAGGGGAAGCGGAATGGTTTTAAAGAAAAATAGATATAAGGAGAACATTTTTTTACAACGAGGGCAATAAAACACTGGAACAAGTAGCCCAGAAACATCCCTGGAAACATTCAAGACCAGGTTGGATGGGGCTTGGAGGAACCTGTGTGATGAAAAGTGCTCCTGCCTGTGGCAGGGGGAGGTTGGACTAGCTGACATCCTGAAGGTGCCTTCCAACACAAACCATTCTGTGATTCTATAAGGGGCTGCTGGAACACCCCAGCCAGCCAGCCTGCCCTGCCATGAGCTGGGGACACGCTGTGCCACCCAGCAGTTCATGTGTCAGGCTCTGGGCTGTCCCCTGCTCAGTCCTGAGGGCTGTGGCTGCCAGCTCCAGCAGCTCAGGGCTGAGAGCACATCTTTGTGTTGCACATCCTGGCTGCGTCGTGAGTCCTTCTCTTCTGCTTTCCAGAAATTTGTGACTTGGCTAACCCAGCATGTGAGGAGATGGCAGGAAATAACTGGGCAACCTTCATCTGTGTTAGGAGCTTTTTAGTGCTGGGCATGTTGTCAGTGATGGCTTTGGAATTTGAACAACTACAAGATGAAGTCTTTACATAAAACTTCCCTGCAGCCTGAACTGGCTGCCTGTAAAAGCAGAACTCCCACAGTGTTTAGGCAAGTAATGCATAGCTGGAAAAAACACTCCCTTATGGTTTGGACTAACCCCTTTTTCTGTATGTTGTGGGTGAACCTGAGAGCAGAATCTGCTCTGATTAGCCAAAATAAGTTCGGTTCTGTGCTCTTCTAAGTAGGCAGGCACAGGAATAATCGTGTTCCTTTTGTTTCTCATTCATGGCGTTAAACGAGGCGCTTCCTCTGTCCCGCGGATGTTCCGCAGAACTTTCCCCTTTTCCGCTGTGAACGCAGGAGGGCAGCGCAGTTCCACTTTGGATTCCAACATCTCCGGAGCAGATGGTCTTAGGCAAAGCTCACCCAAGTTTACGCAAAGCCTCCGGTTCCAGCTGAGGGAGTTTCTAATCTTTCCTTCATTGCTACACTTGGCAACCCACCTGTAGCTCGACTTTTAAAAATAAATTCTCTTCTTCATTTACAAAAGCAGCAAATCTCTACTGCCAAAGAAAGGATGTGGGAGAGGGGGATACGGAAGGAAAAGAAGGAGGGAAGGAGGAGAAAAGGTGGGAAGAAAGGAGGGGAAGGGAAAGAAGGGAAGAGGAAGGAGGGAAGGACAAAGGAGGAGAAAAAGTGGGAGTTTGAGATGGGGTTTAAGATTAAAATAAAATAAAGTTGCTGTTGCATTTATCTGTACTACATGTAAAGAAGCTGCTGGGCTCAAAGGCATCAAAAATGTCAAGTCAGCTATCTCTAAGAAAAGCTCAGAAATTGTACTTGCAGTGTGAACAGTAGCTGCATGGTTTGAAAACATGTGAAATAGGTAAAGGAAATATAAAAAAAAAAAATTACCTGTTAACTCTGGCTGATTTGGTCAGATTCCTTCTGATGGGTCACAGCCTCTTCATTCGAATTTCCTCTGTGAAATGGATTTCCACTGCCACATTCTGTTTCTTTCACTGTATTCATTTCACAATGGTTCCTCAACCAGATTCCCTAGTGCAAAGGCATTTTTCCAAGTAAATTACACCACCAAAACAAATTAATCACTGAAGTAAATGAGTAGCTTGGTGCCATAAAAAGTGCCCTGTTTTTTGCAGTAATTTGGTATTTTACACGCTTTCCCCCCCCACCCCAAACTCACTGAAGCAAAGTCAGCTCTTTCAAGCAGAAAGAAGTTTGTTAGCTGGATGCTAACTCTAACCAGGCTCTTGCCTGGTGCAGACCCTCAGCTCTGGATCCCATCACAAACCACAGGGCTGAGAACCATTGAGAACATGCAGCCACATGAGGTGGGTGATGCTTCACAGCGGCGCCACACTCCGTGCACTGCACACAAGATCACACAGAATCTGCTGCAGCCACATTGGCACAGAAGGTTTGGTGCTGGAATAGTTCTCAGTTGGAAAATATCAATTCTGTGGGTCATCCATTTGAGGAATTTCCTGACCTTTTTCTCTTTGGTCCTTTTCATAGGTGATTTTGTTCCTCGAAGTTATACAGAAATTGTAAAAATCATTGGCTATATCTGCAACCATTGTTTTATGCTGTTATTTTATGAATATTTCTAGTTAACATTTTAGGGAGATAAAAAAAATTGTACAAGACTAACTGGCAGAATATCACCTTGACAAACACCTCATGAGTAATAATAAAAAATTAAAGTAGCTTCTGACAAGAAAGGAGGTACCCTGCTTCTGTTTGTGGTTTCACATTTCTACTGCACTAACACATTCCCATAGGAATGGAAACTTAATTCTTCCGAAAACCAAATCTGCAGAAAATGGAACAGGTTGGTGCCAGTGCTGCTTCAACGTGTTGGTAAAGAGGAGTGGTGGGATGGTGCTGGGAGGGAGGGAGGCAGGGAGGGGGCTGCTTTTATGAGCAGCATCTCTGATTTGGGCTGGTGTAAACCCGAGGCCAACATCCACCAAGTTCAAGGGAGTTTCAGCACTCTGAGAGCCTTTCACTGGGGCCCTTTTCTCAAAAAGCCTTTCAAAAATATGCTAAATCCATTTTTAAAAAATCAAATTGAAAATACTGAGGTAATAGCACACCATGTATACCTTCTTCTGAAAGAATTCTTTTTCAATGAAGGTGTATGTGACATAAAAAAGGAAAAAAGAAGGCTAAATGTCAAGTGGCAAAAGAAAAAAAAATCACAGCAAAATCAGCTGCCTCAGTGGAAAAAAAGAAGAGTGAAATTGAGAAGATTGACTTCAAAAAAGGATACTTTAAGAAACAACTTAAAACATTCAGCAAGCCAATACTTTGGAACTTGGCTACAGTGATATAAAAATACCGAACAGCTCCATCTGCCTTTCCTTTTGTAACAGACTTGTCATGGACAAAACTGACAAAACAATCAAAGCAGTCGCTGGAAAACTATAAATCAATTTTAGAATGAAATGATCTCCAGAATATAAGTAGTTTGAAACACTGACATACTTCAATGAGATGCTAGAAATTTTAACCTACATTCCTGTCAATATTTGTGTTATTCACTACTGCAATAAATGTTGCTAATTAAAATTATCTGTGTAGCCACTTACATAGGCAACAACATTGCAAAAAATAAATTCTAACCTATAAAACCTATAATTTGCTTCGAACTTGGATTAAAATCACCTAGTCAAAGTGAAAAATTATACAAGAGCTTATACACAACAAAAAGCATTTGAAATTATACACAACCAAATCATTTGAAATTCAATTATAACACTATTGTGTATTTTCAGCAAATTAGGTTTTCTATTTTCTTAAAGAAAAGCAATGAGGTCTGAATTTTTCTTTGTTTTGTTTTTTTTTTCTCAGAAAACAAGCATAAAACTAAAGAAAATGTTATCGAGTTCACAGAGAATCTTCATTAATATTGGTTTCAGCTGCTATTATCTACTAAGGGATTTTCTATTCTTCTATGATGAAAAAATAATGTTTTTACTATACTGGCTTAGTTTTGGAAAACATTTGAAAAGTAGATTTTGAGCTGGATCATCCTTATGAAGTACCTACGCTTATTGTGACTATTTTTGTTATAGAAAATTCCTTTTATTCATTGGTTTAAATAGCAAAAATCTTCGTGCATGTGCAATGAGCAACCAGTTATTAGAAATAATTGTTTCCAAGAGAGTGATTGAATTATATAAAGCATTTAGGAGTTAGAGTAGTACTAAACTATAGGAAAGTATTTGAGGTTTTACTGGGAGCAGCTGAACCAAACTACACAAAAGCAGCTGAAAAGAAAAAGTACTTTGTGCTTTTGGTTGGGATTTTTTTGTCATTCTGTTACAGTAATAATAAAAAAAAAAATTAATTAGTAATTAAATTTGGAGGGAGAGTTGTTCTTTTTTTTTCTGTGAGAAGAAATGTTAAATCCAATATTTCTCTCTATTTTACTGGCCTAATTCTGATTTCATTTGCAATCTATGTGAAACCCCTTCTGATACATAAGAACACATCAGAAAAAATATATCAAACTTGCTTTTTTTTAAAAAAAAGCACTCTTAGAAGGAGATTATTCAAAATAACAGGATTGTACATTTCTTTTGGTATTTCGGGCAGATCATTCCTGAAATATCCTCAGGAAGATGGTTGGACAACTGGAAAGGTTGGCAAATCATAACTGTCAAGAATATTAAAATAATGAGATCATTTCATGGCAGACAAACTATTTTGAAAATTAAGATTCCAGCTACACGTCCTGCACAGCCACAGGACATGCCTGAGATAAAGGGATGACTGTACAGAAATATGCCTCCAAATCCTATAATCCATTTCTCCATAATTATTTCCAGCCACCAGAATGAAGAAAAAAAAAACCAAAACAAACAAAGCAATCTGACCTCGATAGAAAAGATAAAGTGAACTGCAAACAGATCTGAAATTCCATCTCCCTCATCAACATGCTCCAAATGCCCCCAGCAGCCCGCGCTGCAAAAACACCCCTGGGACCACAAAACCCCTCAGCAGCGGGATGAAAGGGAGTGCCATATCCATTTCATTTCCATTCATCATTGTTAAGCTTCAAGTTGAAGAAAGTTTCATTGCCCATAAATGCTGTGATCATAAGCAGCTGCACATGATATCATTTAGAGCCTGGTTGCATAACCCGTATTTCCCCCGAGCTTTGTCCCTAAGCTGCTGCCTGACAGGCATCAGCCAGACCCAACTTGTTGTTTTTAAAAAAAGCCTGTGCAGCGTTTTTACGTTTAGCAGCTGAACCAAACTTCACAAAAGCAGCTGAAAAGAATTGGTAAAAGGTTAGGATAGATTGACTGTTTGCAAATTGGAATACTAATGATGATCTTTAATGAAGCCTGACAGTACAATCTGTTTCTTATTGTTCCCTAAGTGCTGGCTACTGATCATATTCACTGGCTTTAGGTGACGGGGACAGACAGGGACAAATGGGCCCCACTGGTGAGCAGGACTGTGCACAGCTGATCTTTCAACAAGGATTAAATTAATTAAAATGATTCTCCCATCAGAAGAAGCAATCTTTTGATTTGCTATCATCGTAGCAGTTATTAATTTCAAATGATGTCTAATTGGTGCCACTACTGTTTGGGTCAGCTGGCTTAGTAATTTTTTTAGAAAGCAGTAAAGAATACATAATTTTAGTAGCTGCGTCAGGGGACAGGGAGCTGAACGAGGAAAAAAAATCCCCAACTCGATTTAATACCTCTCATAATGTGCAAGAACAATGGAAGAAGGAGGCAAACTACCTGCCAGACCCAACTGGTGAAAATTGACTTTGCTTTATTAACTTCACTACTTTCAATAAAAAAATTAAGACACTTTCTCATAAGGATAGTCTTAAATGTTTTATTATGGCATTGCTAATAAGCACAATTGGAAATACTTAATTCTCAGGGCAAAGACAAAATGCTGAGGGCTGGAGAGGGCTCAGGGAGAAGCCCAGACTGATGGAGCAGGTCATCACCAGACTGCAGAGGCAGAACTTGCACAGGCTGTGTGGTGTCTGGCCCAGCCATTTCAGGATTTGGCCCTAGCTCCACAAACAATGTCTCCCATTTCTTCTCACAAGTCTTTCGAAGCCAATGACCAAAGGAATAGGATCTGATCTCTTACTCAAATTTTTAAGGTATTTAAGCCCTTTAAAACACCAGTGGGAGTTTAGAAGAGGTCATGGAAGCACCTGTAGGTCAAATAAAATTTCCTATTTGCCTGGTTTTGATATTTAGGCTCGGTATTTCACCTCCACAGCTACAATAATGCTTAAACCATCCCTGCAAAGTAAATGTGGGGCTGCTTCTTGCGTGTTGTTCAAATTGAAGTGACAGAGTAAGAGAAAGGCCACTTTCTGTGCCTCAGGACAACAGACATGTCAGTGAGGTAAGGACAAAACTGCCCCTGTGAGAGCTGGGGTAGTAGAGACCATGTCCTCCTGTTCACTCTTGGCACATAAATATATGGCTGTATGGATAATCTGAAGGAGAGAAAAATCCTGAATCTTGGATATTCACACAATGGAATCCCCAGAGATTTCTTCTGAAGGAAGTGATATCCAAGTCTCACTCAGATGGAAACAGGGACGTAATTCTTGGGTTTTGTTAGTTTGCTCTCCTCTCCACATAGGAAATTGTTTCTGCCTTACTTATCCATGACAATATATACACAAAAGCAAGGAGGGCTTCATCTGGGAAGGCATCCATTCTTTCAGTGGAACAGGTGTTTAAATGGTTCACACCCATATAAACTTACACATTTGGGGCTGAATGCATTACCCCCCTTTCTCTGCAGCTGGCAGTGGGAGGCAAATCCACCATTTCCCTTTGCAAATCCACCATTTCTCCTGCCACACTCTCCAGCCCCATCACTTGCTCTCTCATTGGAAAAGGAAATATGTTGCATGACAAATAAAAGTAGTTCAATCCTTCTTTCTCGTGGAGTGAGCTCTTCTCCTCTAAGAAGTCATCACAATTTCTGTAATTCATGTGCTTTAGACAAAACCTCAGTTAGGCTGGGATAGTAGCACTTGAGTAACAATTATTCCCACTTGTTAGCTCCTTGGAGTCAACAGCAAAACCATCAACTCAGGAGCATTCATCCACTACAACAGATGAAAATCATGTCTTTTCCAGTCTCAGCTACATTTTGTAAGAAATTATGGTTAACCCAGTCTTGCCAGGTTTTACTACCAGCCTCAATTCCCACCAAATTATCTTTGTAACTCAAGTAGCAAAAAGATATTAAAAAATTCAAATTCCTCATCCTACAGATGGTTGTTCTTTAGAAATCATTCTATAGAAATGCAAGACAAATCTCAATCAAATTACAATGCATTATAACAATAAATAAAAAACTTTTGCATGATAGAGTCCAAATTGTCATTCAAGTTTGGGGAGCTGGACCCAGGTCCTGTTTCATAGGTTAAAAACATTTATATTTGTTAGATGAAGGTTCTTTTTATCTTTTCTCCACATACATTCCCCCTGCTTGTTCTGCTGTGTTTGGTTAGACTGGGCACACTCATCTTACTCAGCCCCATTAATATCTGTTTAGACAAGGAGTTAAGTTACAGATCATAAAATCCAACTTTTGTTCCTGGCCTCAGCACTGATCTGAGATGGATCTATCCATCTATGACTTTGGATAGATTACATTTTTGCTTTTTCCTTCCTTTTTTAAATTTCATTTTTTATTTGAATACTCTGCTCTCTAAAGTATTTTTTAGCAAATGAAGCTAAACATACTTTCATATGCTTCCACGAATACATTATTTTAACCAATTACTCTAGTATTTGGTATTATTCTTTTCAAAATGCATTTTAAGATTGGATGGAACCAAAGGCTACTGACTAATATCCAGTGAGACAATACCAGCTCCTAAATGTTATATCGAAGAACAGCATTTTAATACCAAAAAAGGTATTAGATATAATACCAAAATGCTGACATATCTGCAGTCAGAAGAGATAAACAGGTTAAAATGGATTGAAATGTGCCTTAAGAAGTTTATTTCCACAATAAGAAGAGTCTGAGATTTAAAAAAAAAAAATTAAAATATTTTTAAAACTATACAAGGCTATCATTGTTTGCTTAGTCTTTGAATCATGCCTGAAGCTCAATCTTCTAATATCCTTTTTAGAGATTCTGCTGTTTTGATTTTGTTTATGAATGTGTATGTTAAAGCAAGCACATTAAAGAAACCATTTCTAAATTCAACTCTTCAAAACACATATGTTGCATTGCTATCTGGTATTGCTTTCTCCAAAACACATCTCAATATCACACTTCCTATTCCTCCTTACGAGCATGATGTCTTTGATTTTACCCCTCCCAGTTGCCTTGTGGCTAAAAGCTATTTTCCACACCATGAGGCTGCAGCACAGACCTGCTGTGGAAAAGGCACACTGCAGCAGTAGCACAGCAGCTGTTTAATATCCTGAATCAAACCAGTGTTTCGGTGCAAGGTGGGATGAACATCTTCCCCCTCATGACAGCTGTGGAATCCAATAGTGACATTTTTGTAAACTTAGTTCTAAAAGTATATTCACTTTTACGCATGCACAAAATTTTAGTGTTGAGACTAAACTGTCTGTAAGAGCTGTACTGGTCCTTTGAGGCTGTGTTAGTGCCTTCTTTTCTTCCCTAAACCCCATTCAAAAGGGCTGTGGACTTTTTCATTTGTAACAAAGGAAACAGCTGTGTTGTCCATAACAGCCAACCTCTCAAACCCCAAAAGATCCAGGTACAAAAACCCCAAAATTAGAGAAACCCCACAATCCAGATCAAAAGGAGATTCCACAGCTGTACTCATTGTTGAAACAATTAGAATATCTCTGGCCACCTACATTATAAACTCTTCTCCAAAAGAGGACAATGTAACTTCGAGATTTTTTTATTATTTCAGTTTTCCCTCAAGTAAACTCCAATCCCTAGTGAGATATTGCTTTGAACATTGCTAGATCAGAAACCTCCAACGGCTTTTCCCTTTGATTCAGACCTGACTGTAAAATTACCACTTACTTTACAAGCTCTTAAAAAAAAAGAAGTCAGATAGATCTTGAGAGGCATAACTACATCAAAGGAAAGCAACATGGGAAGAGAAAACTCGTGTGTACATTGAAAACAGAGCTTAAATAGAGCCAAGCTGAAGTATTTGTGGAGAATGCCCTCATCTCTTTTTGGTGACCACGATTTCCACACAGCCTATTTGGATACTGTCAGATTTTTCTTAAGGCAACTCAGATTCTAATGGTGGTTTTTAGTTTATATGGTGACAGGCTTTCTGGAATTCCCTGTCTCTGCACTCTTTTTGTTCTCCTAAATACTTTCCCTGCTGGAAAATGCACTGATTCCAAACAGCCATAATGGCTAAGTCCTCTAGCAAATGTCTTAAGTACCTGATTTTGAATAACACCTTGTCCAAGGAATTGGTCAGTTGTTAACCTTTAACCTTGTGTACTGCCATGCAGGAGGAATCCGCTTAAAATTCTCATTGTAAGGATACACAAGGAGCAGCATTAAGGCTGTTTGACCTCAGGATTTTCTGAAGGTAACTTCTGGACAAAATTTTCTCACATCTTTTTGCATTTGCAAATAACTCCTTAAACAAGAATTTTAAGAAACTTACTTTTCATGGTGTATTTTTTTCCCATTTTGTGATCCCATTTAGCAGTGAGGGAACTGAGAATTCTTTCCAGAAAAAGTTGCAAACAATTTAGGACTCAGAAGTGCCTAAGAAAGAAGTTGTATTTACTTTCCCTGGGATGGGGTACATAAGCTGGTTTTCACAACTGATCTTTCTGATAATAGAGTTATCCCAAGGGACCAGAAATCATCCACTGGGAAAAGTGAAAAGCTTGGTACAGATCTGCCTTATGCACGCCACTGGAAAAAAAGTTCTTTGCTCCAGACAGATGCTATAGGATTTTTATGTAATAGAAAATTACCATCTAGATCAAATATATAGAACATAACTGTTGCACCCAGATATGAAAACTTGCTTAAAAAAGAAGCCACAACATTGAGAGAAGCCAAGGCACAGTGGGATGGATGCAAATGTAGAAGATCCCAGAGCAGGGATGCTGCTCTACAGTCCCTCTGTCACCTGCTTGTGGGCCACACTGTGAGACACAGTTCAGGACAAAACTCAGTTTCTCAGGCTAAATTCATAATCTGGATCTCCAAAGTTATCTTGATTTGTCATCTCCTCTCATCTGAAATATTTTACTGTGTTAGTGAGCAGAGCACAGGATTTCTTTAATTCCTTGCTGATGGTCCCACAACATTCATAAAGATAGTTCTGGTAGGCTGGGAATTATATATTCTGTTTAGCATGGTGAAGGACTATCTTCAAAGTAAAGGAGGGCAAAAATGGATTCACTTTTCTATGATTTTGTTTCCATGAAGCCATTTTAAAATTACTTGCATGTAGATAGATCCCAGATTAATATATTCCACTAGATTAGATTTCTTGCAGCTGTAGATGTATCCCAGCACCTGAAACTCAAGCTGACACTTTCAGCAACTCTGATTCATGAAATGTTTTGTGTCCTCCTTACATGGGCAGTTTGTGTTTGGTTTTAATTATTATTTAGTCTGCATATATGGGAAATACACGTTTTACAGGGAGTTCCTCAAAACAGATGTATGATTCATCCAACTCCCAACTTCTATTGGCAAAAATATTAATTAAAACTTCAGGCTGAAAAAGGTATTTTCCTGAAATCTAGAAGAGGATGCCCTTCAAACTAAAACTGTTATGGATCCTGGCAATATCATTGTGCCATTTCCATTTTAGAGCCAAAGAAGTACATGTCAAAGAGCATTTGCAATAAAGCAGGTTTAAGTGGAATGCTTGAAGTTGCAGTAACGCTGATCCTTTGATTACAACCTGTGTAGAAGTTAAGGATGCTTAGCATTTGAAGGATTAATTTCCAAGAGACAAATTAACAGTACCTGGGAAATAAAACTGGTGTTAGGAGCGGATAGTTCCTGGCCAGAAGTGAAGGCAGATACTCCTTTCTCTTCCAGCCTCCGAGATTTACCCTTCTGGGATGCAAGGCTGGCAGCTGCACTGCTGGCAGCACATCACCTGGCACCTGCTTCTGTCATCCAGTGGAAACTAGCATGAGTGGATTCTTAATTCAATTGATTTTTTTATTTAATACTTACTATTTATTTAATATTTACACTGTTTCATCCCTCATGTATTCATTCCCATAGCCCGTGTGTTTCTCCCCACTGAAGCACAAACACTTTTTCACACACATATTCATTTTTGAACATTGCATTGTTATACTTTCTTGACCAATGAAGGTGCAACCTTTTTTTGAATACAACATGCACTCTACTTAAGGTGCAAGAAGTAATCATTTGCATGTTATTGGAAAAAGGAAAATCAAGAGACAAAAAAGAAACACACAGAAAATTTATTGTGTAACTACGCTCTTAGAAACAATTCTTTTGCTCTTACTTGTGGCAACTGCTTCTAGTGCTGTTAACTAATCAAATGTTTCTTTGATGTTTTGACGCTTCTGAAATGGTCTGTCCAAGTGCAAGTAGGCTTCTTTCCTACCATATCTTTTTAAATAGGTATGACACATTTCATAAATTTAATATCCTTCACCTTCTCAGCTCTCAACTGAAACAGACCTATCAGCATTGGGAGGTGCTGCTGATAACTGAAATATTAAAACAATTTTTTTCCCCATTGTTTTAAAGAATTTCTTAATCTTCCTGAGGGTTTATGTTTGTCATGAACATTCAGGGATTCTGGCTTCTGGGATTTTGTATTGGTCCAGACTTGCTAAACTTTCCTCACCTCCTTGGTGTCCAAAGCAACAACACACTTATCCTTATGACACAGCATGAGGATAAATAGAAATCATCCTTTCGTTATCTATAAATTGCACAATGACATTCCATCAGCAGGACTCCACTGGGGCTAATCAATTCAATCCAAGTTCTCCTGATCATATTCTCTGGGTTATTTTAGAGGTAGACAGAGAACAGAGTGACAGAATGATAAACAGCCCAAAAGTATGTGCTCCATTTAAACCATTCCATTATGTCTGGCTTTTCCTCGCCCATTACCCAGTGCTTTTTAACTCATACAGGATCTCATTGTCACAGGCAAATTCATTACACACGTGATTAGCAAAAGGTGGACAGGAAGGTGTCCACAGAACACCTCGGGTTACAGTTTGCAGACCAGGAGAACAAGGTGACCTTAATCCAGGTGATATGTGAGCAGGTGAGCCAACATCACTTACCCAGAACCCTCAGATTTAAGAGGTTGATCACTGGTCTGAATTTTCAAATTTTGGACCCTTCTTTGGTTTTGAAACATCTGAAAGTGAGAGACACAAGAAAAGTTCAGCACAGTACTTTGTCCTGAAGATACACATTTAGTTAGGGTCAGTCAGAGCAAACACAGAACAATGGATACGTGGACATCAAAGCTAAGAGGCTTTGCTTATTGACATTTGTGGACTCACTTTGGAATATTTTGCCCTTTAAATCTTTGTTTGAAACTCCCAATGTAGAAGATGACAATTCCAACTAATAGACTTAAAGATGAAATCAAACCTTTTGTGGTAGGTTTAGACACCTTTGAACTCATTAAAAGCTACCTGTACTCCTGAATTTCTGGCTTTTAGTAGAACAGCTCAATACTTTAATGAGGTCCTTCAATTTTAAATAGTATTTAAATGAAGAACAGTGCAGGTGGAGGTATTACTATTGTAAAAAAAAAGAAAACCCCACAACATGACATATTTTTCTGTAAAATCCTCCAATGGGTCTTACACAGAGATTTACTTTAAAATACAACCTTTCCTCTGCTGACTGGAAGACAAAATCTGTAATTCATTGGGCATCTTCTAATCAATTCTGGCACTTGTCAAATGAGGTCCTTGTAGATTTCTGCTACGTTCTGTGTCTCTCCTAGGAGGAAGCTGCTAAGCTTCTATATCTCATTGTTCAAAAAGTGGAGATCTTTGAAATTATTTGCTAGTCCTATCTTAGTTTCCACCGAAGTCCTTTTGGAAAATAATGAAAATTGAAAAGGCTTGGCACCTTTGTTTATGTGTATGGAATATTTGCTCTTTACGTAAAGAATGTATTTTAGGAGATTTTAGACAAACATATAGCAGGGGTATCAGCCAACAAAGTGCATCATGTGCTCACAGTAAGTCTGTGAACACTTTACTGATGTTATTCCACTTTTCTCCACTGACCTGGTGAGTAAACGCCTTGCAGTGCAGAATTGTTTCCACAGTGAAGGAACTTTTTAAAGAAATATCACTGAATAAGAAAAATTAAACTGCAGCAAGATGTACTGGACCGCTGAAATGCCCAAAACCACAGAGAGATGGCTCATCCCCGGACACAGTGTGTTTTGTTCTCACTGCATATTTCTGGGCTGCATGTTCTTTCATGGAAGAGAGAGTTGGCTGGTTGGGACCAAAGGAAAATATAGGTTAATCATACATCTGTGCTTTACACTTAATTCAAAAGCATGTGAGAAGTTCATATAAATGTTAAGTAACTGTCAATTAAACTTCCCCTTTGCCCTCCTGTGGCAATTTCCCAGGCAGCTGAGGTGGAGGGGGAAATCCCTGCATCAGTCCTGGGCCCTTGTGTACGGCTAAAGACCAAACCAACCGGATTTATTAACTTCATATCGAGCAGCAAGGGGCTTGCCTGGACCCACCACAGCCCTAATAGCCGTCCTACTGGGCCACAAACAGCAGCACAAATGGCAGGGCTGCCAGCACAATCCCAGCCTGAATGGGCCTAAATTAGGCAGCGCCTAATAACCAGTTTACTAACACCTGTATTAGTGCTGCAGGGCTGTGAGGAGCGCTGCTGTCAGACAGGGCATAATCCCATAAGCTTGTCATTTGCATATCCCTCATTAGCTGATTAAAACCTGGAGGAGGCAGGTTTTGGCAGCCGGTGGGCCCATTCCGACGCTGTGGCTGCCTGGGTGGCTCGATAATGAAGTAACGGTGCTGAATGTGAGGTTTATATGTATGGAAGGGATTAAGAGCATTAGAGTTTGTGTGAACCCGTGTTGGCATATTCTCTCCACTGGATCACAGTAATTGGATGGGAGGAGCAAGAGTGGATCCATTAGTTTTGTCTGTTTGCCCAGGAGCTGGGTGCTAGAGATTCAATTTTGCTTCCCTTTGCTCCCTTGCTTTTGTGAGGCCTGGTGCTTTGTCTAGGCGAGCCCTTAGCACCTCTGTACCCTGCCCACACTAAGGAGATTCAGCCACAAAGGAGAAACCTCAGAGACTGCCAGCATAAAACGCAGCCTAGACTCAAGTGCTACTTGAGGGCAGCACAATCCTGCCCAGCCCAGTCCTGGGAGAGAAAGTAAGAGATAATTGAAATCTATAAACACCTCAGCAGCCTTTTTATTATTTTATTAGTTCTCCACATTTGGGCTTAACAAACCCCATCATCAAAGAAGCCGTGAGCTCCTTACAAGTAAACGAAACGGCTTGAAATTTCACTGACTTAAGAAGCAATTGTTGGCATTATTCGCTGGGCTTGCATAATTCTAACGCCAAAAAAAAAAAAATCCATTTCCTACATTATTTGTACAGCTGGACTAATCACTTTGTGTGACCAATGATGTAAAAAAAAAATAAATTTGCAAGCCTGTCTCTCCCATGGTGCCAATAATGCACGTTCAGCCACAACAGGAAGAAAACACACTAAATAGTTCTGGGAAGCCTGGTGCCAGTGACAGGATTGGCAGGATGTTAAGACACAAGTTACATGCAAGAGACATTATTAACACACATTATTTAGATTGGGGAGCAATTTGGATGTTTAACATTGCCACATCATTTCCACAATGATTTGGAGGATGCTTTCTTTCATTCAGGATAGCTAAAACTCTGAAAAATTACTATGTGAATGAAGCTGTGGGGTACAGGGAAGATGGGGCTATTCAAAATAATAACAAAAATAACCCACAGGCAGCATATCCTTTCTCTTTTTAAAAAGTATTTTCATGCCCAAAACTTGATATCATCATTCTGTTAATTACACTTCCTGAAATCTGATCATTTATTTTATACTACCTTTTTCTTTTATGTTTTTATCCTAAACAATGACAGTTTTTTTTGGAATATGAGAAACTAAAAATTTCTGTAGTTAGAGTTGTGTGAAAACTGAAACTATTCTGATATTTATGGCTAAATTTTAGACCCAACAAATGCACTGTAGCAACACAACATTAAGGATAATGTGTGATCTGTCCTTGTGTCACTGCAGGATTTCCTTACTGGAATAGTTTTATCAGCATGGAACTATAATGACCTATTTATTAGGTAGTGATTCAATCTGTATTACTGATTCCATGTAAATCAGTGTCTATTGGAATGATTCTGCAATCATTTATTGCCTGAATTTCATAAAGCAAGAAGATCCTTCTGTATTTTTAAGTGGATGTAGATGCGAATGTTCAAAGTCCAGACAGACCAACATTTCCTCCTCAATTCCATGCATCCCTGTATTATCCAGACTTGTGAGCTGACCAGTTAGGGCAGCTCAAGGGCACAAGAACACACACATCCAAAGCAGCTTTGCAGCTTCTTTCCTTCAGGTCATCAGAAGACAAGGACAGGCACAAAGCACATGCCTGACTGCACTGGAGGGGTTCTCTGGAAGGTGACATAGACTGGGGGTGCATGGACTGTGTCACCTTTGGGTGACAGCAGAAACTGCAGAGCCTCCTGTTCCTAGAGCCAAGCTAAACCCTTGGATTCAAACACTCCTGAACTGGATGGTGTGAGATGGTGCTGACAGCTGAAGATTCAAGGTGGCCAAGGAGTTGAGTTTCTGCCCTCCTTGACCTCCGCTGCTGCCTTCTGGAGGCTGACCTGGAACAGAGAGCAGACAGAGCAAAAGGATAAAGCAGGGATTTATTAAAAGGCCTCAATGGGAACAACTGGGCAGCACAAGAGCCCAGCTGGGCCACACCCAAGATGCCCCAAAATGGTCACAAAATGGACACCTGATCATGAGGTCTCACACCTTTATAATTTCTGGTCCATTAGCATATTGGAGTTAATCGTCCTGTTATAGCTTCAGGTTATGAAGCTCCATCCTTGGTTTTTCTTCTCACTTCTCTGTTGTTTATGTTCTTGAGCCTGAAAGTTGTCCTTGGTATCGAGCTAATGAAGGAATTGTTTTGTCTCTCTACTCTGTGAAGAGAGCTCAGTAGCACTTAATACGAAACCTAAAACTACCCACCAAAACAGCACAGAATCTGAAAAATATAAAAGCTAGTATAAAAGTTCAGCACCTCTTCAATTTTAACATGTTTTAGATAAGAATTCACAATGTCTTTGGGGTAGATGATTATGATTATTGCTGTTGTTGATCACACACTTTATTCATGGGGTGCATCTTACTATCAAGCTGACTGTCTGTGGAGAAAGTCCATCAGTTTTCTAAAATGACTGTACTAAGCTGTAGGAGAAGACTGCCAAATGAATCATGCTCTGGCTGCACTGTGGTAAATTCCAGAGCACATAATAATGCTCCCAGTTGTTTGTTTGAGTCATCTTATGGTGCTGTATGCACATTCAGCTGATGTACCAACACTAATGTGCTATGCTGTTCTTGGAGCTAGATTTACAAAGTATCTCATAAAAATAAACAGCTTTATTGCCAGCCTCATAATGAATTATAATCCTACAGATAAAAAACATTAATCAGGGAATGTACCAAGGTAATTGGCAAAGGAGGGATCTGTTTTATGGAGTTTATGGGTATGTGGTTAGACTAAGTTCTTTTTGCACAAAGCAGGCAGCAGTTTCCTGCTGCTGAAATCCCTCTGCATGTACAAGGATCAGATGCTAATATAAAACTATAATGTTCATCCCAGCACTGGCAATGCACTGCCTGCACAGAACCTTCCCCTGTCACTTTTATGTAGCACATATGCAGACATCTCAACATCACTGCTGGGAACAAAAATATCTTCATTGCATGCTCAAGCTTAACAAGGTGCAATTCATAAACCAGGAAAAGGCCCTGACTCTCACAGAGCTGTTGTCTCTTTGTCTATTCTGCTGCTTGTGAATAATGAGAGAATGAAATACAGAATGAGGGCTGTGGGTTGTTTTTCTCCTCACTTCAAGCCTTTGTATATGAACTCAGCTTTTAAAGTGAAAAGATTTTGCACCAAGATATTTGCTAATAATTTTAATTTCTGCCATCTTAGACAATTTATTTTGTTTCTTGTCAGCATCACCATCCCATGTCCAACACTACTGTGACGTGGCATGGGAGGTTAACAACTCTGCAAGAGGCTGTTCTTTCCCTCAGGCTTACTCTGTTTCACACCTTCTCCCTCTACCACCAACCCCCCAAAAAAACATTAAAAATACAAGAGGGGAAATATTGCTACAAAATCCAGCCTAGGCTAATCTCCAAAGAACTGGTGAGCCCTGGGATTCTGGGCAGCCAAGAAACACCTTGGAAAAAAAGCTCCACTGTCTCATTTAGGGGGAAACAAAAAAAGTATCTGGATGTTGGTCCAGAAACACTGACTCTCACCGTTGTTTGAGTATTTCCAAACATTTATCCAGCTTTCCATGTTGCATATAACCAGGTATCCCTAATGAGCCTGTGTCTCAGATCTAAAATGGGCAGAAAGCTCATTACCCAGGTTATCCTCATTTTCCATGTCCATATTGGAATTCTCATGGTCAGTAAAAGCAGTGTACAGAAAAAATAAAGGCATCCTCCTAAAGAGAGCCTTGAAGTGGCAAGATCTCATTGGAAACTGTGTCACATGAGGTGGCCATCAGAGAAAAGGCTGCAATTGCACTACCTGGAGCACAGGAAACTTCCCACTTTGGGCTAACCTGTCCTGCCACAGACTTGTGGGGGGCTGTTTGTGAATCACACAATCATTTGGGTTGGAAAAGCCCTCTAAGATTATTGAGTCATTAAGCCCCCACTACCAAGCCTGCCATGAAACCATGTCCCCAAGCCCAACTCATTTTTTGAACACTTTCAGAGATGGTGACTCCACCACTTCCCTGGACAGCCTGTGTACCAAGGCTTGAAAACCCTTTCAGTAAAGAGGTGTTTCCCAATATCCAAAGTAAACCTCTCCTGGTGCAACCTGTGGCCCTTTCCTCTTGTCCTGTCACTTGCTACCTGGGGCTTACTGTGGCCTGAAATGCTGGGAGGGTTTGTAGAGGACACCTCCATCTTCCCAATGATGGGAATCACCCGGCCCTAACAGTTGTCTCCATGCAGCTGTGCTGGCCCCTCTCCCCTCAGGAATTGGATTCCCATTGCCCAAGTCCCCACAGCTGCACAGGATCAGATGTGGAGGATACTCAGAGAGAAACATTTCAGCTCCAAAACAAAAATCTAAGTGTTACTTCAGGATGACACTTGAGAGAACAGCTGAGGCTCAGCTGCACTTACAAGCCATCACCAAGTCTCCAAGGCTGATTAAATACTTTGAATTGGCTTTATCTCCCTGTCCCTTTTGTCTGCCTAACAGGGTCTCTGCATTCTATTCTGCCAGTGAAAAGGAATAGACTTTAATATACCTTTATAACATGGAAAAAGATTTTGTACCTCATTGTGCCACTCCAATTCAGTTTTCACATCCTGGGACATTTTGGTGAGTGACATCTGAAGAATTCCCAGCATGTTACTATTTATTCTACAACATTGTAGAATATCATTTAACATGACATAAGAGGCATACAAATAAAATAATGGAAAAGCTAGGAGCTATATAGGCCATGTATATTTATACATATGTAATTCCTATTACATATTCCGATGTAATAGGAAAACCAATTTAACATCAGCTGGCAGTTGTCTATTTAAACACAATTACTATGTCTGTCATCATAGCAGGACAACAATGAGCAGAAAAGAAGGCTGATCACCTTAATGGACTTATTCCTTGGGTTTTGGACCATAATGTGAGAGCTGAGAGTGCCAAAATGCCCAGTCCAGTGAACACCTTGCTTGCAGATTCTTAGGGTATTGGACTACATGATTGTTGTAGGTCCCTGCTATCTGAATGACTGTTCTATGATCAGTAAAGCAAAATTTTCTGAGTTAGTGGGTGATACTGGTGGCCTAAGCACAAGAACAAGGCACCTTGGTAAAGTTATAAACCTACAATGCATGCTATCACCTTTCCTGTGCCTGTGCTTACTCCAGAGTTGCCCCTAGCTAAACACAGAGCAGTTGCTCTCTGGAGTGCTGCTACCACAGAGCAGTTGCAGCACAATAAGAAACACCATCACTTACATGGCAGTAATGGGTGCAATTGCATCAACCCTGAGTCTCTCACAGAGAAAAGCCCTCCTTTTTTGGGCATTAGAGAAGAACCAGAGACATTAAAAATCAGCTTTCATTTGGGCTGTGCATGATTATTTATATCAGTGGCATCTTTTGTAACTGTCAATAAGTGAATTGTCATGGGAATTGACTGTGAGTTGATTTTTAGATCTTCTTGAAGACAAGGGATTAGAAGTTTGCACCTGAAATCAAGACCTTTGCTATACCAAAGGACAGAACAAAAGATTGTTCCTAACTGTGATAGCTGATTAAAATAAGTCCACAATTTTCGATCACTGAACTGCCAGTCAGCTGTCCAAGCACAGTTACTGATTCTCTATCAGAACTTCATTGCTCCTTTCTGCTCTTTCCTGGCTATCACAAAGGTGGGAGGTGCAAATAGGTCCCTGACTCAGCCCTGGGCACAGCCCCCTTTCTCAGCCTCCAGCCAAGCACCAAACAGCATTACTGACTCTGGAAGAGGCTTATATTGGGGAGCCTGTGTGTGTGCCCGCAGACACACTTGCATTATTTAACACACGTTCACCCCTTGTTCTGTCTGCACCGTCTCCACCATTTACTGCTAAACAGGTCCCTTATCTTTATTGATCACTTAATTTATCTTTTCTTAGCTCCCCTTGCTCCGTCTGCTGCAGTGTGTCCAAGGTATTGAGCTTCAACATCCGTCTGTTCATACTGTCATGACTGGTTTGCCTCTGAAAGAATAGGGGGAGCAGGTGGTGTGACTAAGTAGAGCCCCGACAGAATAGGGGCACCATGGCTGTGTCCTGTCCCAACCTGCCAGCCATTCCCCACCCTCCCAACTGTTCCACATTAAAGCAGTCAACTGTGGCCTTACAGTCCAAGTTTTACACAACTGTTTTACAAACCAGGAAGAATTTCTTTTGTCGGAAATCTTTTGTTAGGCGGCGCAGAGCGGGGAGGGGAGCAGGGCAGAGAGGGAGTGGAGAGAGCCCGTTCTGAGAGCAAGCAAGCATTTTAATGTGTGTGGATACATGCTGCAGGATGTGCCAGGCTGCTGAGGGAGCCAGCCCTCTATTGCTGCGCTGCCTCTAAGCTCTCAGCATATCTTTCAAAGGCACTAGTCTTCCAGTCCCTTTCCTTGGCTCCTGTTCTTACTACTCCTTTAGTTTGTTAGACCAAATAAGACTGAAATCCAAATAAAATCAACTCTTACACATTTTTTTCCTCAATAAGAATAGAATATCCATCCTTCACTGTTGCTAAATTATTAGAAGTCCATCTAACTGGATAGACAACCCCAAAGAAGAGTCCAGACAATGCTTCAACTACATTCCAGTTTCCAAACAGTCCTGATAGGCTTCTGATCCCATACACTGTGTTTGCTCACAGGATTTGGAAGCGTGTATTTCCACCCAGATGTAAGACAGAATTTACATGTGAGGTATCTCTAAGATAACATACCCTGAAATGTTTGGTCCATAGGAGATGGAACAGGAATGCACAAAATGGAACCCAAGAATAGCAGGTATTTGTTGCAGCTGTGAAACTGTTCTGGTGTCACCAGTAGAGTGCTAAAAATAGTTGCAGCCAAAAGCTGAACCTATCAAATTCTTCAAATTCTTCTCTTTTTTTTTTTTTTCTTTTTCTTTCCCCTCTCCCTGTGAGAATTTACAAACATAATTCACAGTTTTTTGAAAGTCAAACACAAGATTTTAAAGGAAAATTACAAGCTTATGCATGTTCACATTTTACCTTGCAGGCTTTTTCCACAGGCTAAAATATATTGAAAGTCTATTTTAGGCAAAATTGAGAGACAGAGATGCTTCCCTTTTTGAAAATATCGCAGTCTGTTGCTCTTATCTTATAACTGCAAAGGCAGAAAGGAAAAAAAAGATAGAGGAGTTGTCTTTTCTTCCCTTCAGAGATGTCTGTGTTTCTGCCCTTGCCCTTGCCATCAGACAGCAGTGGACACAAAAGCTGAGACCCAGCTCCTGTAGGAGTCAGTGGAGAAATTTCTGTGAGGCCTGAATTTAACCCAATCTGCCAAGTCTTGCAGCAGCAGCAGCAATCAGAGGCTGCTGGCTAGAGGGGGAAGGATCCACACTTGTTACCAGATTCTTGGGAAAGTACTGAAATATAATCCCAGTAAAAGCACTGCTTTCTCTTAGGAGGCTGATCCTCTCAAATATGTAAGGGGTAGACTTTTCAGAGCAATTGATATGAAACATACAGTTCAGATTCACGGGGGCTTTTAGCTTCCTAATCAAAGACAAGGCGTAGAAATATCAAAAAACATTTGAGAAAGTATTTAAGTGCTTTTGAATGAAGCATATGTTAAAAAAAAATTATTAAAAATAAGAGAGAGAATGCATTCAGAGAAATCCCTGACTGACATGCCCACAGCACTTTCAGGAGCCTGGTTTGTAAGTCACTCCATCCTTCACTTTCAAGAAAGTCCCTGAGGTGCTTCCACAGAAAGCTCTAAAGGCACCAGGACAGACAATGGCATGGATGCTGTGTGATTTTTGATTGCAGTCTCTGGTATTAATGTGTTTCCACCATGCATAAAGAGAACATGTATTTGAAAACAGAATCAGGAGAGTCTTTTCTCACAGACCGGTGTCCTAATCGTGAGGTTCTTCGAGTCTTATTTTTCATTTCCTATCTCCCTGAATATCTATTTAATACACAGTGGAGCACCACATGCCAGAAGCAAGGGAGGCTCACCTCACACTCTCCCCATGGTGCTTAGAGTGGTCACCTTGCAGAAGGAAGACAAAGATTTGATTTTTACCAGATTGAGGAGAATAACAAAATTAGCACTCCAGAAATATGAACAAATACACCTCTACTAAAATATTGGATAAAAAGAGAGCCTTATGACTTACTTTCAGTTCAAACATTTTTTCAAATACAGCAAGATTTTCAAATATTTTCTTGACAACCAAGATTATTTTAGAGTCAAATTAGTAGACAGTGGTAAATCTCCAAAGGTTTATTCAGACCTGGAAGTGATCATCAAGAAGATGAGGATCAGCATCACCAAGAATGAAAAATTCTCAGTGTCCTGACTAAAAATTTACACCACAAACACAGTAGAAAACAGAGCTCAATATTTTAGTATTGCAGGTAAGCAGAGAAAGAAGGTACCTACAGAGATCTATAGATATAGAATCCTTGACACTTAAAAGGGTGTACCTAGGTATTTTGTCAATTATTGATTAAAATCTTGTTAAAGCTGGAGGGAAAGAAAACATCTTACATCTCTGCTCATTTCAAAAGTATTGCAATTAAATGTCTACTTCAAAAGAACTCTGTCACAAATACTGCATTGCTTGTAAATTACCAAGCTGCCCTCCAACTGGGAAATCACAATAATAGATTAGAAAATCCTTCCTAATTCTTCATTTGAAGTATTGCATATGATGTCTCTACTACCATGTTAAGCCCTCTCATTTTGTTCCTACTAACTTCTTAAATGCTGCTTTCTCTCAAATTCTGTGTATGAAACATCAATACCTTTGGATGGGTGATGTTCAAAACGTAGATGTGAAAGACAGAGGGGAAGCCTACAATCATTCTATTTTATCTGCTCATGCAGCTTAATTTAGAATCTATTTGTGTACAAAAATACTTGGAGAATTACTAAATCAGTTTTCAATTTATCCTTACATTATACTAAGGGTAGACAGAGAACCAAATAGGTAGAAAAAAAGAGGAACTAGACAGGAGATAATATGATGTTTCCAGTGGCCTGAAATGCAAATCTGAATTAGATCACAAATCATCTAATTAGATTGAAATGGGTCTCATGGACTTCCCAGCCCTTGAAGGATGTTTTTCTACATCACAGAAGTCACCATACAGTTTGCCACATTTTGATACAATTACATTTTCTAAGAGGCTTATTGCTTGTAAGGCACAGATATTGTGGTTCAGAAAAAGTTGTGTTGGCTGCTTTTCTATAGAAAAGGTTACATGGCAACTGCTAAAAGCTGTCTAAAATCAGCAATGCTTTCTTTAAAAAAAAACAATTAATGAACACACAACATAGGGATTAAAGAGACTTATTGGTTTTATGGGACAGTCAGCTCCATGCACCTCTATATTCAGAGGTAAGAACAAGCTTTCTGCACTGGTATATACAACCCTCAAAATATTTTATGTGGATTCTGCTACTTCTGTGAAACAACACTATCACTTGCTGCACCCACCAAATTTGATTTAACTTGCCTAAAAGCCACATAGTGGTATCCTTAATATATATAATGCCATCATTTCACTTCCCAAATGGGTGAACAAAATTATAAGAGGAGGGGAAAATAAAAATAATTCTAGCATCAACTCAACCCATTGCAAAAGCAGTATTTGTGTAATTGTGCATAATAGTTTAAAGTATAATTTAATACATCCCTTTAACAACCCACAAATTATCACTTGACAACTAGAAATAATAGGTCTTTTTGTTAAAAACAGAAAGCATGTGAAGACTAAAGGTTAAACAGGTCTTTTCATCATGATAAATCACTGGTTAATGAGCCTGGTATTGTTGGGTATTATACTTGCTCACTTCAATGCCATTACCTTCTGGTTGTAAAGCTGACACTACTAATGATCTTCATTCTTTGAACTTCTCCACAATATTGACTGGTTGCATAGAGCAGATGTTACTTGGATTTGACTGCAAAAGTGGCAATTCTTCTAAGGCTCAGAGCAGCCCTGAAAAGAATGATACTGAACACAATGTATTTTGATATCTCTGTGTCAGAAGAGATTCTTCTCTAAGAGTCAATTCTTGCTCTTGCAATTTCTTGGTATCACACAAAACTCAACCACAAATAAGAGATCAAGATTCTTCATTTATCTCCTGCAGTTTCCTTTTTTTGGGCAAAATTGTAATACTGTAATTAATGAACTAACACGAGAAAATTCACATCTCATCCCTGTTGTTGTAGCCATGACATCTCCTGCATTACAGCACTTGCAAGTAAATTAAAAAATGAGCTGTGTGTTCCACAGCTTTGCTTGCTGTCGCCTGGAGGACGCTGGGGTCACCAGGAGCTGAGTTAGTTAGCCAAGTGCTGACAAAGCAGGATGCAGAAGGCCTGCACACATGTGCTTGTGTGCCCACATCCATCACTTTTTGTTCCAGAGGGAAGGAGGCCCAGCAGACCTGCCCTGAGCAGGCAGTTGGGAGAAGCAAAGAGTTACTTGACACTTCTTTAACATACGGGGGCTGTCTTTATTTGTGTGAGGGACCTGCTTCAGACAAACTCACAGAGCCTTGGGATGGCCAAGGAGGGCTTAAGGGTAAGAAAGCAAGGACAAACAAGTTTAATTTGAAGCAATGAGAAAGCTTCATGTTTATCCCCAATCCTTTCTCTACCTGATCTTGCCCTTTTCTTATACTTCTTGCTCTGCTCCTCTCACCACTTGGCTCTAGAAAATATAGACTGTGGAGCAAAATTCAAAACTTAAGAAGGCAGAGGTTCTTTTATCTCAGTATACCTACAGATCTGGACCAGAAAGATTTTGCTGCATCCTAGAACAGGAATGGGGACAAATGAACTCACCATTCCCCAAGTTAAACATCAGACCTTGCATGTTTTTTGGAGACTTCCATGCAGCAGCAAGCACAAAAGCTGAGTAGTTCAGCTTGTATAAAGGCCAAATTCTCCCCTCTTTGCACCACTATGTTATGTCAAACATACCTTGAGGATTTCTAGATTCATTTTCTTTCCTTTCAGTGAATTTGTGGGGAATAGAGAATGAGGATGTAACTGCTTTTACAGATAGCATTCTCATTCTGATGTTGCCTCATGTGAAGTGAATGGAAAAATTTGAGCAATTTCTCTAAAGAAAAAAATTAATGCTAAAATTCCATACTCAAAAATCCAAGCTACCAAAGATGTTTCACATATGCCAGTAACAACTCACTGGTATGTAAAAAGTGCTTAACGAAAATTTAATCCTGAAGGTTTAATCCTTAATCAGCATGGAAAAATTAAGAAACTTTTCAATTCTATTAATTTCACAATATGAAAATGTAAACATGAACATACTTCCAACCCATCACCTCTGCTCCTGCTAAACTCTGTTGGAGTGAGAGAAGCAGTCTGCACATAGTAAACCTATCACACAAGCACCTGAGGCTATCTGATGTACAAAGAAGGCTTCTTTTAGAAAAAATAGATCAGCTCACTTGCAGGATAAAATCCTGAACAATCCTGTCAGCCAAAGCATCAACAACCTAAGGATTTTACTTGAGGGGTAACTGGATACCATTCATTTATTTGATAGGGAGTGGGATGTGTGATATGGTCTATAATGACCCCACACAGGCTGCAACTGAAGAGCTTCTCATCTTTAAGATGTCATCTCTAAAAACTCATGCCTCGTATGGGATCTGCCCTAGTGTCGGAGAAAAACTATCTCTTGTTACTGTTTCCAAAATTGCTGTTAGATATACCTAAATATTTGTTTATTGTCCCACAATCAGATCTGCAGTCTTGCAAAATCCAGGCTGGCTTACACTATAGAGATATAAATCCTCTCCTGCTCAGAGCTTATCAAACACATGGAATGAGAATTTTCATTTGAAGAATATTTACTTATTAGTGTTAACAATTTTTTTCCATTTTAGTGTCTACGAAGTTGGTTCTTAGCATGTAACAATTACTAAAAAATACTTTGAAAGACGTTTTGATTTTTTTTTTCTCATGTGGGTAATATCAACATTTTTTTCCTTTAGTTTGTTTCCCAATTTATCAAAAATAAATCAATAAAAAGAAGAGTGACTTCTGCTTCTGTGAAAAAAAGCCCATTGAATCCAGTGGACTATACACAAATGCTCCATGTATTTTAAGATTCTTTTTCAACCAGTTTCACTGACATTGTTGGATGCCAGTATTGCAAACTGCATTCTCAGCATCTCTGTAGAGTTCTCAGACAGCCTATTCTTTGCCATAAAGTGCTTGGATTTTTAAATGCTATTCTGAACACTTTTTTTCTTGTACCAGATGCAAAACCAGTGGCTGGACACCTGCATTCATTTGGACATTCAGATATTGTTTATTACCATGTAATCAAAACATTTCTACACTATTTGAAACATGAAATATCACTAGTGGTAAACACTCCAGCACAAGCTAATGCAAATTATCCAGGAAAGGCTTTGTTAGACAAACCATATTTCTAACAGAGGCAGATGCATTGGGAGTCCTGGTTTCATGGAAGGTGGATAACCTCTTTAATCAAATTAAAAATCAAAGCAGCATCTGACTTTGTTCAGGCAGGCTCCCATTCCAATGACTCCATGCTTCCTGATTATCTTTCCTTCCAAATTCAGAACTCCCAATAAAAGTAGCATGGGCACAAAAATTCTGACAAGCAATGCCTTAAATTACTTATTTCACTATTTCTTTCAGCAGAAAAGGTTTGGTTGCAAGGAAAGCAGCCCATATAAATTGGTATATGTGTGTGTGTGTCTTCAATGCCTGTGCAGCACAGCCTGCTGATATGTGTAACATTCAGTTAATATACTTTCCCATGTGCTAGCCAGGGGTTTATAGAATTCTAGAAAAACCTCCAGCCTGGCAGCAAAACTGGCTGGAAAGTCTTAGAGCAAATCCATTAGAACACTTTCCCCTCACATACATTCCTGCAGCCTCCTCTGCCTATCACCCCCTTGACCACATTCACCCCCACTGGCCCTTTGCCTTTGACCTCTCTCTGCCACTGCCTCTGATTTTGTATTTGTTTTCTGAGGACCTGTTATCAATCACTTTTAAGTACCCTTAAGCAGGACATTTAACCTAGGCATGTGAAAGTACTGGATCCTTCCATGCAAAGAAATAAGTTGTTGTAGACAAGACAAAGTTTGTATCCTCCAAGGCAGCAAAGCCAGAAAAAATAATATGGAAAAAGAAAAGTATTGCGTGTTTTAGCTGCCAAAAATCCAACAAGACAAAGGCAAAATAAAGAAGTTCCTGTACAGGTTGCAGTTGCCAGGACTTGTATGAAGTTTGAAGTGCCTCACACAGGAACTTCGATAACACATAAACCAAGACTTCTGCTTAGAAGAGTTCAAGTGCTGGTGTCAGCTTATTTCTCTTGTACCAAAATGTTGCATTTTATTTCCTCTGATTAGCATAAAATTGTTCCCATTGTCTCAGCCCCAGAGGTACACAATGGTGCCAAAGATCCCTGCAGTGGGGATTTTCTGTGTATTTCCAGCTCCTGGCTTGGCTTTAGAATTCATTAGCCACCACATACTCTGTGCTGGATTTCAACATGTACATCAACAAATATACTGTGTTTCACCAGCAGCTCTCAGAAAATTATAATTATTTGCTCTCAGCAGCCAGATTAATTACTTTTTCATCATTGAATTGTGGTTGAAGTCATAACATTCCTGCGGAAGAGTTTTTTTTTCTATTTATCCTTTTCTTTTTGGCCAATGTCTACATTTACCTGCCAGTGTATTGTGTACATTACTACTTTCTCAAATGAGGCTTTCATTGACTTCTCTCAGTCATGAGGAAGTTGCACAAACGTGCAAAGAAAAGTAAACAAAAAAGACAAATTTCCCTTACAAAATGCAGTGAAGCATTCAAAAGGGTTTTAAAAAATACTGCCAAGAGCAATTATTTTACTCCCCTTCCCCTCCTTTCTCTTTCATTTCTCTCCTACTACGTTTCCACCTAACTACTTGGAGTTTTCATTATTATGGGAAAGTTATTGTTAAAAAAATCAAAGAAAGAATGAAAAACAAATGAAGGGAGGTTTTGCCTCTGGCTGGGTGTGATGAGCTCTGCAGCCAGTCCTGTGTCGGTGAGGGAGACAGGGCAAAGGAGGAGCTCCTCACATGGGATTAGTGATGAGAAGCTCCATTTTTCTGCCCTAACAAATCTTGTTCTTGGCTCTGTTAACTCCTGCTGGCTGCAGCTGTCCTGGCAGGTCACCCTCCCAGAGACCTCGATACAGCTGGAGGAGACAGGGAAAATGAGCAGGGAAAAAAAATCTGCTCCGTGTGGAACTGTCAGGAACTAAGCACCACAATGAAAGCAACACTCCAGCCAAAGCCCTTGTGTTTCATGGGTGAC